>BMAV01012044.1:243488-275418 GCA_019973955.1 Trichonephila inaurata madagascariensis
TTCATAGCTACTACGTTCAATTGGAAAAATTTTCCATTGCTGTTACTAAATCAGTATAATTACTTATTAAAATTAGAATATACTTGACGCAGTAAGAATATAATTAATACAATAAATACATGAGTAATTGATGACTGGATTAATTATTTGGATCATAATTAATGAGAAAGAGTAAATTCCGACCAATTAGCTAATAAAACACTATTTTTTAAAATTCATTCATAAGCACAGAATTCGCATAATACAGTTCGTACTTAGGAAAATATTTATTTATTCTGTACATATTTGAAATGTCTTTTCCAACTAAAATTATTATTTCTTTAAAAAAATAAACGAAATCCATTTAAATAATGAATCACTAGCGAGATATTAATATATATATAAACACTAAGAATTCAATTCTTATATGGCAAAATGATAATCATATTTAATTGAAAAAAAAATTAATAAAAAAAGGAAATTCAAATCAGGACAAATACTTTTAATATTTATTACCTTAATTCTTAGTCAAAAAAAATTAAAAGATAAAAAGTGTTTAGCCCTTAAATTATTCTGAAAAATAGTATTTCAACAAATAAATTTTGGGAATAATTTATAAACAGTTCGTTGATAGTCGATAAAGATGCAAATAATAGGTCAAAACATCTTTTTACTATGAAAATTTATCTATTAAAAACAACTTCATTAAAAAAAGGAAAAATTGATTCCTTTTACATAAATAAGTCATAATAGTTTCTTTCAAAAGTGTGTACCACTGCAAAAGTGCCTTGTCGATAATGCGCACCCTGTGGTCTTAAAAAATAAATGTCTCAAAAGTATGACAGAAATAAACTTCTATTTTACCTCAGAAATGTCTTGTCAAACTGTAACTGTCCAGGACTGAAATATATATAAATGCATCTACATCGGAATAGCTTCTAAACTTCAATATATTCCTTCATTCTCTAGACGAATGGAAAATATTTTGCTGAGGAATATTTTTTACGTGCAAAGAATTGGCCACCGAAATTTAACTTTTTGCTTCAACATTCCTCGAAAGTATTATTTCTTTCCTATTCTTGAAAACGAGAGAGGTACCTTTTCTTTGATAAATAAGAATGATAGTTGAAGTATAATATTTTAAATTATGGATGTATAGAAGAGAGAGAGGTAAAAATATCTTGCGTTGATATTTATTCTAAGACCTATCTTTAAGCCTCTACTTTTTTTACAAGATGGTTTATAAGTTTAAATACATGCATTATCAACGCAGTAATTATGCTTTTAATTTATTGGATTTCATATCCGACTTCTTAAATTATGACTGAATGTTATATTAAGTTCACACACACAAAGTATTTTTAAAACAATACTGTAAAAGTATTTTCCCAACAGTAATGCTATTAGAAAGGGAAAAGCAACTTTAATGCAACTCTCAAATACACTTTTATAAGGCTAATTTTTCTAAAGTTAAAAGATTATTCGTTTTATAGAACAGTTGAACTTAATGTGCCTGAAATAAATTTAAAATTCACCTATACAATGTAATTTAAGTTCCCTTTCTCTCACAATTAACTTTCAGTATAGTCGAATTTTTGCACACTGCGATGCTATAATTGATTTAATTTTCTCTCTTATTGCATGTTTTTTTTTGTAGTTCGTTTTTTAATGATTAGATGCTATTAAATTAATGCTGATTGTTACACTGCATTTAATACTTCTTGATGCATTTTCTAATCTTTTTTTTCTTAAATTTAGATTCTATTTTCATGAATATAAAAAAAACTATTTTATGGATTAACAACAAAAATGTAAAGAATGTAATTCTTCAGTTTATGCGTAATTCGAAATCTTATAGTTAATTCTTATATTGTACTTTAATGGAGTCCAATTTTTGTTCCAAAACGTTTAATAGTTGCTTGTAGTTGCATAGATCCATCTTTCATTTCGGTCCTTATTCTGTATCAACACATTTATAATAATTGGGTATAAATTATTATAAGTAAAATGTTAAAGTAAAAACCAGTTTGTATTAAATATAGCTCAATATTTACTATTAAATAAACGTGAAAATCATCATATGTCATGAAAATTATAAAATAGTTCCTTCACACATATCCAATGCTCATGCACTAGTAAGGCCTGCTGAAAAGTAATATCCCCCAAATTTTAAAAATTTATCTCAGGAGTAAAGAAAATATGCAGTATTTAGAGTTTTATTCGACAAAAATATTACTTCTAAAAATTATATCAGATTTTTTCATCAATCATCATTTTAAATGCCACTTAAATACATCACATGTTTACTTTTTAAGATTCTTCCGAAAGTTTTCACTTATGAAATCAGATTTAAGTGATGTCTGACATTACGTGTCAGGAGTTTCCGGAATAAATATTTAAATATGCTTCCAAAAGATTTTTAAGGTACAAAAATGAATGTAAAGTGTTCATTTCATATATGGAAAGTGTGAAAATATTTTTCCAGTTCTTGAAACTAATTTCATAATATATATATAAATCAGTCTTAATATCGCATATAAATAATTTTGTATAATTTTTCTTAAAATCATATACAAGGCCTTCATAAATAAAGCAAATAAATAAAATTATAATACAAAATGTAACTATTGCTTGATTTTTAATTCATATAAATGTGTATGGAATCAATCTAAATTCATAACAATTTATGTTTTTCATCGAAATTCAAAATGATTGTTGTTACGTGTCTTAAAATAGCTAGAAATGTACGACGAGACATTATAAGTAGATATTTAGGTACTTTTCTGAAAACACTGATTGATGAACAAAATACATATTAAAATTATTAATATAATAAACAATTCTAAAATTAAATTGTCACTGCTTTTATCTTTTAAATCTTCATTCTACAGTATATCATTGCAAAACATGCTTCATGTTCATTATTATTCTTCATTTATATTTAAATTTCCGTCAGCATGCAAATTTGTAGTAAAAATTTTATTTATATTTTATAAACTTGCATTGATACATATGTTATATTTTCAATTTTCAAACATTCTCTGTTCTTCAATGTTATTAAATACTGTTAGATATATTTATTTTCTTTTAAAAAAGAATTAGAATTTTTTTAAAAAACAAATTAATATACATTTATATATATTAATTACCTCGAAATCTGTTTAATTTATAATAACTACAAGAAAAATATTCAAAAGTTTACAGTTTCAAATAATTGCAAATATATTTTTACAAAGTCTGTTGGAGTACAGAGAAAAAGAAATTATCAAATAAATACCAAAAACTATAGTTAAAACTATATATATTTATAGAAAATCCAAAATAAAAATCCTGCAGTTCAGAAATAAAAGAAATATTGCAGTTTCTTAATAGTAATTTTATTTTCCTTAATTCACTCGTAACGGAAATCCATAAATTATTCATCACTGATATTTATTTTTATTTCTCTTTATAAGAAAAGAGCAAGAAATTTCTTTAAAAAAGTATTAATTTATGGCATACATTAACTTTTAAAAAATAAAACAATTTTAAGACCTTTGAATTAATTCACATTTTTAATATTTATTTAATTTAAAGCAAAGTAATTAATATAAAACATTTTTGTTGCCGATGATAAAGCCTAGCATAAGATTTCAAACTTACTATTTTGGATTTTAGACAATTAAAAATATTATTTATGCAACAAAAAAAAAAAAAAAATTAAAATTTATATTTGCATTCGAGAATAATTTCCATAAAATTGCTACAAAAACATTCTTTAATATTGAAAAACAGAATTTTTCCTTTTAAACAAATGCCTCTTAAATCTCATTTAGATAAAATTATACATTCACTTTTTATAAATAATTTCATAAATAAAAGACAACATCCATGAATACTATTAGAGTTAAGGGAAAAACAATTTTTTTTTATACTGATAGTTTGTCAAACGGCCAAACGGACTTAATTTGCAAACTTTCTTTATTTCCGGTTTCTTTTATTGCCATTTTTGCTTCTGAACTAAATTAACTCACATCTTGGGAAAAGACGTTCTTCTGGAAATAGACAATTATTCATTCTGAAGATGACATTTAATTATACTATTCTGCCTCGAAGAAAATTAAATTCTCTCATCTTAAACTCAGTGGATGAAAATCATTTAAATAGCGTTCACGAAACTATGCATGGCCATTTAGTTAGTAGAACAAATGGCTTGTTAATTAATAACGGAAAATATTTACCTGAATTATTCCGTTTTAAAGAGACATGTTCAAGTTCGAAGAAAATGGCTAAACTCTATTAAAAAGGTAATTTGTAACCAGAATTAAACTAAAAAATCGTTTGCTTATATATATAATCTCTAAAACTATAATAATCAATAATAATATAATTATAAATACTAATTAAACAATTAATTCAAGATGATTTTACACAAATTGCTTCCAGATCACATCTGAAAGTAGAAAATATTATGTGTATATATATTAAATGTGTTTTTCAATATTTGTTTACATTTGCTATCAATTTACCAACACTTTATATCAAATTGCATCAATTATTAATTTTCTTGATTGAGACGAATGTAAAATTTAAAATCTTGTTTTCAGTTTAATTATAATTGGTCTAAATAAACATCTGGATAATATATCCATATAATATATGTATGTTATAACATCGACCAGTTTCTGCAAATCAAAAGATGTTGCCAAATGCCGTGATGTGCAGCCAATAGTGGAAAACCGTTTCCGCGCATGTACTAAAATAATAATAATGATAGCATTTGGCAACATTTTTAACTGGTGCCTTTTATTTGGCGGAATTGGTGACGATGGTATAGTACGTAAGTACCTAAATGACTTGTATGGAGGAAATGCGTATCTTTGAACTTTTAAATCGTTTTTATTACATAAATATAGATAGATATGTGATTTACTACAAAGTTAATTCAAAACTATTTGACGCGTTAGATCAGAAAAATTTAATTCTTTTCACATACAACTCGGATTAAGTTTGATTAACTGAATTTTAAAATACCCATTGTTAAAGTAAATTATAAGAACGTACAGAGAGAGAGAGAGAGCACTTTTAAGTTAACATAAGATGCCAAACTTGAATGTTATTTAAATTTACACAAGATGAAATCTTTTGTGTACGAAATTCCATTTTTTTCCATAGCTTTCACCCATCAAAATGCGTAGCTGTTCTTCAATTTACCGTCTGATCATTTTTCAAATCCGAAAGTAAAATGGCAACGTCTCAAAGGATTTGACTTAAAAACCGACGAAACCTTTCGCGAAAGTCCAGGAGGACCAACAATATCTTATTAAAATTCGAACAGCATTCCAAACCATAAATTTTATTTAAATAAAGACACCTAAGTATGAATACACTACTCAACATCTTTCACATGCATATTAAGTCGTAAATACACCATCGTGAATAGAAGGTAGGGAACATGCGATGTGAACAGAAAGGGAAAAATATAGGCTTTTAGGGAAAAAAAGACTCAGAGTTACGATACTCTTGAGAAAGGAAGTGAATTTTTACCTATAGTAAGCAATGAATTTGAAGAATGCTTCTTTTACTCATTTTGGCGGGAAATGTTAAGAAAGAAGCGCTTTTCTATGTTTCTGTTCCAAAAGCAATCCGTTTTGTTCCATCTATTTTATGCTCCAGTATTTTACCACAACAGCTGAATGTAATGGATGCATTTGCTATTTGTGTCTACTTTTTTTCTCTCTCTATTTCTCAAGGTAAAAAGTGTTCCATAAATTTCATTCATTCTTTTTTATAAAAGTGAGATGTGTTTCTTGAAAATAATGAAAACATATATAAAACTCAATGACCGAGGAATATTGAACTAACTGAAAAATGACTGTAATTTTCATGAGTATTTTTCTGAAATATTTCAGAAGGAAATATAATTTGTAATTCAGTGTGGTATGGATGAACTTTCCACTAAATTGTTAAAAACCATTAATAAAACGTAAGGAAATCTGTGATAGAATTCAAAATCATTTCTTGTAAAACAAAATAAAACTATTTTTACAAAATAAATTAAACTCAACTTTTTACTTTAAATGTGAGTTAAGAAATCCAATGAAAGTATGAGTATCTTAAAACTTCATAATAAAATGTTAATTAAAAAATGAATATTGATTAATTTTATGTAACTAAAAATTCAATTTTTTTATATTTATGTTAAATACAAGATTATATTAGGATTCATTTTAGTACGTTATGTTACAATAATAAATTAAATATATGATACAAGAAAGAGACTATAAAAGAAATTTTACTTAAATCACATTCGTAGATATGTTAAACATAACTATGTGCTTAAATTTATTTTGCCTTTGCAAGGTATTTATACGAAAATTAACATATTTTTAATAGAATTTTTTTTAAATATTTTAATATTATATGTTGCTATAACTCAAAACTATTTTAAGAATTCCTTAAATATACTAGTTCGTACTGTTTATTCTTTTATAAAGTTCCTAATTTAAGATGATTGTTTTTTTCTCACAGTGATTCATGATTTTAAATAGTGAGTAACGACTTTTTTTATATGATAGTGGTTTGTTTAATAAATTCCTCTTTATAATTTGTTAAATATTTCACTCACAGAACATTTAACAAATGCACACACACAATCATTAAAATTTCCATTATATGCATGTGTACACACACACACACACACATATATATATATATATATATATATAAGTTTTATAATATATATATATTCTGTTTTATATATTTTTTGATAAAATAATTTTGTAACAAAATGATAGTGATAATGATAATTTTGTACAAAAGAAAAAATAATTTGTAAGAATATACATTTTGTTATAATATGTATTCTCCCAAAATAGGTTTCTTACAAAATTATTATTAAGCTTGAAAAGCGCTATTTCTATCACGAATAAAAGCAAGAAATAACTCCACCCTTAAGACAATGCTCGAAGAAATATTCTTCCAAAAATATTTATCATAGAATATCGGAAGAACTAATCTTCAAAAATATTAAAAAGAAACATTTTTTCAAGGATATTGGAAAAAATATTCTGGGAAAGAATTAGAAGAAAAATTCTTATCAAAGTGGAAATATTATAAAAATGTTAGAAATACTTTAAAAAAAAAAATAATTTTGAAGGAATGCTAAAAGAAATATTCTTGAAATAATCAAAAAATCAGAACAATATTCAAGATTTTGAAAAAAAAATCGTCTCTAAGTATAGAAGGAACTTTACTAATAAATTACGTACTACATGAACAATTCCACTCGGTACAATATTTATATCCCAGAAACAAATATCCCTGACTTTCTCCTCAGAGTACAGATATCTAATCCTTCCATATCATCCAAAATACCCCTCGGAGACCAAAGCACCAAAGAGTACTTTAATCACAGCATCATGCGTAAAATCTTCTCGTAAGTGATTCCCTCGACTCAGCAAGTCAAGTTGGAGACCAATCCAAGGTTCTTCATTCCGCCAGGAAACGTAAGACTGAGTAAAGGGTGGGGGAAACCCCCCGTAATTTGATGACGTCACATCGTCATCTTTGTAATATGCCACGTTGTAAGAAATGTTTTGGGTGCCGCCAAAATCATCGATCCAAAGGCCAGAAACTGGAATGTCTTTTATAAGGCACATTGCTGACGCCAGCCTCTTTGCTGCCTGGAATTACGAGAGTTGCGTTTCAATTGTTTACAGATGGTGTGACAGGGGTATTGGGGGAGGAGGGGATTGGTGTCCCTTTAGATATTCGACTCTAAAGATATTAAATGAGAAACTGGTTGTACACTTTGGTGATAAGAAACATATAAATAGCTTGTTATTGATTTGGTAATGTGTCATAACAAATAAGCATGCTGTTTTTAAAAATTTAGAAAAATTAAATCTAATGCAAGAAACCAACAAATTAATTTTAACCAACAAAAGCTATAACGTTTTGAAAATCAATAAATAAAAAACTGATATAAGATACGGTTTTTTATACGTAAACAGAATAAAATGAAAAAGAGGAGAAGGAAATTATTTTAAATATTTCAATTCAAAACTGTTTAGAAGATATGAGATAAAGAGAATAAATACTGATAAGTATATAATTAATTATTACTTTATTTTATAAAAAATTTATATATACGTACAGAAAACATAATAAATTCTTGCAACATCTACTACCCGTTTGGGTAATGATAATAAATTAATCTAAGAGACATGCAGATTTATAAGAAGTTTGAGATTATATAGTGACGTAAACACATTTATTTTTTTAAAAGCAATTATCCAAATCGCTTTCTTGAGTATTATTTTTTTAAAAAAAATACTAACAAATCCATAATATTTTATACTCTACATGATATTATGTAAAGGAATCTCAAACTTTACATTTTCTACTTCATTTTTATATTGTATAATCTCGTTGACAAAGTGTAACGAATACGTAACTATAACATGGACTTTAACAATAGAAGAATTATAAATTT
Organism: Trichonephila inaurata madagascariensis; assembly: GCA_019973955.1. Classification (NCBI taxonomy): domain Eukaryota; kingdom Metazoa; phylum Arthropoda; class Arachnida; order Araneae; family Nephilidae; genus Trichonephila; species Trichonephila inaurata. Next base: position 251,944 of record BMAV01012044.1, read on the forward strand.
ATCTCAGAAAATCAACTTAGACAATAGAACTATGAAAACAAAGATATGATGTTGAATATAATGAATACCCTTTCATTATCATGTACTTGTAACAAAATATTAAGAAAAAATATCCGATATTGATATCGACTAGACAAAATCGATTAATATTATTCTATATCGTATTATCAGATGCCTTCACTTCCTAGCTAAATGCGAAAAGTTTTCCTTTCACTAATAAGCGAATTAGTTATATAACAGAAATGGAGCGTAATATTAATGGACACATACAACTTACTAATTAATAGTTTATTCACAGTTAATTAAGGATACATGTACTACATATATTATTTGTTCAGGTGAAAATAAAATAGCGCGTTAACTGCCGCCGGCGTATATATCCGTCTCTCTCTCTCAACTGGTGCTCTAAGTGCCCCCGGGCGTGTATATAAGTCTGGATTTTTTTAGTAAATTTTAGTAAGTTGGGATGAATTTGACTGAAAAATATATTTTTAAGTAATTTTACATCTTTCACTAAAAGCCTGTAATGATAAACCTCCTTTGTAGGAGCTTACTGAAATAGCTTTTTGAACTCCACTTTCAGGTGCAATTAATAAATAGTGAACTATTTTTTTACGTTTTATATTTGTTAAATGCGTTTTAAAAGGGGAGAAACTTAGAGCAACGCATTTTCTATAATCTTATTATAACTAATTTTAAAAACCGAAATGTTTTGAAAAAAATTAATATTAGAGTATGCTATACATTCAAAAAGTATTCAAGAACAGACGGCAAGAAAATTTAGGCATTATAATTCTCAGTATGAATGCATTAAGATTTGATTTTTAATGATTTTTAATTTGCAAAGCACTGTGAAGCAACACGAGGGCTATTGGCAACAGGTCTCATAATTTTGAGCCACAGTCAAGTAAAGAAGACGACACCTAAACTGTTACCTTTTTTCTCCAAACATGCACACCACGCCAACGGGAGGACTTAGAGCCTCGACAGTTTTAACTTAACGCGCATCAGACTTCTCTACACGGCGGGGCTTCAGTGACGTTGGGTTTCGAAACCACGAATCGACAACATTGGTCATGAGTTCACTTGACTATTAACCCCTTAACTGCAGATTAAAAGTAACGCGATTCGCTCCCCAGTGCCATCGTTTTTCACATAGGCTCGCATATGAAATGTATTGGAGGAGGAGTAAGAGAAAACGCACAAATAATTAAACATTTCTCTGAAATAAGTAAATCCTTCGCAAACACTGTCGATGACATTCTATTGCATTCCAAAGCCTTCGGAATATTTTTACTGATAGCAGATCAAAAATAAGAATCGTACTTTGAAAGGACAGATACACGCGTCCGAGTCATTCAACGCACCGGTTGAGCAAGCCGGATATATACGCCAGTGGCACTTAAGTAAATGCATTAAGAAAAATGTAATAGATAAGAAAACTTCTATGTTGATTTTAGTTAAAAACTAATGATGATAAATTCAAGTTTGCGTGACATGTTATAAAATTGTCAGTATAATTTTGACCATACTACCTAAAAGAAAAATAAAGAATAAAATGAAAACAATTAAAGAGACAAATTAAGGAGCTATAAATTTTTAATCTGCCCAAAAAGTTTTCCGATGCATTTCAATAACAACAGCATTCAGTTTATCATTAGCATAGAAATATCTCGTCTCAGTCTTTAAAAATTAAATATTCTCATTGCGAATGCATTTGACAGTTTTAATAACGTTTTAATAGGAGAAAACAAAATATACGAAGCACTGGGGGTCGGGGCGAGATTAAATCACGATTCTTGCACGCGCGAAATGAAAACAATTCACCTTGTGCCGGAAAACCGAAATTAAATTCTTTGAGGCGACCATTACACAGAGTTAATTAAATCTCAGAGCGTTTATACGAAGCAAATCAGTTCCACTAGAAGTTATGATTTAACATTTCATTAAATTTTCCTGGGGAAGATTAAATTATAACACAGAAGGTTGATTGTATTCCGCAAGAATTGATTTTTGCGTTTAATGCCTTCTAAAATCCCTCTCGCCTCAAATGGAGGAGCTATTAGTTAGCTAACTCCGAGTAAAATGGAAATTTGAAAACTCTCCCCAGAAGAAAAATTATTCAAAAAGCGATTTTCATAATTCGTGAAAGAATTTTGGCTGTAAAGTTGGGAAATTTTCTTTTGTGAAACGCATAACCGAGGCAGTTGATATTTTTTTCTTTTACATTTTTTTTTTGGTAATAAAGTTTTTAAATTTAGCTCTTATGTACTACAGTGCTGATCGATAAATAATTCTTGCATTAGAGACTAAACCATGCTCATGCTCATGGTATCATTTGATGCTTGAAGAAAATATTACAGATTGAGTATTACAATAAGTTTAGATGGGAAAAGCAGCTAATTGTAGTTAATACGTCTTTATTTTTAAATGAATATATTATAAATGAATGGGTTGTTGTTTTGTTGTCGTGTATGAAAAAGTGCAGTGGTTTTAATAAAAAAACATAAGGAGATATAGTCAGATATTGCCAAAGGCGTGAATCACTGCCGTGGCAACATCCATGGCACGATCCGAGTAAAGAATGTCCATGCTACAGTCATTGTCTATTTTGAAAAGGGCACCAACAATGGAAGGACAGCTAAAAAGGTGTTTGGGATGCAGTTGCATGCCTGGGCAGTGCCTGCATTCCACACATGATCTTGAACCATAGGGCAGAATCTTCATGTCCTTAAAATGCTTTGTCCTTAGTCTAGTTATTGTTGACGTAATTTCTAGGCTATAATTTAATTCTGGCAGCGATGATTTTTTTCTTGGGTTTTTGAGGGGGACCGGAGTAGAATAGTCCCAACGTAATATCATGCTTGTCGTATAAGGTGACTAAAATTAGCAGAAGTCCAACCTCTCAGGGCTCTGGCAACCCTCAATTATGACAAGTGCAATATATTGTGATATTAAATGAATGGGTTAAAGAAGCATTGGTTAGATTCAACAGAAAGAACATTGCATTGTAATTTAACGTTCTTAACAAAGAAACAATAGCACCATCTTAAATAATTTTCTTGTAGATCTGTACAAGAAATGTACAAAAAAAACATATTTTACCAGAAAATTAAGTAGCAAATATACTCAATCATTATATTTTTTTAATTTTATCCATGCATTGGTATTTTATATACAGAAAAAGTAGAAAATATAAATTACTAAATTATATTCCATTATCCATTATTTGCAATGTAAATAACTGATTTCTCTCTCCTGCGTATTTTTATTTTATACGTACTAGTATGTTATACCAGTATTCGAATAATATAAAAAAACTCAGGGAAGGAATCTCTCTATATATAAAAAGAAATCCGCGAAAAATGAGATTCGTAGTTCTTATCTTATTATTGATAACGGATTCCATGGGACGAAACGGTCAAGAACCTTACTTTAATATGATTACCTAGTTATATTTTCGCAATATCATTGTATTTATAAAGCGAGAATCGTTGAAAACGCACTTACAGAAAAATTAGGTATAATATTTTTGTGTTTAGTTACAAGAAGATAAATAATTTATTTGGGTATATTATATATAATAATTATATTTGTTTTATTTAACTGACAGCAAAAAAATACAAATGAGAATAATTTATATTCTACAGTTCACATCATCAAACTGTATAATGAAAGATCAAATTTAAGATATTATAACAAAAATAAACGAATTAATATAAATACACATAGTCAATTTTTAATTGACTTTAATTTGCAAAGGTAAAATATTCAAAAAAAAGTTATCTTTTCTTTTTAATTCCAACTTTTGAATAAACCTGTGAAATAAATAATTTTTTTAACTCTTCCAACTGAACTCTGATCGAAAAAAAATTGTCTCCTTAAACATGACAACTGATTCCTTTTAACATGCTTATTAAAGAGTATCACTGTTCTTTCTCTTGAAGAGCTATTTAATATAGAACAACAATCGGGAATTTATAATAAAATAGTTTAAATTAAATATTTATAATGTTAAATTTTAATTCTTATAATATATTTTTATTCAAAAAAATATTTATGTGAGTAACACAACATTTCATTCATAAGATGGTAAATCATAAATCAGAATCATAATTTTTACATCAGTAGAAAAATGCTTTGCTCTGTTTGTAGTACTGTATATAAAGGTGTTGTTCATTTACATTTTAATAATATTGTAATATACTACTCCTCATCACGCATCTATCAGTAAAAAAATAAAATAATCTTATCAAAAACCAAATAATTATGATAATATAGTTAACATATTTAGTTTTAAATTTATAAACAAAAGAAATTATAAATTTCAAACAATTGAAGAGTACGTGGTTTTAATTTTTGTCTACAAATTTACGTAAACATTGTCTAATTTACAATAAACTGAAGTCAGTCGACTTGGATGTAACGAGAAATTAACTATTCTATAAATATAAACCAGAAATGGACACAAATGGTTTCAATAAACTTGACTATTAATTGATTGATTGACTTTCACATATCTACTTTATTAAAATAAGACTGAAGGGATTTAATCAATTTTGAGTACATTTGTATAGTTAAAATATTACTAAAAACAATCAGTTATATGACATATTAAAAATGGTTAATTTTATTGTACACATACTACACGTTTTCAGTTGTTTCTCGCAATATATCCTTTTCATTTGTTTTCGTCAACAAATTCCTGTTTATTTTTAACAATCATAAGAAGCAAATACTTTTTCCGACTACTATTAAAAATATTCCTTTCAAGAATTTTTACGAATGATACTTTACGGATATTTTTTTAACATTGTATTTTCTACAAAAAAATGTTCGTATTTTAGCTACATTTATTGATTGAAATAAATATAGAACATTTTATATAATAAATCATGAAAATTTCATTTAATCTTTATGTCATATGAGCTTAAACGATTTTTCAGGACAATATCAAGAGCATGTCCTCAAATTTCTTGAGGAAAGAAAAAAAAGAGGAAAATAAATATTATTTTATCTGATTCAGAATTTACTTATTACAATTTTCAAAATTTACTGCGTTTCCTTTCATTTAATAACAGTTCTTCAAATCTTCTGATACAAAATGAACTCTATTCTGAAATGTATCTAAGTTAAATTTATCTTCTTTTTTTCTTTTTTTTTTACTTTTTTTTTATTAATGTATAACTTTTATGTCAACATTTACTTCTAAAATTATTTATTCATTATTACTACCAAATAAATTTTATAGGCCCCGATTTTAAAAAAATTCCGTCAAATATAGCATTTTTTCCCCTTTGTTGTTATAATTGGTAAAAAATAAAATCATCTTATATTTACTATTTTTCAGTGAACAAGCTTTATGCAAAGTTTACTGCATTTTGAGATAAATTTCTGGATTATGATAGAATGATAATTTTGTGGGATTGTGTGTGTGTGCGTGTGTGTGAAATAACTTCTATAAATTACCCGTTTCAAACACAACATATTTATATTTCTCTCATAGAATCTTTTTTCATTACAAACGAATTAGCAACAATAAACACAGCGAAAACTACTTTGTTTTTCATATGCATATAACAATATCATAAAGGTATTATCTTCACTATAATTTAATGAAAAAAATTATAATATTTTTAATAACTTAGGATAATGACAGTTTTCAAAACAATATATTACTCTCAAAATTCATATTAACATTATAAATAAATTTGTCATTTCTTATTTTTAAAAGATCTCGTCTATATTTATCACTACGATTGCTTAAAATATCACTTTCTTCTTTTATAATCCTTTGACCAAATATCAAATATAAAAAGCTATCTCGATAAAAAAAAAGTATTTTAAAAAATCCGTCCTTAAACTGCTAAATCAGAAAAATTACAAATTTTGCGAAATCTTACTTAACATCAAATTCAAAAATACGGTTTTGAATTTTACAAATTTAACTCAAAGTTATAAAATAGAACCAAATTTATTAAATAAAAAAAATGCTCAAAAATATAACAAGGCCCTTATTGTTTTTAATTTCCTAAAAATAACGGAAAAGTACTTTTTTACAAGAAAGTATTCTTCTATTTTCGAACGCCTTATGACACTTGTTGTTCAAAATAATATTGCAACGAAAACTTCATGAAAGAACGCAAAAATAGAATAAAATGTTATTAAAGCAAGGAGATTGTTACATATTTCAAATTTTCCACTGATTAAAAAGTACAATCTTAATAACCAGGTAATCAATACCCGACTTAGCTTATATTCGCGCGCGCACATGAAACAGAGAGAGAGAATAACGGAAATAGTAAATTCTAAAACTCACGTGCTGCCGTTGTGGCCCACAGGAACAAGACGAGATGCCAAGCACTAAGTCCTCGGCACTCCATTGGAAACAGGAAAATAATAACGGGAAAAATCCCTGCTTTTTTCCGGAGCAAAAATAAAAAGTCCTCGGATTTATCTTCTGAGAAACGAGAACGCGCGCGGTAGAGATGCAATGCTCTTCCTTATCTTTTATTCTCCTTCTCCTTTCCCGCTCGTGTATTCTTCTTCTATCACTCCTCTGACATGCCAGACAGGTATTGGGGGGTATTTATAGATACGATGACGTCAGATTTGGTCGTCGCGCCCTCTCTCGGTCACGTAAGGAAACTCTATCATGGTTTATATCGTTAGGGGTCAATGCCAACTGAATGGTTGAATCTTGATGTGTTTCGATGAAAAAAAGATTCCTTTTTGTTCTCACTCACATTCATTCTGCATACAGTAGTGGAGATTATAAAAGTATTTTGTATTCTTTGTGTATTATAAACGGAAACGCAAGCTTAAAGAATACATTTAAACAAAATGAGTCAGCGGATAACTTACAATTGTTTTAATCCTTTTGATGAAATATTTCGTGATTTGAGAATTGATTTAAAGTTAAATATAATGGGGAATTGTATTTTGAATTGTCATTCAATGTACTTTAATGTTATATTGTCGATTATTTGGTCCTTAATTAATTATCTGTAACCAGTGAGCAGATTATACGTCTTTTTCTATGACGTATTAATATCGACATCAAACTAGTTGTAGGCTATATTATTTATATTACACTTTTGTTTGTTCTTTGCTTTTGTGCTACTCAAAATATTTCATAAACATTTTTTTTTTTTTAAATATAATCCTTAAGAAAAGTTTTAAAGTTCAACAGAGAGAGCCATAGCACAATTCAATGATTTATTTACATTTCGCTACTACTGATTTATTTGTTTTATTTAGTTCAGTAAATTTATAGTTATTTTTCGAAATCCATTAAAATAAAGTTTGTAAAAAGACTATTTAATGTTATTATAATTATCAAAAATTCTAATTGGTCTTCCTTAAACGTGAAGGTATCACTGATAGAAGAATATTTAAGCTGTAGTTATTTAAAATGTCTTTTATTTATTAATGAGTTTAATGTAGCGATGACCAATTATTTCCTCTTAAGATGTTTTATACGAATTATTCAAATTATGGTTCAGTTAATGGTTCTCAACCACTGTGCCTCGGCACTTTTGTGTGCCTCCAAATTCTTGAAGTGTGCCGCAAAAATATTTTAAAATAGTAATTATACTCCGAGGAAAAATATAAAATCTGGAACCGAATCATTCGGCCATTTGATAGAAAAAAAACGAAGAGTATTTGTGCTATATTTAATTTATCCTTTCGTGAATGGATGGGTATAAAAAAATTTGATTGGGTTCGTAATACATCTGTATATAAATTAACTTTGAATGAAGAGAAAGAAAGAATTTCGCTGTCTAATATTCTAGATTTAATTTGAAAACATTCGGAAGAGTCGGTTAATTCATTTTGGATTAAAATTAGAGGCAATTATCGCATAATAGCCAAAAGAAGTGCAAAAAATATAGTTACAATTTTCTATATCTTATTTGTATGAATTCGTATTTTCAGCATTAGCAAATATAACAATGAAAAAAATCTTTAAAGTGAAAAATGAGTGATGAAATGAGAGTAGCATTACCATTTTTATGACCCAATATAACCGAAATTATCAAAAATCATCAAGCTCAAAATTAGCATTAAATGAATTCATATAGTTAATTTATATTTAATTACTCAATAAACATTTTTTTTGTCTTTGTTTTACATATTATTTTGTTTAAAATTGAAAATTATTACCATAAACTATTTTACATAGTGTGTGTGCATCACGTATAAAGAAAATTCTTTTGAAATTATGTTGTTGTAAGTGTGCTACCAAATTTTGAAATTGTTAAAAGTGTACTGCAACAAAAAAAAAAAAGTTTGAGAATCACTTTCTTCTTTATAAACTTCTTAATATTGTTTTTCATTTTTTGTATATTTATTTCACAGTATGCCCATTCTTTAAAATAGAAGTTATTTAACTAAAAGAAATCATTTTCATGTTAAAAGATTTCAAATCTGTTTTATTTTCCTAAATATTTTACTTATTTTTCTTCATAACTTAAACTTAACATAAACTCAATTGTTATGCACTAATAATCGATAATAATCGATCAGATTTCTGATTATTAATTAACGTAGCACAACGAATCAACACGAAGGCTACTGGCCCTAAAAGTACTTTAAGCCAGTGGTTCTTAAACTATTGTACGTGGAACCCTGGTGGTCCCCAGCTTCTTTCTAGGAAGTCTGTGTAGGTTTCTCAAAGGGGTCTCAGGGATGTTAATTTTGTCTCAAAGGGTGAAAATTTAAACAATTTTCAAACAGGTATAATTCTTTTAAATTTAATTTAAATAATTCGAATCTTTTACACATTATTTGCAAGATATTGTGACTTCAAAAAAGTACAAAATGTTTGAAATATAATCATAATTTAAAAAATTATAAGCATATGAAAATTCTGTAATAAATATTAAGCAATTTTTGCGTTGCGCATGCTATTTTCTAAAATATTAGCCTATGATGTATAAACTTTATAGAATTATAAAATGTATCATACTCTTTAAACCCCACGTCATTTAAGAATAATATATCTTTTGCATTTCAAAATATTGAATTTTTTTTAAAAAAATTTTGGAAATGCATTTTTTAAAAAATAAAAAAAATTACAATTTATCAATCTATTTATATTAAAATACTACAGTGTAATAAGTCTACATTTAACTTTATAAATCAACTTATAGCTAGAAATTAAAGCTACTATGGTAGAAAATAGCATGCGCAACTTAAAACTTAATTAATATTTCTTATGTAAATGCTTCTCATTTTCGTATGCTAATAATTTTTAAAATTATGATTATATTTTAAACATTTTACACTGTTCTGAAGACCCATTCCCTTATAAATAATGTTTAAAAGATTCGAGTTATTTAATTTAAATTTAAAAGAATTATACCTGTTTGAAAATTGTTTATATTTTCAGCCCTCCAGAGAAATTTAACACCCCTGAGACCCCTTTTAATGTTTCTCTTTTAGAGACTCTGAAAGACTTCGTTGAAATATTGAAAGATGAGTCCTATAATAGATCAATCACTAAATTGTCCCTAATGAAAACATTCTGTAAGAGCAGTGGTCCACAACCCCCGGACCGAGGATAAATTGTGCCGAGCCACATAAGGAAAATAAGGTTATTTCTGTTTAATTTATTATGATGTATTTCTCTCAGGTTTGTATGACTTTCCATGGAAATCACTTTATATTTCAAGTTAAATCACTTAATATTTCAAGTTAAATCACTTAATATTTCAAGTTAAATCACTTAATATTCCTTTTTTTGGTATAACTGTATTCTATTCCAAGGACATGTTTAAATGGAATTAAATTAAAATTATTAAATCAAAACAGTCTGATATATAAACAATCAACTTCCCCCTCCCCACACACCTCAGCGGGCAGCGGTAAAATTATAAATTTTTGGCGGGTCATCAGCGATAAAAAGTTTAGGAAGCACTGTATTAAGGTTACTAAGTTCGGAACTGTGATTTTGCAAAAGCGTGTAAATGGACAATATTTATGATATGTAGTGTCACTTAGATTAGAATACATGTATAAAACTGTTTTAAGGACATTATGACAAAAAAAATTATTTAAGTACAATATTTTGGCAAAAAATTAACTTAGAATAACCTTTTTTCCAAATGTTCTCCTTTTGTAAAAAATGCTTCTATTATAATAATATTTTGTCTGTATTCCGCTCAGACATCTGTACAGAGGCTCCACTAGAATTTTTGAAACGCATAACTCGGAAGTCGGTTTATCCATGTTTTACGAAAACAGAAGGGAGAAATATTAAGAAAATACGCCGGTAATTATTTCAAATGGTTGTAAATCTGAAAAAAATTTGAATTTTTTCAAAGTCAAAATTGAGCCTCTGTAGAGAAGTCTGCGCTATATACAGGTAAGATATTAATACAATAGAAGCATTTTTTACAAAAGGAGAACATTTGGAAAAAAGGTTATTCTAAGTTAATTTTTTGCCGAAATATTGTATATTTTTTTTTTGTCATAATGTCCTTAAAACAATTTTATACATGTATTCTAATCTAACTGACACTAAATATCGAAAATTATACATTTATGCGCTTTTTTAAAATCAAGGTTCCGAACGTAGTCGGATACCTTAAAGCATGTATTTCTATCAAAAGTATTCAGTTCTTTTATTGTTTGCAACTAAATAGCCACTACTGCAACGTAACGTTTCTTTAAAAAAATAGTAGAAACACTTGTTTAAATATAAGTACCAGAGACAGTCTTAAAATTATTATGGAAGATTTAAATCACTTAGCCATGTGTTGAGAGTGTAAAAAAGAGGGAGGGGTAAGCACTTGGGGGTCTGTGATGTCAGTGTCAGCCTGATACATAAAGGGGGGCTGCGTGATCGAAAGTCTTAGAACCTCTGCTTTAAACCATAGCAAAAAATGAGGATGATGCTTCACTATGCAAACTTCCACACCACGGTAACGTGAGGGCTTTCCTCACCTTTACGGTAAGTTTAGGGCAGTTTAAACATGATACATATATACATTTACAAAGGTATGTATGATAAAAAAATCTTAAGCGAACCTTAATTTTAAATTTTAATATTATTTCTACACATCAATAAAGTAACAAATTATTATGTTTTAATTGCTAATTTTTCTTCAGAACTAAGTACTTATAATTTTTTTCCAGGAAACTTTAAGTGTTAAATGGAGACAATAAATTATATAAAGTAAGTTTTCATTCGATTGTAGTATTTTTTTTCTTGCGTTGCCTGTATTTAAATTGTACTCCTTAAAATTACTCCACTTTTACTCCATAAAATAAAATAAGTTTCTTCACAAATTTAAGAACATGTCTGAAAATATGTTAAACAAGATAATAACGTATTTTGATGGTAAAATTTATTATTCTTTGTTTTACTCTTGCAACATTATTCATTTAAGGAGACATAGCAGGATTAAATAGACAAAACTTGGTCCAAAACTCAAATAAATTTTTCTTTAACCTTTTAATTATTCTTTATGCAATTTTCTATAATCTCACACAAGATTTGAAAGCTCTAAGTTGAGAAAATCCAGAGTTATGATAACTTTTATATTCTTTCCCATTCATATTCCAATGGCAAATAAAAATTTTCAGCGAATTTATCTCAGAAATAAAAAAAAAACTCATTTATCTTCATTTAATGCGCTAAGGATTTTTTTCTATTAAGCTTAATGCTTTGAATTTTTTTTACCTATTGTTAATAGTACATGTAGCAAAAGTTGGTATGCATTTTTGAATCAAAACAATACTTAATTTTTAAAAAATAGTTGAAAGTAGAATTTACGCATTTTACCAGGAATTTTCAATAAGCATTCAGAAAAAAAAGTGTTTTACTTATATAAATTACGTTAGCAATAAACCCATACCAAATTTTGTTATTGTTACTGATGCCACCTGATCGACAAAGGCCAGATCGAGGCTCACGAAATTCATGGTGGCAAAGGGCTAAGTGACGCCTGTCCTTAGCCGTAGCTTTGAGCATCATACAGGTGACAATACGATTTGGCTCGTTTCCACCCCAATTTTGAGGGAGGACACCTGGGGGTGGTCAGGGGCTTCCCACCTCTTCCACCAACCACACGAGAGGACTTGCGGCTCGACGGCTATTTAGAGTACCCCCACGCCACAAAGGCACTATACATTTACAAACATCCATGTCTTCTCCTGGATTCGAACCCAGTCCCTACGAACCGCAGTCAGCGTCGCTAACCACTATACCGATTGGGCGACTAACAAATTTTGTAATACATAGCTTGACGTATTTATAAATCAAATTTCATGTGTACGTCAATTATTGTGGGAGGAGGAGTATTTTAGAATCCCTTCATAAATTTTAAAAATTTTATATAAAAAACTAAATAGTTAGTATTTTGCAGTATTTGAGAACAAAAAAAAAATTGTTCTTAACCGTTAAATTGAAAGATTTTCGTTTAAATCGCACCCCTGTCCCCTTTAGAATTTTAAATACTACTTAAGCTTCAGAACTCTTTTGAACAACCGAAATTAAATATCAATGAATTCACCTTGCTAAAATGTTATAAATGTCGCTAAGAGCTAACGAAGCGAATTGGGATTATAACCATTCAAAGTCGAATCGGCGGAGCAGATTTCAGACTTCAATGATCACATAGGGGTATTCCATAGAAATTCTATAATAATAATGAAGATAACCGAGAAATATGTAAAATGTTAAGGAATATTGAATATTTTCTGAGAAGGTTTTGTAGCTTTCTATTTACTTAAGATGTTTCGAATTTTCTTACGTTGAATTTTCTTACGTTTCTTTCTTTTCGAATTTTCTTACGTAACTAAAATTTCACAATATATAGCTTTTCGAAATTAAATAGGAGTTATTTCCTTCATTAGCGAATTTAGGATCAAATTACGATCTGTGATTCTGAGATTCGAACCACTCATAATCCTTTTAGGAGAGAGGATGGTATACGTATTAACATTGCACTATAAAGCAAAACAAGGGCTATTGGCGATGGACCTCGTAATTTTGAATCATAGTCCATTGAGGAGGTTAACTGGCACCTCCTCCCCAAACTACCATATCACACCAACGGGAGGTTTTCGACCCTCGACAGATTTAACGTGTATATGCACGGTAGGTCTCCAGAAGCACCAAGACGAACCCGCGACACACCGACAACGAATTAGGGATATAACCAGTAAGCTACCATGGCCATATTCTTTTATAGAAAATTTAAAATTAATACTAATAATCTTCTTCTATAAAACTTCTAACTTCTATAAAAACTTGGTAAGATGTTGACAAAAAAGCCAAGTTGGTATCATTTTTGGCGACCATGTGGTGCTTCAGGATATTATTGGAGAAATCTATTAACATTTCAATCTATGACATAAGCAGATCTTTCGAGAAAATGATTGAAGATAGCCAAGCATGCTATAAGTAGTAGCTGCTCGCTGAAGCTAAGTCAGTATTATTTCAGCTGTTGAAGACTTCAGTTGCTACGATAGAACAATTGCTTGCGAATAACCTTTATCATTACGTATTTGTATTTTTGGACACTTTTAGTTGAGTCTGAGCCTTGTAAAAGATTTGAAGACCTTCTGGGATTTATTTTGCGAATTTTAGTGTCCTGTCTTGTATTTAAAGGATTGTTTATATACAATAAATTTCATCGCTCCCAAGAAACTGTTTTGCTCTTTCAAACTGATAGCATAAAATCCATGAATTCTAATCTATGTAGCAATATTTTCTTTGGAATTATTGTTTTAAACATAAAAAGTATAGCATTTGAGAAAACTCAATAATGTTTCTTGAGCCATTTTTTCATGAAAGAAAAATTACTACTGAGCAATGGGTCGCAACAAATATCCAACGAAGCATTTATTACAATACATCTTCAATTAGTTGCTCAAAAAAGTCATCCAATATAAATAAACATTCATGAAAAACACACCACAGTAAATAATTCATAATTAAATCCCATATGGTCAAAAGCATAATTTTCTCCGCGGTCCTGTTTGCTATACTGATATCATTAACGTTTTTGTATTAAAACCCCATCACCTGGAAGCATTAATTAAAGGCGCATAAAAAGATATCACCTCCAGCTATTTGTGTGTTTTTATTGTATTATTCATTTCGTATTTATAGCAAACATAATAAAAAGCAGATGATATCTTGTAGTTCATTATTATTTTTGGTAAACAAGACATTTTCTTCTGAAGGGTATTATTTTTAATTAAGTTGTAACTACATTATTTTCGAATACTAAAATATAAAAAGTGCGCAAATTAATCGAGGAATCAAACAAAGAAATCGAACGTTCTTATGTTGAAAAATAACAAGTAGTCATTCGTATTAATCAATTATCTTTTATGATACTCTTCAAGGGATTTTGTAAGATGTAAGACAATGTTAGTGTTATTTGTTTCAAGGCGCAATTTGTTATTATTAATCAGTTATTTTACTTAAAAACATCTAGTAATGAATAAATTATTTGTAAATGATTTTTCTTTTAAGCATAGATAATGAAATTTTTAAATAATTTGTTAAATACAGTTATGAAATATTGAGAAAATATTTATGCAGATTTATTTGAGTTATAAGACATTGTCATGTTTTGTGATTCTAAACCTATATATCCTATACATTGTATCTAAAGAGGATTTATTTTATCTAAACTAAAAATCTTATAGTTTTTTAAAAAGAAACACAAGATATATGAAATAACAAATATTTGCATATAAATAATTGAGTAGCAAAAAGGGAAATCACTTAATGAAATATATAAATGTACACTTCATCAATTTTTATATGACACAAACTTCTGTAGTTGGTATATATGTATCTTAATAGGTTTGAACTTTTAATATATATACGGTTCTTAAATAAAATACTAGGGTATAAATTCCTTTGTGTGAGTAACGGAAGATTGCAGTTTGCTAAATATGTGGTCTTTTGTTAAATTCATTTGTACTCAATTTATTTCAACTGATTATTTAAGGGACATTATTACTTTCTTACTTTGGTAAATGAGTTAAAAACAATAAAATCAATACAATTTCATTTATTCAAACGCTGGACTAAATGTGATTTCTTTCAAACAATAGATAATTCATAAACAATATTAAGATGAAAAAGCTACAAATTCTATACACGAAAAAAAATTCTGAAGAAAGAAATCATCTATAATTAAAACGTCGGGAATGATTTAAGAAAATATTACTGTAAAACTTTAAGATAGAGATTCCTGTAGCTTTTACATCATTGTTACCACTAAAAATTTCATGAAATTGAACAACAAGTTTATAAAAACATTAATTTTTGTGAATCAAATCTATCGTAACGAGAGTAAAGATTTTATCTTTCTTTCATTCCTGCATTTTAAAATAGAAATGCTATTTTATTTCATGACAGTTGATACTTGTATTGTTAACCTATCATTGAAGTATATTCTTCCATAGATTTTTTTATGAAGACAGATTACCTAAAGAGTTGGACTTGCCCGTTGATTTTACTTTGAGTTAAGAGATTAGAAATCACTTAAAAGATAATATACTATTCTAACGGAGCATAAGGAATCGACATATAAAAAAAGAGATAGTATAAAAATAAAATAAATCCAAGATGAAAGTTGTTTTTAACGAGATGTGGTAAAGTACATTTTGTTGCGTAATTGAGAAAAGGAAGTTATATGCAAAGTTTTTGATAGAAAATTATAGTCACTGAAGAGTATCAAACTTTTATGTGATCAAGTTATTAAATTACAGTCCAAATTTGCAATAAATTTCGTATGTTGCACAATCGGATGTATTGATTATTATTCTAAATACATACGAGAGTGTACTACGTTTGTGATTATGTTGCAAAATTACTATAATGGCGATATCAGCAATTAATTTTTGCTAAACCAAATGTTTTATGCAAACCTAGGTGGAAAAATCGTCTGACTCAAAAATTTGCAAAGAAGGTTGACAAATGATGAAGAAACAGTTCCCGAGATCAATTAATATGGCATCCCGAAAATTTCCGCGAATTTTTTAATAATTTGATTGAGCGTTTAAACTTCCTAAAACTCATTATTTCTTACGGATTATTATAACACGTCAACGGAATGATAAAAAAAAATTGCTTATTTTTTTTTTACTTTAATTGACAGGGAATTATAAAAGAAATTTATTGTTGTTATAAATATATTTTTGAAAATCAATTTCATAATCGGTTAAGGAAAAACAAAAATGTAGTTAAAATAACAATATTACTGATATTAAAATATTGGCAGATGAAATTGTTGTTTTCGATCGAAAATTTGATACAAATAGTAAAATGAATACGTTGTAAGGGCGAAACTTTTGGATTTCCTTCTCCTAGATTATCAGCGTAAGCTAGAAATGTGGGATTAAAGGAAGAACCAGACGTTGCCATAATCTTAATATTACTTTATTAAGATCTTAACTTAAACCCCCAATAACAGATTAAATAATAATATGATATGTGAGAGAATCTACGGTGGCTAAACACACAATAATACCGAAATAACTTAACCCGGACAACTATCAATAACTAACTCGCCTAAGCTCAATTTCAATGTAAACACAGATCCGAATACTAAAATGGTAACTGCTACCTTAATGTCGAATGAAGTAGCGATCAATCTGATCCTAGCTGAAGTTGCGGCTCACTGGCGTGCAATGGCATGCACCTTGACTAAAGGCTCTCTGTCACGGGTAACCTCTCTTGACTGTCACTTAACTTCTCGAAATACTCTTCACATTTGCAACACGGACTATCATAACACTCCCCAAATGCCACCTCGCTTACTCTAAACTTCTGTTATTTAAAAGATTCCTAATTTGCATCTTTCGCGTTTTACCTCTCGGGTTGGTTGGAAAAGAATTGAGACATTTATTTTGGCCCCAAAGAACCCAAAAGGACTTGTTAATGAAAAAACGCTTGAGCCCGTCACAACGTACCATATACTTCCGTGCATAACCTGAGAATTTTCGGAACTTTTTAGAGTTAAAGGATATGGTCTGACATACAAATCTCCTAATTTCGAAATAAAAAGTAGCTTAAGAAAATTTTTAAAAGAAACACACGCAATTCCCATTAGTCGATTTCAGTTTTTTTGACCATTATGATGCTTTGAATGAAACTTCTATTCTAGGAGAGAATGTCGCGTAAAGTCTTCAAAATCGGTGTCTAAACACGAATTTTTTAATAGTTCGTAAAATTGATATTCTCACAACGGGATGTCTAATGCATATGCTCATCATGTGGCCCATTTTTTCTCCAGGACATGACACATAGATTGGTGACCATTTACTGTGGACGAAATTCTCTTCCCACTGATTTTCCAAACAAAACAAATGGCCTCTCCCAAAATAGTTAGACTAACACTGATAGTGTAGAACAAGGGTGGCGAACCTTTATGGATCAACGTGCCATTTTTTCTAAAAAAGTCTTTAATGAGGTATGGACGTGCCGTCAAATAATTTGTACTTGTAATTATTTGAAAAACATTAAAAGTAAGCACTAACAACACAAAGCTCTATTTACTACGAAAAAATACATTTTGCACTGTATAGTTATAAATGTTTTAGTTATACGTGTAATGTACGTAGAGTCACATTAGTGTTACTTCTGTTGTTGCAGTTTGTGGATGACAAATAATTTATATTAGGATTGTAAGATGTCACTTTTTGTGGAATGCATGCTGAATTGGAGTCGTCTGCCAATCGGTTTCATAGCAACTATTTTTGCTGTGGTTCACTTTTTTTGCCAAGAGGGTTTGTGATTTATTTCAAAATCCCTTTTTACAGACGATGTTTTGCATGCGACTATTCCAGAATATAAACCACACCTCGCTTTGTCGCTTTTACTAATATAATGCCATGTTTCTCGGTCCATCAAATTTGAAATTCTCTGTTACACTTACTATCTTGCACTTTTGTTCTTTTGCTGAGCTAACCATGTTAAATAACAGGTAAAAATCGTAAATATAACACAGATAAACTTAAAAATACAGTCATGTCAGTTAAATTGAATATTCTATGTATAGACAGACTCTACATCATAAGAAATTGTAGTCTACGACGTAACAAAGGCAAGACAATAACAAACGAGTGTGCTTCCTGCCGCCCCGAGACCGATCACTCTGGTTTGTTCGTAATACTTTATAGTAAACTTTGAAATTTGGAAATAAAATGCAAACCATTTTGAACATTGGCGTGCCAAAAATATTGTGTCACGTGTCATCAATGGCACGCGTGCCACTGGTTCATCATCCTTGGTGTAAAAGATAACAAATGAATGGAAATAATATGTTCGCTTCAGATAAGATTAACAGAAATAAAACTATAGTCGTTAGCGTCTTACTTGACAGCTTTTTTATTGGAAAATATTCTACTCGTTTTACACATACACATTTGGCTACATTTTGTCCTTTAAATGACACACATTTAAAAATTCCTAGAATTTTCTTTTTTCAGTTCGGCTTATTATACATGTTTAAAATTTTGGTTCAGTTTTTTAAAAAAAACAAGTAATATAAAAAAAAATTAACGTCCATTCCTACTTTGTTAGAAGAACGTACTGGCTCCATCTGTTGCAGCTAATGGTAACTACAGTGGAAATAACGCAGAATAAATTTAAACTTAAAAAATAGAATTTAATCAATGAATTGTGTGATATTCGAACAAACTGTATTGACATCAAGTGAGAGTATGAGCTAATAGTAGGAATTTTTTGAAAAACCACTCTCGGCTAAAACTTAAAAGTATACGATGTATAAATTTCGTATGTTTTCATTATAAATTTCTCTATGAATCATATATAATATATACTTGTATATGTATAAATATTTCATATTCTGAAATAACTACATTATGGTTGATAAGGAACAAAAATGGGTACAAAATTTAGTAAATTTAGAGAAGGTCAACTTCGATACATCATATATTCATTTGGGAATAATAATGGGTTAAAGAAAATAAAAAGCTACCTTAATAAGTGTCTTAATAATCTTATATATAAATAAAACTTTATTTTGACTTCTGTTTGTATTAAGATAATTTGCCATGCCTACGAGCAATAAGATTTAACACTTCATTTTTGTTGTAACATACTATCATACTTGGATATTTCAAAGATATGAAATCTATCATAAAGATCAGTAATAAACCTTGTGTTTATCATTAGATTTCAATTTATTTAGTACTTACACATATTATTCCGTAGACATTTCGTTAAATCAACGAAGCCAAATGCCTCAATGTACTGGAAAACTTTCTAGTGGAAAGTCAATAATGATGACAGAATTTGGTGACATTTTCTTGAATAGGCGATGTGTTTTTGTTTGGCGAAATTATGCGACGATATAATACGTAAGTGCCATTCATTTTCTATGGTGAAAAAATACTGCTGTTGTTTTAAATCCCCTTGGAGCAAGAAAGCCTACGCCAAGTCCATTTGACCTTTCCGCATAAGAATTGACTTGATCGTATAATTGAATAAAATATTATACTTTGTAATTAACTTTACTATTGATGTTCTTTGCATCATATTAAAAAAAAAATCCATCACAGTTCATGACGATTTGATCTACACTTGAACGTTTGTGAAGCAGAAAAGATTTCCCTTTTATCTTGCGAATAAAAACAATCGAAAACAAATTCCAGTGGCAACTAAAAACTCAAATCGCAACTGTCCGATCGTAGATTCCCATTATGTTGCGAAATAGCAGACAGCAAAACAATCTTAAGATACACTGTAACTATTCTTAGAACTATTTCCTATTCTTTATATGGAGTTCCAAGTCAAGAGATTGCTCTTGAAAAACAGAATCAATCTATCTTGAAGTATTTTACTATGTTTCCTCGTTCTTCAAAATTTATAGAGATTCCATATGAACTATACATATTCACAACAGAAATTCTTCAGAGTAAAAATTTAGACCTATGATATTTTTTTTTTTTTTTTTGAATTTCTGAAGGTTTTATATGGATTTCACATAGATTCCAAATGAACTAAAGCTATTCATAACAGAATTTCTTCATAATAAAGTTTTGGAGGCACAAAAATTTTAGAATTTCTAAACAATTAAATAAAATTTTGAAATGCAAGGATAAGGAAGAAATATTTAATTCAGGTCAGATTTTTGTTTTCAATGAAAAATATATTAATGTATGTTTATTAAAGATCTATTAATTACAAATTTAAATAATTATAAATATAATTGAATGACCTCTATTCACCTTTCTCGCGAAAAATCGTAATATTTAAGTATTCAAGAAAATTCTGGAAAACGAATGTGAACTTTATTTTATATTCTAGTATTATTAAGGATATTTTTGATCTTCGAGTTTCATGTTGTTTGTAAGAAGTAATGTAAATTTATCTGTTCACGCGTTGTAAAGTTAATGGATCAGACAAAAATGAATAATGCATAAAACAACAGAAAGAGTTTTGTGTATCGGAAGTTTTAAACGAAAAATAGAGGTATTCCAAAAGCAAATTTAAGAGCTTAGTTAAAAGAAGTAGTATAAAGAAAAAATTTAAGTGAATTCCTACTTAGGTCAACAAAGAAAATTTTTATTTTAGATACTTTTCATTAAATAGTTACAATTACTGTAAGTATGTATATACATATGACAGAATCGCAATATTAAGTGACAAAATAGAAAGCAATTTTCCATTTTTCTTTCTATACATGGGGTTGGACTATTTTTGTTTGTTCCTTACTATTTATTCATTCTTTAAATTTCATAATTCTAATAAAGTAATATAATAAAATAGAATTCTCATTCTCAAAACTTAGGCCATCCCAGGGGCGATTCGAACCCACAAACTTTGAATTAGAAGTCCAACGCACAATCCATTACGTTACAGGGACACAGCAAACGATTTTCCTTTCTAAATATGGTGTTGATTTATTATTTTGTTTGTTACTTTTTATTCATTTCTTTTTAATTAATGAATTAATATTTGAAAAAACTGCATTAACGTCAAGTGACATCCACTACGTGTTTAAAAAAATATATTTGAACTTGAATGGATGAAACAAAAGTATTTTAATAACGATTGAAAATTTGAATAAGATATATATACAAGGAGAGAGTGAACTAATAGTAGGAATTGAAAAAAACATTGCTATCGTTACAAAAGATACCTGAGTTTAGTATTCTAATTTTGAGCGAACAAGAGCTTCGGTTATCATTTAAATGTACTTCAGAGAACATTTTATTTTTTTCAAGAAATGATCCGGGGGAAGGAATTCGAACAACAAAAATGTGCTTTTTCTGAAACAAATGGATGATAATTTCCAATGTAACTTCAAATCTCACTCCCACAAAAAGGGAAAGCATTTTCGAAACTATAAAAGTACAGTTTAATGATGTCATAAAAAGCGTCACATTGTGAATAATCTTTAGGTCAAAGATAAATTGCATCAGGTTTTTAAGAAATTCTTTTGTAAAAACAAATATATAATTGAATTTTAAATTCTTAAAAATTTTGCTTATGTTATGACTGAAATTATCGCATTAAAAATAAACAGTAACATGATCTATAAAACACTCTTTGATGAATACAAAACAACATAGATGGAAATGTTTTTCTTTCACAAGTACGACTTTCATTTTCATAATATGCGAGTAAAATCTTTTCACAAATATAACTTATGCATCTTTGCTCAAAGTGGAAATTACCTAACCTACGTCAAAATATTAAAACAAACATGTAATATGTATGTAAATTTTATAAGCATTATATGAAAATATTTTCCTTTATATATATAATTCTCCATAAATATTTCAAAAAGGGGATTTACATTTTACGAAAATTGCTTCAGAATCTCTAAGATTCTCTGCCTTCCGCACTCGTAACCGATAGTAAATAAGTTGAATTTTGATTATCCGTGATGTTGGAGAGATGTCGTTGGACGTTTCGTGAAACCAACTGCATTTCTATTGTTGCTTTGTTATATGTTAACCATTTTGTGGGCCTTGGGAAGATGACTTCCCATTTACATGATTTTACAAAGTATGCTTGTGAGGAGGACAAATCCCATTATAATATATGGGCCTTGCTTTAACGCGATGGGAAGATTAATTACCATACTAATCTTTCATTTTCTTATTGACCTTTCCATCATAAATAGTTTCATACCAGGGAAAGTGAACAAAAGAAACAGAAGTTTAGACCAGCTAACGTTCCGTGTATAGCATTAGCTCTTCAGCTAATAGACGGATATTCCTCAAGGACGTCCTGCTAACTTCCAAGCAAAGAAGTGTGCAGTTCCGGATGATGTGCGCTTAGCCAGTGAGGTTAATCATATGCCAAAGAAAGTTTCCACGTTCAGCGATATAGGAAATGTAGCACAAAGGGACAAGAAAAGAGGACCTGCTACATGTTTTCAGAATATGATGTCCCCCCCCCTTGTGCACTCCAACATGCTTCTCATCTTTTTATATCAAATAATCACCATTAAATTTAAGTTTCTTTATGATGGTGAATGGTTCTTTGGGAAGTATTCTTCCCACCCCCAAATTTTTAATAAAAACATAAAATTCACAAAAAAAAATATATTTTCTTAAATGATTTTGTTTAAATGTTAATAAAACATAAAAAAAACAACGAGATATTCAAAAGGGAAATAAAAAAAACCACCAAGGGGTTAAGAAGTAACCGCTCAAGACATCTAACATGCAAAAGTAATGCCACATTCAAACGATAATTGAAGCCTGTGTAAAAATATGTTTCAAAAATGCAAAATTTTTATACATAATCATTAATATCATGCTAAATTACTGTAAATATGATTTAAAGCAAAACAATACGGGAAAAAACAACTAAACAGTACTTGAAAAATTAAAATAATTACACTAGTACATTAACTAACCTTAGGCTTAAAACAAAAATTATAGTGTTAAACAAAATTTAAAGGCCACCTTTATTTGTCTATATTTCTGGGGTAAAATTACCTAATTAAATCCAAGTTTACCCTCTTAATCTTCAAAGATAGCTTAAGTTTACTATATAAGCATTGCAGTTACCAACCGTTTGCAGAAAAGGACGAAATTTGAGTAGAAATATTTGTAAGCTTTAAATACTAATTTCGCCATAAGGCGATTTCACCATAAGCACTATCCGAAGACGTAGAACATGGAGTTAACCACAAAGTCGCTGGTGTAGCCACTTTAGGCAGTGGCTATAAAATTTTGAATATTGTTTAGAATATAGCAACACAGAGTTTGAGGAAAATGTCATAGAACGATAGAAAGTAATAAAATAGGGGAAAGTGAATCAAGTGCGGTTATTTTTCAACAACAATCACTAATCTGTTGAATCCACCAGGATCTACCATGTGTATCTCATACACATATATCCTTTTTACATACTTTAATTGGAAGACAAGACATTTTTTGCAGATTACTGCAAATTAAATTAAACTAAATTTTTGAAAATAAATAAGAGTTGAATGCTGCAGTATTTATAAATAT
>BMAV01012044.1:280418-294428 GCA_019973955.1 Trichonephila inaurata madagascariensis
CAGAAGAGAAAAAGTTCGTTGTATAGTAAATATACTTTGCTATTGGGTGGTTATTTTACGAAGAAAATTGTGAAATGTTCTTGACCCCAGTAAAAAGTTCCTCAATATAGAGGTTCGACCGTATTTACATTATTATCTTATTATGAGAATTATATTCAAAACTCCTACCTAATGCATTTTAAAACAGATTTCAATGATAAAATGGAATTCGTTTTAGCAGAACTGATTCAAACGCATAAAATCCTTATTCTATTACAACTTCAATATAATTTTAAATTATAATGAAGTCCTCAAACTAATGATTTTTTTCCAAATATAATATTGTTTGCAGGAAATATCTCACAACAATTAGTGAGCAGAACCAAGGAAATAAATCAAAACCTCCCAAAGATCAATATCTGCTTTCAGTCAATCTCCAGCCCCCTGCAAAAGTATTAACTCTTCAGATTACTTTCTTATTATGCAATTACATTTCAAACTTCCGGATAGTGTTTCTTAATCAATACTGATTTCAATGACGAAATTGAAACTTCCTCTGAGATCGGAGAAGTATAATTTCCGAGTTTAGATATCTTCCATTTGGAAAGAGAGAGAATCCCAATCGATATTTTGGCTCATGAATAAAGAAACTTTGCTTTATGATTCCAAGGAGAGAGAAACATATGGGAATAGCTTTATCTAAGAATTGGGGAAAAGCGATACAGCTATGCAAATGCGAAACGTATATTGAGAGAAATAATTATGAAATAGGAAAACAGATATTTCACCCACAGAAATGCTTCTCTCATTTGAATATGATAATTTATACAGACCAGTTATTGAGTTAATAGAGAAAAAAGTTCCAGTTTTGGTTGAAATAATAATACATTCGTCGCAGTGTTAATTATTTCTACGAAACGAATTGTCGATTGCAGTATTTATGTGAGTATATTCATTTCAGTTTGCAATAAATCTTTTTTTTCCGATTGGTTAATATTACTTTCAGTGAAGGAAAAGTACATTTTTCTACATGTTTCATTTGATGGAAAAGGTTTAATTAAAATTTTCAATGAGAGAAAAGGTATTAGGAGTTAATATACTGGGTATATAGAAATTCGCAGTATTGCATTCTTTGACATATAATCCCTGACTTTCATAAACATAACACAAAACGCTCAAAAGCAATTTCTTTTTAAGGAATTGACGTAAGAATGTCTTTGTAAACAACTAGAAATTGTTTTCGAAATGCGTTTAGATCTAAATAATTTGAAAATTACCCTGTTTTTTAATCACAATATTTAAATTTTACAAACATAACTATTAGATATTTTAAATAAGGAATAAATTTAAGTCACTATTTAATATTCATCACATTAAATTTAAACCTGTTTAATAGTTTGTGAAATTAACCATTTGAAAGAGAAGAATGACGTAATTGTGAAGACACTGCTAGCTAGATACATTAGAATTTATTTACAGATATCACACAATACATATAAAAATATGATAAGAACTGGTATGGCATTACATGACTATGTCTAAACAGCCTAGCTACTGTTAGCCTAAAGATTAGGATTAAACTCAGAGTCTCTCTCTGAGTGAGCTAGGGGCATTGCGGGATCTGTTGCACCATTAAATAAATACTATCATTTTCAATTTCATAAAATATTATATTA
The DNA here is from genome assembly GCA_019973955.1 of Trichonephila inaurata madagascariensis. Classification (NCBI taxonomy): domain Eukaryota; kingdom Metazoa; phylum Arthropoda; class Arachnida; order Araneae; family Nephilidae; genus Trichonephila; species Trichonephila inaurata. The sequence continues at coordinate 282,074 of BMAV01012044.1, forward strand.
TTACTATTTAACATTTATAGATAATTATAATGAATAACAAAGCATTGATTTTTTTCAAATTGTTTTAAGTTTAATTAATATTAAAAGAAGTAAATGAAGTTTCAATAGATGCATTTAATGTGTTGCATATTAATTGTGAAACATATTAGACAAAAGTGATGACTATAACAAAAAATGAAAGAATTAATTCATCCTACAATTGGAATTGGAATTTTAGACCTTTTACCCAAAAATTAATCCATTTTTTGAAGTTTTATAATTTTTTTTATAATTCGAAAAATAATAAAAGTGTGTTATTCTCAACAATTTTTATCATGGAATTTTACAAAATAAATATAAATCTCTAATATCAAAAACAAATACTTAACTTATTATATTGTTATTTAAATTATTAAACACCCATTGTTTTTCATCTCATAAAAACAATTGAAGTGAAAAATAGTTTTTTTATAAGTTTATTAAATTAAGCCACTTCTTAAATTTTTTTTCTCTGTATATAAGTATGTATTGCAATCATTTAATTTAAAGTTTGCGTAGACAAACTTTAAATTAAAAGAGACAGAATTATTAAATTATTTTAGAAAATATTCACTATTATACTAATTTCACTATTTATAAAAGGTAAAAAATGCCAATGTTTCAAAAATTCTAAAATTACTTTTTCAATATTATAATGTAATCAGAACTTCCGTTTGTGATAATAATAGTTTATTGAGAGAGAGATATTGAACACTATAAATAAACTAGAACATATTTTTCTATTTCTACTATTAGTTCACATTCTACCTAAATATATATATCTTGTTCAAATTTTCAATCGTTAATAAAATACTTTTTATTCATCGATTCAAATTCAAATAAATTTTTTTTAAACTTGTAGTGGATAACACATGATGTTAATACAGTTTTTTTTAAAAAATTAATTCATTAATTACAGTTAGTTAATGAATAAAAAGAGTAACAAAAATTATAGTCCAACACCATATATAAAGAGGAAAATTGCTTGTTGTGTCCATGTAGCGCAATGGATAACGCGTTGTACTTCTAATCCAAAGGGCTTGGGTTCGAATCCCACCTGGGATGGTCTACTTTCTAAGAATGTGATTTCTTTTTACTATATTATTTTTTATTGGAATAATTAAATTTAATTAATGAATAAATAATAACAAACAAAAATAATAGTCCAACACCATGTGTAGAAAGGAAAGATTGTGATTCTGTCATATGTAAATACATATTTATATTAATTGTACTTATTTAATAAAAGGTAACTAAAATGAAAAATTTTCTTTGTTGTCCTAAGTAAGAAACATTTAGGTTAAATTCCAACTTTTGAAGCATGAACCAAATATTTTCAGCCGCTACAAGGCGTTAATAACTAAATCCAGTCAATCACCATCCTAAAATAATAAATATTTGTTTTTATGGCATCTCTCCTACTGCAAAACATGTTTTTTCCCATTTCAGACTCGAAACCTTCCGTGTTTACAGGACCCATACAAATCGAGGTTACCCGAAATCTCACTGCCCCCGGAAGCCGTGTTTTTTTAACACAGTCTAATGTTGTTAATTCCGCCCAAGAACAGAGGGATTAATAAAACAGGAAAGTACGCCAACAATCCGTTTAATTTAAAACAAAAAGCTAATGCATTTGTGTTTGAACCCCATTCTTGTTTGTTTTTCCATTGTTTCCAAATCAAAAATAGTTAGAAAAGAGTGCGTGAGAGAAGAATAACATGTTTGTTCAATTTTAAAGGTTGTGTTTGTTACTCGCTGCCTTGTCGTGAATAAGGTCGGAAACACTTTTCACGGTCGAAGATTTCCTGGAATGCAGACAGTACACTGCTGCTATACACTGCAGTGGAGCAACTGTGAGTTAGTTCATCTTTTTTCTTTTTAATTAATTAACTGCCAAATTAGAAAGAGAATTTCAACAGGTGTGATCGACGCATTTTCTCACGAGTCGTCTAAATGCCTTTATAATTGTGGTTATTCTTCGTAAAAGTAGTATTAAAATAATATAGTCTATTATGTTTTAAAGGACTCTCTTATCTTTTTAATTTACTGTTTAGAAAGATTTTTAGGTAGAGCGAACTTGATTTCGCTTGGTATAATACGCATTACTAGAAAATTGTACCATTGTTGTTGATAATACTATGTATTCCAGCGTGTAATGCGCACTTTTAAGAAAAAATAAACAAATTTACGGGGGCGCATTATGCAGGGCAGTGCTTCTCAAAGTTTCAATATTCACGACCCAATATTTAATCATAATTTTCATCGCGCCCCCTCGTACAATAACAATGTATTATTCAATAATACTATACTTTGACGCTAAGGCTACAATACGAATTTAACCTCTTAAATGCCACTGGCGTATATAAACTTCTCGCTCAGCCAAAACGTTAATTTCCCCGGACGTATATATACATCTTTCCGAAGGACGATCTTTTTTTGTACTGCTATCCATAAAATTATTCCGAAGGTTTTAAAATGCAATAAAAGGACATGGACAGAAGGATTTACTTATTTCATATTATTTCGCTTCTGTATTCCTTACCCCTCCCCCGAATACACCGCCTACGCGCGCCTACGTGGAAAACGGTTTGTATTGGAAAGCGAATCGCGTAACCTTTAATCGGCAGTTAAGGGATTAATTATAAACCGCACAAAAATTATCAATATGTGTTAATTTTTGTATATAATTTTAAATATGACAAGCTCATAGGGTCACTGGTAATTATTAAACTTTTTCTTAACTTTGTACTGTTAAATTAATTATAAAATACATTGTGTAGCCCTAATACATTTATAAGTGTAATATATCAGTGTAAATATGTTTTTTTATTTTTTATTATGTCAGAATGCATTTATTAATTTACTGAACGTAAACAAACAAATTTAATTAAATAAAATTTTGTTTTCGACTTTTCAGTATGCTCGCGCTCCCTCGTAAGAGGGGCACGCCCCACAGTTTGAGAAACGCTGATGTAGGGGGAACAAAAGGTCTTACCCTGATTTTAAATACTTATTGTGCTCAAAATATAAGAATAAGATACATATTTGTTTGGATGTACTGTAAATACTGTTATGAATATATTTTTTATACCATTTACCTCTGTAAATTTAAACGTGTGCCCTCTTGGTAACTCAGAAAATTGCTAAGTGGTATTTTAGTTCCCGCCAAGTGTTATTTTATATCTCTTTCACTTTATAAGTTTATAAGCATGCAAACTAAGCCTTTGATGAAGAATTTTTACAAAATTTGTTTGCGATATTTTAATTTCACGCGATACTTCACAAGTTGATTTAGTAGATTGCCGAACGTGTTCAACAGTTACTTCACTCATACTAGACCTGCCACTTTTAGCAAGACCTTTAATGTTAAAAAAAAACTGTTGAATATTCCACACCATCGCTTTACTGATTTTGCAACACGATATTTGTTTCCATAACAACGTCAAAATTTACACTGAACATCAAGGGTTGATTTCGCTTTGTGATACCAAAGCACACGTTAGTCTTTCTCTTGAATTGGTGCCATTTAGGCAAAAAAGGAGGTATTTCTTACAAATGTTTCCCTGAATCACTCTTGAAGAAACATTCGGGCTACTGTACAAGAAAGATTTCTTCGAAAACTAACCTATGTTATGATACAAATGTTCCATTATTATATTAAACGGCATTTTGAATTCATTCATTATATTCCCTGTTTATAAAAATTCATTACCAATGAATTTTTATAAACAGGACAAGACATTTGTTTCACATTGTACATTGAATATAAAAATGATAGCCTTAAAAACAGAAAATAAGTACAAAAAAAGTTTTTCTCTCTATATATCTAATTACTATTTTATTTTTAAAAAAATGATAAACCTCATGAACTTGCATTATTAGATAACACTAAAAGTTCGTCATAGTCGTCTTCCGTTATATAGCTTCAGACAAATCATCGATATCTCTCAGTTTTATCTTCACCATCACGTTTACTCTGATACATAAATAAATGACCACCTTTCGTTTCATCTAGATTTTAAATACTACATTTTATAAAAGGATTTTTTAATTATGTCAAATATAATTTCGTACCATTCTTTTATTATCCACTCACAAATAGTTTCTAGACCTCAAAAGATAAGAATATTGTACATGCACATTTCAGGCTTCTTCGTAAAAAGTGTACGACGAACAAATATGAAACTTAAAAACCGTTGAAAGTATACCGTGTGGAAAGTATAAAGTTAACCGTTTGAAAGTATAGGTGCGAGTTATACGCCAGATTGTACGGCAAATACTTGCTTACGCGAAGTTTTCCTCTCCATCATCATATTATATATCTTCTATTTAGTATTTTAATTAATTAATTTCTGAATTAGCTTATGGCAGTTTGAATCAATACATTATACGAAAAACTCTCTACCCTTAGATGAGGCTATTTAGAGTATTTGTCGGAAATACTGTAGTACTAAAAATCAATGTTCCTTTTAGATTCCGTAACTCGAATTTATTTTTTAAAAAAGTAAATTTAACCGATTTATTTCCAGGATTCAATGTTTCACTAAAATATAGTGCAAATATGTTATTAAACACAAACCTTGCATGTACCAAATATCCGAATTTTCGTTGCAAGTTATATTTAAACCGATTACAATTGTGAATTAATATTATAGAATGTTTAAAACTACTTTTATTTCCCAATGAAAATGAATAAAAAAGGAGAAGGTTTTAGCTCATTTAGTAAAAATACTTGTTTGTAGTTTACACAATTCATCCAACTCTAATATAATTACTCGAGCTTATAGAAATATCAGAATCAGAAATACTTTTCAACAAAATTTTAATTCCATGTAGTTGGGAAAATAAATATTTAAAATGAAACTAAGCCCGGTGATGTTTATTAAATTCATTCTCCGAGTAAATTCGTGATGAGTATATATCATTTATATTACTTAAAAATATTTCGAATAAAAATGTTTATTCTACTTTTCTTTTTAATATTGTTGCATTTTTTTATGAATTGATAATTTATTGACAGCACACTCAGAAGCAACAAGAATGTTATTAAAGACGAATCTCGTATTTTCGAACCATGGTCAGATAACAAGAACAACACCTGTACTGGCACTCTCTCCACCACTCTTAAAACTTCCATACCACATCAAAGGGAAAATTTTGACGTTTAATGGATTTGATGTGCATTGGCAACTCTTCAGTTTATCAAATAGACCTCATTACAAAGGATGTAAATATTTCACTAAAGAATATTCTGGAAATACATAAGAGTGCGTAATTCAATTATTTTTTACAGGGTGAGTACAAATGATGGACCCAATTTTACAAAATCATATTTTCAAAATTACTGCACATATTACAATAAGTGATACATGAATGTAAAGAGAAATATATTAAGGGTTTTTTTCTCTTACAAATGTTCGATATACCTCCAATCTGTAATCCAGTTCATTCCATACATTTCGTAGCATCACTATCAATAGTTCGGAATGCTGCACAAATACTAACTTGTCATCCTCTTTTATTTGTTGTGTCAATCGAAATGATACGGTTTGAAATTTAATTTTTTTCGTAAAATTTTCAATACTATTTTCGAGGGCATTCCAAGATCACAGGTGGCAACTCTCGTAGACTTCCGTGAACTTCGACCAAAACTCTGCTTCACTCTCTTTATTGGTTCCTTCGCTTTATTGCTTGACCAATGTTTTTCTTTTTACATTAGCAACTTGTTTTCTAAAACTGATGATACCATCGCAGATTGATACTGTTGCTTTTCCGTAGATTTATAAACGCACGTTGAACCGAAATAATTGAAAAAACCCGTGTACATTAATACGCAAAGTGGTCGCAATATTTGGTTTTCAAACTCAGCGATCTTGAACGTGCTGTTGATCATTGATGTAAAAAAAAAAAACTGGGTACATTCATATATCAGTAGTTTCTAAAATATGATTTTTTTTAAAATAGAGTCCATCATTTATACTCATCCTGTATGCTAAAACACAACAGTAAAGAAAATAATGCCAAGGTCTTTTTTGTCATATTTTCTCTTTCTATTAAACATTACTCTTCAATTGTTATTCATAATGCCATTAATTTTAACCAAATCTTATGTGACATTTTAATTTAACGAAACATATTACACAAAAAATCAAGTAATTCCAAAGGATTTGTTTTCCTCCAAAAAAAATTTTCACGTGTGATTTTTTTGTAGCTTTATAGAGTATCTATCACATTTCAAGAACATTAAAAATTATATTTGCTTTATTAATTTAAAACGCAAGGTTAACGTTACTCCCTAATTCTACGCTCATGTTTATTACGACCATAAAAAGTTGAGAAATTAGTAGATTTATGTAACTTGATACCGTAGTTTTTGAGTTAGTTTTATTTATATATGTTATTTGAGAATCCAGTGCTATATTTAAGTTGTCTCTTAACAGATAAAAAATGTGTGCATTTTTTTACTATCTATTACTGGTATTAAATATGATAATGTTTGTGTTATTTAACTATGCATTATTTTTTACTTTAAACGCATTTACATATGTTTATTTTAACTAGTTTTTATTATAACTTTTATTTGAAAAGATATTTTATTAAAAAGGAATGTTCTATAGAATGAAAATTTTAAAAATTAAAGAAGAAAGGAAAGGATATTATTTCTAATTCAGCATTAATATTTAATAAGTTTTTTATGATACGTATAAATATTTGTCCTTAAAATAAAAATAATTCAATAATATTGGTAGAATCTTGGTCAATTTCTAAAAATTTGATTTTAAATCTGTGACAGAAAATGTCGAATATTTAACAAGATTCACGTGAAAAATTGAGAATATATTTTTAATCAAATGAATTAATTCTTAAAATAATTTTCGAAAAAATCTTAAGATTCAAAATTTTTTAAAGTAAAGTTAATATATTCTTCGAAAAGAGAGATTTCATTTAAAACATTTTCCAGAAGTCTATTCCCTCGAATTTAATATTATTAAAATGATTTACTAAAATTAAGGAATATATTGGAGAGTTTTATCTTCCTACTTGAATTCTACCTATTATAGATAGCCTTTTAAAAGAGAATTTTCATTTTTAATGTTAAAATAAGTTCTGATAAAATTTAAAATTGATATCAATATTGTCTAATTAAAATGTCTTTTTCTTTTTTTAGTTAAGATTTTTGAAGAGTAAAATAATTTGCTTTGAAAATTGGGAAGATTATTTTTGATCTAAAATATGAAATAAAACATAACTTCCAATAACATTATTGAAAATTAAATATTTTATTTGTATCTCATATAATTGAAAATAAATTTTGTGAATACAATTTAGTTAAGAACTCAACAATCAGTTACATTTAAAGCATGCATATATTAATGATTAGTTAAATTTAATATTAAATGTTACTTTTTTTAAGATGTTAGTTTAAATTAAAATAATTAATTTCAGAAGAAAAAAAGGATAAAAAATATACAACGTAATTATGAAATAAAGCTGTTTTTATAACAAACTAAAAATCCTATTTTTTAAAGAATAATTTTTAAAAATATTTCATTAATTATGTTGACTTTAAATTTAAATTTAGAACTACTTTTAAATCTCTCTTTACTCTTTTATATAGTTATTCGTGTAGGAACAATAGCATATATTATTTTTTATTACTCTCATGATATATTAAATTTCGTAGCAACTAATAAACATCTACTTAAAACGTATTCATAACTCATGGATATGTAAATTACAATGCTAAATTATTTTATATTCTACAAGAAATTAAGATCAAATAATTTATTTCAGCAATCTTAATAAATGGATAATATTAAATGGAAAAATTGATTAAATGGAAAAAATTAGCTTCACATTTTAGGTTGTTTTTTTTTTTTAAGAAAATTTGATTCTACAAATTTATGTATTATGCTTCCATATTTAAAAATCCCGATCCGTTTATAGTTCAATGAATTTATAGTTCACGATCTATTTATTTTTTAGTATTGTTAAAAATTTTAGAAATTTAGAATTTATGTGAAAAGGAAATCATAAAATTAAAAATCCTTTCCTGTATCTTTCCCCTTACTACAGACATGTCCCATGAAGCTCATAAGTACAACAAGTATTATATCGACCAAAAGCTCCTTTTTCTAGTGAACGGTTAAGTCTGAAAAAATAAAAATAATTTTTTTAGTGAGCGTCTAAGTTATTTTTTAGCACTTTTAAGTTGAAAATTTCAAAAATTTGGAATTTACGTGAAAAGGAAATCATAAAATTAAAAATCGTTGCCCTTACTACAGACATAACCCATGAAACTCATAAGAACAAATGTTATACCTACCAAAAGTTTCTTTTTATAATGAACATTTGAGTCTGAACAAATAAAGATAATTTTTAGGGAGCGTCTTCAAGTTATTTTTTAGTACTTTTAAGTTGAAAATTTCAAAAATTTAGAATTTATGTGAAAAGGAAATTATAAAATTAAAAACCCTTCTCTTTATCTTTCCCTTTACTACAGACATGTCCCATGAAACTCGTAAGTACAATGTTATACCGACTAAAAACTCCTTTTTTTAGTGAACGTTTAAATCTGAACAAATAAAGATAATTATTATTGAGCTATTATTATTATTATTATTGATTATTAAGTGATTTTTTAGTATTTTTAAGTTGAAAATTTCAAAATTCAGAATTTACGTGAAAAGGAAATCAAAAAATTAAAAATCCTTCCCTTTACTATAGACATGTCCGATGAAACTCATAAGAACAAATGTTATACAGACCAAAAGCTTTTTTTTCCAGTGATCAGTTAAGTCTGAAGAAATGAAGATAATATTTGCCTATAAAATTGCTAGAATTTTAGAGACAAATTTGTAATTTTTGCATTTACTCATAAAAAATAAAGACAAAATAAACGACAATCTCATAAAGTTCCAGTGGTATTTCAAATCAATGAAAGCTGCTTTATTGGACTCCTTATTTGCAGAGACGTAGAAAAACGAACATAGAAGCAATTTTGTTAGACAATTTGGTGAATTAATTCTATGTTCTATTTTAATAATACTTGTATGTAATGGAAGCAGATATTCCAGTTTAATTACGAGCTATGAAAGCAGAACATAGATTTGACTAATCAATGCGATGCAACAATTTGATTATGTATCTGAATAATCCGAAACAACTGTTTAATCATCGAATAACAATTCATGCGAATGTAATATACAGTTTAATTCCTATGTATATAGTGCTTATTGCCATATTAAAATGTCATCTGTACCAAAATAATTTTTGTACTTAGTTCCTACAATTAGTTCACACTCTCCCTATATATATATATTGTTCAAATTTACAATGGTTAATAAAATACTTTTCATTCATCCACTCAAGTTCAAAACATTTTTTTAAAATCTTGTAGTGGATGACACTTGATGTTAATACAATTTTTTCAAATATTAATTCATGAATTAAGTTTATTTAATGAATAAATAGTAACTAACAAAAATAATAGTCCAACACCATTTATAAAAAGGATAATTGCTCGTTGTGTCTCTGTAACGCAATGGATAGCCAATCCAAAGGTCGTGGGTTCGAATTCTACCTGGGGTGGCCTAATTTCTGAGGATGTGAATTATGAATGAATAAATAGTAACAAACAAAAATAACAGTCCAACATCGCATATAGAAAAGAAAATGGAAAATTACTTTCTATTTTGCCACTTAATATTGGGATTCTGTCATATGTATATACATATTTATATTAGTTGTAATTATTTAATAAAAATTAACTAAAATAAAAATTTTCTTTGTTCACCTAAGAAGGAATTGACTTTAATTTTTTTTATATTACTTGTTTTACTTCAACTTATGTGAAACAGGCTAGAAACAAAAACTACAAAATGAATATTTGTGGCGATTCTTGAAATTCTTGACAGTTTTGTTACGAATGAATTTTTTTTAATAACGGAATGACAGGATTGAGAACCAGGATTCTCAAATTTCCACACTACGCAACGGATGTTATTAATCAGATAATTTAAGAAACACTTAAACTACATTTCTTCGAATGCTGCCTGATGCAATCATTTTCGAAGTTTTCAGTTCTTGAATTTTAAAAATAGCATGAAGCATATGAGGTTTTTCAAAAGAAAACACATAAACATATTATCCATTACACGGGACTAAATGACGACTCTTTATTTTTAACAATTTTAATTTAGCGAAAAAAGATTTAGACAAATGCCAGCAGCTTCGTGCGGCGAGGTACTCTCCTAACGAGAAACAGTACAGCTACTGAATATTCCACACAGATTATATTACAAACTCAAAAGTAAAAAAACGTTGCCATCGCGCAAAGGCTAAATACAGTAGATGGAATTGGTAAAAGGCACGAGAATAAAACCGTTTATTTTGCAGAAAATACATATAAAATAGAAATTATAAATAATGCTAAGAATATAACATATAGAAATTAAATATAGCATATAAATGAACATAAAAAGCACATCAATAATAATAATTAGTTTGAATAATAATAAAAATACAGGATAATAATGAATACAATTCCATCCAAACACACATGAACATTAGTAACATAATATTTTTTTTTTAATGTAATTCATTTAATTTGTCAATATATTCATTTCATGAAAAAGTTATTGCGTAGTACAACATTTTTCAGAATCTTTTTCATTTTGTATTCTGTGATACAAAATTCTTCCTTTATTTTTAAATGCTGTCTATCACGTAAGTAAACATGTTTACTTGACACTCTAATGAATCGAATTTCCGTAATTTGAATTCACTGACTAACGCGTTTAGCAAATTTTATATAGAAACTAAAATGTGTGGGTGTCAACAATTTTACTCAGAATTGGGCACAAAACAATGTAATTTGTTCGTTTTTTTTTATTTTCATCATAAAAGTAATATTCAATGTGTTATCTATTATTTGAACTAACTAATAACATTTATTTAGCTTATGCATATTCTTTCATTGTTTCGCGAGATTTTGAAAAATATTTGTTTTTCCTGGATCATTTAGTACCAAGGTTACAACCGGTAAATTTTTAAACATCAAAAAATAAACAAATAAATAACTCGAGTTTAATTTAATGAAATATATGAATGAAAAAGTTTTTTTTGAAAAAAATTGAATTTAAATTCGAACAACACAAAAGTAGAAATATATATTCTTAGTAAAAAAAATTTTTTTTATCTTAAGTTTATTTAATATTTATAACTACAATTTTATCTCTATACATTGTATTACAAATTCTGTTGTCTTAGATTTGTTGTCAGTACTACGTAATTGATTTTTTCCAAGAATTTTATTATGTTTTATTGAAATTTATTGCTAAAGAGTATAAAGGGAAATCTAATCAATTCATCAAAATTACCATAATTCGCAAAAATAAGTTTGGCAGCTAAATTTATCTGTAGCTATCACAGAGCACTTGAGAAAAAGGTTGGTAAATATATGTGTTAGAATTCTTTTATCCATCGCACTAAGGTGGAAGAATCAACCATAGCGGCTAAAGAAAAATATGAGAAACTTTTAACCTAATAGAATATGCATCGTTTCTGCAAAACTTCCTCTTGTGTTCTAATAAAAAATAAGATCATTTAATTAAATAGTTTTCGAGAAAAAGAAATTTCAGGCTTTGTGGGAAACGTTAGGAAAAACATATTCCACGCTGCCTTAATGAAATAAGAATTTTTTTTGAAGAAGAATATATTTCTTTTCACCAATTCTCTCTAACACCAGAATGAGTTAAAAAGCAATCAATAGTGCCTTATTATATAAAAATCGTTATATACCCACACATTTTCCTTCTCTCTCTGTATATATATATGTCGTGATCCTGGCGAGGGACCATTTGGCTTTAAATGATGAATATATGTGACTGTTAATGTGTTCATATTTGTTGATACTGACCAGGCATCCTTTGCAATCTTAACTCTGCTTTATTTTCACATTAAATGTCAATACTTTTGCGACATCGCAATAAACATACTAACACGTAAAACACAAAATAACTGTAGCTATTTACACATATTTAAAACGAAAACAAAGAGAGTGAGCACAAAGAACTCTCGTCTTTTATACTAACTGTGAAGGTCGCGTGACTCCTTTCTAACAGAAGACACGATTGGTCAGAAATTGGTGGCAGCGAATTTCTGATGCAATCTTACTATTCGGTTAAGGTAAAAATTCCGACCATGGGGGCAGGCAAGTTAAAATAATTCAACAATTATCCTGAAGAACTTGACTAGAGAAATAAAATTAGTGAAAATGATACTAGAGGAAATTATATATATATATATATATATATATATATATATATATATATAT
>BMAV01012044.1:294528-310160 GCA_019973955.1 Trichonephila inaurata madagascariensis
ATATATATATATATATATATATATATATATATATATATCGTGAAAAGTGGTTAAATTATTTGCAGAATTTAGTTTATTTGAATTTGTGGATGTAAATGTCGTTGGCAGGATGGAATAGGTTGGTGGATTTTAGTGCACATTCATTTGATGTAGAAGGACGTTTCAAAAAGCAAACACAATTATGGAAAGCACAACAAAGAACACAAAAACAAACACAAGCTGCAGCAGGCTACATGACGAAGGACAATAAGGAAGCGTGATTTTCCAGAATATCTCAAGCTTTTATATGAAACGGCAACCGGAAGTTCCAAACTCATATGACATCCATGGACGGAACTTGAGATTGGTGGAAAGATATCGTACAATGAATTCTGATGCAATCTTACTTTTAAAACGCTGAGATTTTAGTTTTTAAGAGATACGGTCATAATTAAATCCCTTCAGGTGCAAACTAGTTAATTATTTACGCGCTAGTCTTGAAGGGTCATGACCAGTACAATAAAAAGTTGTTTGGATAAAATTAAAGGGAATCATTACATATATGTAAAAGGAGAGAGCGAGAGAGCATATTATTTCATTATTTTTTATTATGTTGTGAATATTTAAACCTTTTTTTTTTAAGATGGAATGTGTAGGTGCGTAATAGAAGCACAGCTCATAATTGTATTTTAATTTTGAAAATACTCTTCTTCCTTTCTTAATCCATTATAATATATTTTTAATTTCTTATATCAGTAAAGTTATTCTATGTAAGAGAATTTTAAAACAGCGGGATTGTTTAGTTTCTTTTATTTTATACTTTTTGATACATCATACAATCAATATCTCAAAATCTATGTTTATTTTAAATTTTGACGTAATTCTAAAATATTTTTCAATGAAATAATTTCTGTTTGATGAAAAACCGTGTAACTAACTAACACACCAATTTTCTTGAAATATGGAAAATAAGTAACATATGTTGCTGTTACTTATATCAAGTGATAAACAGAAACATCGCATCAAGGCCCGTGAAACTTATAGCGACAATATATGCATGTCGTTATCTGTAACTTTGAGCACCATACTGGTTACAGTGTGATTTGGCACAATTCCAACCCAATTTTAAGGAAGAATACCCTGGGGGAGGTCAGAAGCCTCCCACCTCTATTCCCCTTCCACCAACCTCACGAGGGAACTTGCGGCTCGACAGCCATTTAGAGTACCACCCTGCCGCGAAAGCACTATACATTTGCAAACATCCATGCCTTCTCAGGGATTCGAACCCAGGCCCTGCGTCACAGCAGTCAGCATCACTAACCTGTATATCGGATGGGCGGTAACATATGAATCTCCGTAACAGAGAAAAAAATTAAAGAATGCATTATTCACATTATAAAATGACAGAAATTTTGAATTATATCAGTTAAAAATATATAAAACATATTGTTTACTAAACATACTAAAACATTTTAAAACATACTAAACATACTATATGAAATCGAAGCTAGATATTTAGTATCTTGTAACGTGTAAAAGCAATAAATGTGCCAAATTGCATTAATATTTAATAATAATAATTGCAAATAATAGATCAGACATACGTAGTTATCACTGGCTAGTAATATATTTCAAACATGCACACAGTTTCTTAGTTCTTAAGTTCCCTTTTCTCTATTCTATTTGAAGTTATCATCATTCTAGAATATACAAATCATGAATCACCATCATGAATATCATGAAAAGAACGTCATGAATCACCCTCCTGGACATCATGAATTATCATCCTCTAACTTTAAACATAAATTATACAAATCTGTTTAATTTGTAGTGTACTCCAATATAACATATATTACATTTGTAATATATTCCACTGAATATTGCTTAGTTATTAATATGACATATTACTCCTTACAATTCTGATCCCTGTTTCAGGCTTTATTTTTAAAATACACATTAGTTTCAAAAATGTACCATAAGAAAATATACTTCGGGTATTTACGCATTATACCGTCGACCAGTTTCTTCAAATCACAAGACGTTGCCAAATACTGCTATATAAAACGAATAGTTAAAATCAGTTCCCGCGTTGTTCCGAAGCAGTTTTACAATGTATTACAGTTATTCCGAAGCAGTTACAAACAGTATTTGGCGAAATTGGTCGACGGTGTAATACATAAGTACTGAATTTTGTGACAAATGTTAGCGTTTTTTCTCTGAAGAAAGAATTAAGACGAATTGGGACAAATCAATTGATAGTTGAATGAAGATGTTAGAAACCATTTCCCTCTTACTTTGTGTGTATTTAATTTTACAATTTAAATATGTTTTTTTACGACACGTTTGAGAAAGACTCTACATTTAGCTTTAAATCATAAATTTTTCAGAGCTTCTTGAAAAGTATTCATATTCTTTTCCCTATTATTCTTTGACTGTTAAACACTTTTCAGAATATTTTAAAGATGGGAATCCTCGAGATTTATGGTTTTTGCGTTAATTTATATCATTTAACCTTTTTACTAAAAGAAGTTTTGCTGAAGGGCACTTAACTGTACGCAATTATGGGTATTTTAGCTAGCTTACAATAAAACAGAATATTTCTGTAGCTGATACTTTGATTGTACATCCTTTAAAGTTTAATTTATTTTTGACAAATCATCTTTATTCCGAATTTTTAAGCTTTTAACTGTTCAAGAATTTTTAGAGGAAATAGTATCATGCAAATAAAATAGTGAATATTTTTGTAACTTAAGATTTTTCTTTTTAATCTACCTGTCTGTTTCAAAATTTTTATCTCTGCGGGCCCGCCGCCTAAAGAACATAAGAACAGAACATCTTTGTGAAGTAAAGTATTCGAATAAATACACTGCACATTTTTATGTCTATTAAACATTTTTATGTCGTCATTTCTAAAACTTAAGACATCTGAATTTGAAATATTTCATAAATTTGTATCTTTCATTTTAAATCTACATTTATTACCTTTACTGTGATTTTAAAAAAATACAAATTAACATAAAGTTCATATCATTAATAAATTTGAAGAAATAATATCTACAACAAAGAAACGAAATATAAAAGAAGAAATATAAATCTACAACAAAGCATCATAATTTTTTTAAAAAAAAAAATTGCATAATTTTAACAGTTTTATAAATTTAGGACTTAGAAATTAAGAAACATTTCATCAATTCAAAATCACTAAGCCTACAGCATCTAGTATTTTTAAAAATTTAATTAGACAAATAAGGATGAATTACAACTTTGGTCAAGAAAATACCAAATTTTGAAGCTTATGGGCAATGAAAGTATATAACATTGTTTAAAAAGTAAGCATACATTATGTCCCGTTGATAAATTACTTTTATTTACGTTTAAAGATAAAATTACTGTCGAAAGTTCAAATTCTAAGAAAAATTTATGTATTATTAACACATAGTAAAAATAAGAAAAACATGAACTTTTGAAAAAAAAATGCTTTTAAAAATTTATATTATATTCCCTACTTTACTAATAAATAAAAATTTTAGTTGTTTTAAAAAATGTTGAAGAAACATTCGAAAGCAATGTCTAATTTAACGTCATTCTAATGTTACACACATGTTATTTCTAACGATATTCCTAACTTTCACGTAATTTTAACATTTAATAAACTCAATTATTATTTTGTGGTTGGGAATATTTGAGTTTTAAATTATCATTAAAAGGAGGGAAAAATAGCATTCCTGCAACTACGAATTATAAATATTTATAGACTTCTCAGTCAAAAAACGCTGTTTTATTAGAAGTAATTCTATTAGAGAAGTAATGTCACTATTTAGAAGTAATTCTATTTTAGTACAACTCGTCATTTTGAAAAACTAAAAAAACCTGCAATACCGCATTTTGCTGCAATCTGTTGTTTAGCTCCGAAACCAATTATTCCCTAAGTTTTCCCAACTTGAGTTTATAAATCAAGCTAACATAAGTTAGTAAAATTATCAAATTTTAGAAAGGTACATAATTGGGGAACGAACTATAAGTCAAAACAAACTAAATCTAAATATTTGTCATTTTATTTAATAAAATTCAAATTAGTATTTTTTTGTTAAAATTTGCTTTTTTCTCTTTGTTTTTAAGTTTTGTTCGCATAATGATCATTTAAAAAATACAAGGCCTGATAAAAAAAATAAAGCAATTTCTTAGTCCCTTTTGCTACATGTCTATTTTTTCTCTGCACATTTTTAAAAAGAAATTAATGTAAACATTAAACCTGCATCCTTTTCTTTCTGAATTGGGCTGAAAAACTATATTAAAAACAAATTTAAGTAAGAGTTATAGAGGTACTTTCTATAAAATTGATTGTCTTAAGATTATTCGAAAAATATATTTTATTTAATCCTTTTCTGTATACTTTTAAGTCCCGGTGTATACAAAATTTTAAGAAAAGAGAAAAAAATATTTTAGCTATTTATACAAATTTTGCCTAGAGTTTTCTGACGTTTTAATAGATATATATGGAAATCAATAAATTTTTATTACAATCTTAACATTAGAGAACAACATTTTATACATTTTAAAAATTGATCTTTAAAACAATTTCGTATTTTTTTTTTTTATAAAAATCGAATTTCACGAGTACTATCACTGTATAAATAGTAATTACAATTTTACATTATTATTTACCTCATGTTATACTGAATATTAAATTTCAGCAAATATTTACCACTCGCTTTCTCCTATTAACTCTAAATTTTAAACTAAAATATTCTCCATTTAATCAGACTCAAACAAGAGAGAAATAATTAGGAAAAATGTAGGCACCGTGAAAGAATGTTTCAATTCCTTTATCGTAAGCTTTTGTCTCTCAGTTTCTTAACTCCATTTTCAGAATTTTAAATTCACATAATGATTTTTGTAATAAATTCATCTTTAGAATACCGCAAAACTTTCAAACCCATTAAATTATCCCAACTTCGCTTTAATCACCAACCCAGCTGATTTATTTTAAGTTCAAGAAGTTTCGGAAAGATCTAAGACTCTTGAATAATAAACAGACGCTTTTCGTCGTATTAATCGATGACACACTGAAAACTTTAATCGATAATCCTTCTTCAAAGAGCAAACGATTGTCTTATATTGGAAACAAGTTCGGCAAAAGCTGGAATTCCATCATTATGCATGAAGAGGAAAACTTTTAAATTAAAAGAGAAAAATCGTTTGTTAAATGACATCCACAAAACCTTAAGTATCCTCCCCATTCGGAGTGCTTTGGTTTAAATGTCAAGAATTAGCTATTGACAAAGCTGTGGGCTAATGATTTGTTAATTGTGTTATCGGAAATAAATTAAGCAATTTTTTATTAAATAAGAAAGCACAACTCGACAAAGAAAACTATTTACAAAGTAGATACTGAGTGGAAATATTGATTGCTTACTTCTGTTTATTCCACGAATTGAATTTTATTCTCTACGTTTCTATCATTTTTGTTTTGGGGAAAATATACACAAAGAATATTATTAATTTGGTTTCTTTTTGCTTTATTTAATGGATATTTAAAGTCTTCAATTAATTATATATGAAATTTAACATTTGATAACACGCCAAAGTAATTTGCTTTTTTAAGTTAGAATCACTGCGTTTTTTTTCAGTAAATTTAATTAATACGAATACCAATGGTTTATTCTCTGTACAAAACATTGAATTTTCCTGTAAAAAGGGAATTAATTTTTAAAAATAATCATCAGATAGAAATTAAATTGTCTCATTACAGAAAGCATATATATTCGCATGAAAGCACATACATTTATTTCATTTTTTAAAATCTATATGAAACGATATTTATAAATTTTTAAATAAAAAAATAATACAAATAAACACATATTAGAGAAACATATTTTTCATGATCTTAACAGGAGACATTAGGCAAAATGCCCAAAACCTAAATATGAAAGGGTGTGTGTGTGCGTGCGTGCGCGTGTGCGAGTGTGTGGAATCTCGATAATTTAATGTATAGCCGAAATAGGCTCCTGCGCCAATAAACTCCACAATCACTCATTCACTCGATAATTTAATGCTGTTACAAATTAACATATTCAGAGTAATATATATTCAAAGCAAAAGATATTGCTCCAAAACAACAATTTTAAATTGCTTATTTTTGGAAGAAAATGGTATAATTTCTTCGTAATGCATTGTAATTTTAAAATATCTTTTTTATTTTATTTCGATTGTAAATAATTGTGACGTTAAGTATAGATCGTATTACATTAAAAGAAAATGGATAGTTTTTTTCAAATTATTGGATGAATGTATTGATTGAAAACTTTTGTCATGTTATAAAAGTAGTTAGTAACATATTAAATTATAATCAGAGTGATAAGAAAATTCCTCAAATTGTAAAAATTTACCTTTGCTTTTAATTTTCATCAAATTAATATTTGAAACTGGATTGATAGTGCATTCCTGATATGTAATCAACTTGGGCTCTATATTACAAATATATTAAAGAAAAATGCAAAATGCAGTAAAAGTGCAATATATCAATACAGTAGCTAATCTAAAACTATTGCATTTTTATATTTTTAATATTCCTTCCTAATATCTTTTCTTAGCTATAACGTTAGATGTATGCTTATGCACTAAATTGTATAGATATAATGGTGCTTTTCCGTTTCCCCGGCTCAGGCGATAAAGTTGCCAAAAGAATCATAACCGAGTAATAGTGGCAAACTCTTACCACCACATTTACAAAGCAAGTCGTAGTCTTTTACAAGCTTTTATTTAACTTGCAATGTAATTTGTTCGTGTGGAATCTTGCAACTCAGTTTTAAAGCTGATGCTTTCAACCGATTGAGCTGAAATTTTATATACATATTTAGTTTGGATAACAATGCATATTTTGACCATTTATGTTCCAATATCGTAATTAGTTGAAAATATATTAATTAAAATCCTTAAAACGCGTAATTGCTTTACCCCTTTTAGTTTTTTATTCTGCCGAGCAGCTTATCGGATTGAGCTTAAAGAAGTTCCGATTTTTCGACCTTTTTCAAAAACCGTCTTATTCTTTCTATCAAACTGAGACAAAAAATAATTACACAATTGGAAAGGATATTTATTTCGCCAATATACGGTATAATTCTTTTTAAAAAATAATGATATTTTTTTATTTTTTACAATTTTTCTTAAATGAGTCAAAATCGATGCGTTTTCATCAAAATGATTTCTAAATCGTTCCGTATCAATTTTTTTTCGTGTTAATGAATCGATGGAATCAGTCATTTAAAAAATAAAATGCCGAAAACTTTTTTCTGATTTTTCAAAAAATACTCAAATTTTTAATAAAACATTTAAAAACTTCGTCATTTTTAAAGGTAATTGCACGAAAAAAAATTTTCGTGTGTAGAATAGTATTACCCAAATTCTGCACAAAGATTGAAAAAATTGGTTTAAAATTATGGATTTTAAAAAAAAAATTGTGTATTTCGATTTTAATATAATATTATAGTAAAAATAAAAAAAATGAGTTTTAATATTTTCATTAATTTTGCTTTGTCCAATGATGTTTTGGTCTTACAGTGTTTTTCCGCCCCCCCGATCCCCAATATCCTCTTGCTGCAGCCTGAGTGAAATATTTATCATATATACGCGGCCTGGCGGGGAAAAAGAATGAGTACCCCTGAGCTAGCCTGTTCAAAATTAACCGGCAAACGACCTTGCAACAATGATGCGTTGAATGAGATGAGCAGACTGAGAAACCTGTCCAGCGTTAACTAAAAAGTAAAAAACTTTTTTAAAAACAAGATTTTATTTAAATGCTTTAAAAAGAATAAAATAAACTTTTCGTTTAAAACTTTTTTTGCTATCGACTTATAACGTCATTAAACATTTTATGATATAAAAGGCTGTACCTGATATAAAAGCCTATATATACCTGTGTAGATAAACAAGAAAATTAAATAACTTGATCTGATTGATTTTAATTTTTAAAAATTTCAAACTAAGTAAATACGAGTACTTAAATCTCACGACAAGCTTTTATATCATAAATTCTGTAATTATGTTATAAGTTGATAGCAAAAAAAAAGCTTTTAAAGAAAAGTTTATTTTATTCTTTTAAAGCATTTAAATAAAAGCTGGTTTTCAAAAAAGTTTTTTTACTTTTAATTTATTTATTAGTAACATCTTTTTCAAATTACATCAAAAGTGGATGAAAAACCAATGGGAATTAATATTTAGTGATACTTTTTATGCGTATTTTGTGTGTTGCCACCAATAATGCCAACTTGGCGAGATTTGCGCTGGCGAAACGGCAAAATACCCAGATAACAAATAGGCTTCACATAGCAAAACTCAATTGACTTTTCTTTTTATACGAGCATAAGATTTCAATACCTCGAGCTTCATTTAAAAGTTTATGTAATACGTGTATCAAATTCTAAAATTTTAAATTCAAATTTTTCTTATACTAGAGACAAGAAATAAAAGAATCATTGCCTCCACCATACACTTTGTATGATGAATAATTTATAATCGAACATTCGCTAACTTTTAATCATGTTCCGCTATCCGTCAAACTGTAGGTAACAATGTAATAACTTGATTCGAATCCTGCGTTGTACTTTATCATCATTTAATACAGAAGATTTATTCGTTTCCGTTAAAATAACATCTAACGGGAAATAATTCCTTTCTCCTCTTACATTTTTCTTTTTTTCTTCTCTTCACTTTCCGTTCCTGTCGTAAA
The DNA here is from genome assembly GCA_019973955.1 of Trichonephila inaurata madagascariensis. Classification (NCBI taxonomy): domain Eukaryota; kingdom Metazoa; phylum Arthropoda; class Arachnida; order Araneae; family Nephilidae; genus Trichonephila; species Trichonephila inaurata. The sequence continues at coordinate 303,236 of BMAV01012044.1, forward strand.
TCTCAATTTATAATTCATAATAAATTATCTATTTTATTTCTATCCGATCTTTTCTGTTGTGATTTAACAAATGACTAATAAAGAATATCTTCTTTGACTTATGAATACTTTGTTCTGTTTTTGATATTTTTAAATTCGAAATTGCTTTATTATAAATGAGTTTGTATGAATACACAATTAAAACATTTTATTTACATTAAGTTACATATATTTTTTGAATAATATTCTTTTCTAGAAATGGTAAGCCTAATATTTTCTCACGAATGTATTGCTTTCAAAATAACATAGATTTTCACAGTTTGGATAAAATAGTTGAAATTTGCACTTTAAAACCTTTCTTCAATCTGAACCAATCAAGTGAAGCTGTGATTCTTGTTGCCAGCGGTATGAAAGTTTGATTGAAATTACATGATTGAATGAATTTTCGTGTAATCTAATTCATTGGAAAATATTGTGTTACTCTGCTATTCGCATTAAAATATTCTAAGACCATCTTCGAAACAATGGATTTTGAATTAAAAATATTCTTCATATAATTCTCAGTTACAAGATTTTTTTTTATTTCTTTTCTATGACAAGCTAACTACTGTTTTTCTTTTTGACCAAACATTTACTATCTAACTCACTAACTTTGTTAAGAAATTATTAGTCATAATAACTTATCTTTAATAATTCCAATAATGACAACAGATATGCAAAGATTAATGAGTTGAAAAATAAACGTTTGCTTTTAACTCGAAAAAAATACAACTTCTAATTATTTTATATTAATTCTTTAGTGTTTCTATTTCTGTGGAACTATTTTTTTTTTAATTTGTTGGGAAATAAAATGAATTTAAAATGAGCTTTATGAACTAAATAAAATTTATTTCAACCTTACTTTTTAACTCTTTTATAACGTTATAGTATTTAATTTAAACAATATATATATATAACTCTGACAACCTTAATCATTTTTTGAATTTTTCCCTTAATTTCAGTATATTTTTTTTGTATAATATACATCCTATTATACTTAACTTTCATTTCGTTATGAACCCATATAAGCGGCATTTTATCCCTCACAACAAAAAAGAATTTAACATACATATATAATTTCCAAGTGACTAGTGAAATTTCTTCCTGACTGAATTTATTGATTTGTATTTAAGAGAAACTTAACTTTTCATACTTAATATCTACATGTTACTCTTATTAAGTTACTTTTGTAGTACCTATTTAACAATAGCATACCTGTTAAGAAACATGGTCCATAGCTACAATATCTGTAGTCTATTATTTTCTCTTATAATAAGTGTTTCAATTTTTTTTTCACTGAAAAAAATGATTGCAATTCATATTTCTTTTCCCAACCAAGTAATTAATCATATCTTACAAGGACGCGAAATTTTCTTCAAATACTAAAATATTAAAATAATGGCTTAAGTATTATTCATTAAAAAAATCTCGATTTTTTTAAACAGGGGTTACAGTATCCCACAATTTTTTTTTATCTAATTGCTAGTGAATGCATATAAACTTTCTGAGAAAACAGGAAAATGATTTCCTTTTAATTGAAAACGAACCAAAAATTACATTTTTACTGTTTTATTTAAAATGCTATAATCATATAAATCTATTTACAAAAATTTGAAGAATTTTCAGTAACTAAAGGAGTAATGAAATATACATGTAATTTTACTTTTATACATAAAAAATGGAATAGCTTACCCCACTTCTAATGTCAACATTCAATAAATTGTGAGTTATGGATCATTAAAATCTTTTATTTACCAGATTTTCAATCTGATAGCTAATTTCGTGTTACTGAAGTATTCGGAGAACAAGATAATCAAGCCATTACGTAAAGCTATTTCAAAATCTGGAACACAACTCGTTAAAGAATAGTTCGATGAGGACGGAAACTATTCAACCTCGTTTACAAAAGTACTACTTTGCATTGCTGGAGGTATGAATTTGGAGAATTCGCAATCATCTATTTCAATAACATAGCTTTCTACAAACAGAAATTTAAAGCCCTAAATGGGAAAATAACCATATATTGTACGGTGCTTAGTGATAATATATAAAGATATATGAAGGTTAAGTTTGTTAACTAATACAAATAGTTTCTGAGTTCGATGAAGCCTGGCACTTATACAAAAGGCTAATTTATTATTTTGTTTTATTTTGAATTCAAAACAAGCGAAATCCCTTCGATAAGATTTTTTCAAAGTGCTTTTATCACTTATTTCTCTCCCCACTCTTTATGCAATGAACACATAGGTTGAAAGTATTTACTATGCTGAAATTTTTTATTGAACTGAAGATGAATAAACACACAAGCTTCTACTGGTACCAGATTTATTTTTAATCAGTTACAAATAATAAAGACAAAAAGAGGGTTCTGTGATAAATTTTTAAGGTTTGATAACCTTACCTCGAATAGTATCATCTATCCTTTCCAAATTGATAATTTTTTTATTTATTTTAATGCTACCTCATTCTTTAGTGCAATTTTCTTGAAGCTTACTTAATTCTTGTTCATAAAACATATTCATGCTAAAAATGGATTCTCCAGATCAAATCTCATTAATAATAAGTATGTCACACTGAATTATGTACTCAAAAATACACGATCAACATCTTTGCAATCCTTAATCTGCTATATATCTTACTGCTACACAAATCTTCTAATGTCTGAAAAGCTGAACTCTAACATCCTAACATATTGTACATCCAAAGAAAACCTAGAATCCTTAATAATTTAAAAAGAACATCTTGTTTGGAGAATTCCCCTCCATAATTCTGAATATGGTTTTGAGATTGTTGGTTAACGCCACTTTTGGTGCATGTTGGAAACATTCCATTGGAATATATCAAAGATTTAATATCTCCACAGAAATGTGAATCAATGTAGCTTGTTCTGGTTTAATACTCTGAAAGGTTGCGAAATCTTCCAAAAGTGTACCCCGATACTACTAGTAGACTAGTGGATTGGTCCAAGTGAGTCTGAATTTACTCGTTTTTTTAAAAAATATTGTTCTATAAATATCGTAAGGACTGAAAGAACCGATGACCGAACGAACCTTATTTTAGCTAAAATGTACACAGTCCCGTTGTCTGGTACTTCAACAGGAGAAGATATCCACGGTAGAGAAATAGTATGACGGGAATATTCATTCACTCATCCTCACCGTAGAGAAATTTCCTCGGACAGAAAATATACCACTTCAAGTTCTTTAAAATAGACACCTTCGTATAGTATCACACTCAGTATGTTAAATAAATGCTGAATAGAACTTACTTTAGTCTACCTCGTACTTCCATTTAACACTGTAGGTCACCTTCTCGTCACGATGGGGTCACCCTGGGGAGAAGGAACGACGTTCATCGGGAATAAAGACCATTTCACTTTTTTCTCAGCTAAGGTTTGTAGGTGTAAGATCATAAATCAGACTTCTGCCAATTGGTGCTCCAGTTTTTTAGATCTCAGAAGCTACCTTCTTTCAACTCCTCTAATTTTGCTTAGGTATAAATTTCTGCGGTAAAATTTAGTTGCCTGATTTTCACAGTATTCAATTTACTCAACTTCTAATTAAAACTCATAATGCTCACTACTGAACTAATTCAGTAAAGTTAGTACACCTAAAACTTTAAAATATTTGTGAGTTAGGTATGAAAATGCTCAAAAATGTAATCTGAAACTATTTTCATCTTCAGAAATCCTTATCGGGGAGAAAACTTATTTATAGTTATGAATGAAACATATCCCCCCCCCCTTATCAAAGTTAACATGGTTTGTAGAGCAACAATGGATTGCAGTTTTGAATTAGATAGCCCATAGATAGTGAGTTAAGGTCGTCGTGAGTAGAGCTGATTTGTTAATAAAATCTGTAACCACCTTAAGGCATCCGACTACGTTCGGAACCGTGATTTTGTAAAAGCGTATAAATGGATAATATTTATGATATTTAGTGTCATTTAGATTAGAAAATGTATATAAAATTATTTTAAGAATAGTATTACAATAAAAAAATTATTTAAGCACAATATTTTGACAAAAAATGAACATAGAACGATCCATTTTCAAAATATTCTCCCTTTGTGAAAAATGCTTCTATTATAATTATATTTTGCCTGTATATTTCTTAGACCTTTATACAGAGGGTCAAATATGATTTTTGAAAAAGTCACATTATTTTCAGAGTTACAACCCATTGAAATAATTATCGGCGTTGTTTTTAAAAAAATTTCTCGCCTCTGTTGTCGTTTAGCATGGATAAACCCACCTCTAAGTTATATATTTCAAAAATTCTACTTGGGCCTCTGTACAGAGGTCTGAGCTATATACAGGCAAAATATTATTATAATAGAAGCATTTTTCACAAAAGGAGAATATTTTGAAAATGGGTCATTCTATGTTCATTTTTTGTCAAAATATTGTACTTAAATAATTTTTTATTGTAATACTATTCTTAAAATAATTTTATATACATTTTCTAATCTAATTAACACAAAATATTATAAATATTATCCGTTTATACGCTTTTGCAAAATCAAGGTTCGGACGTATTTCGGATTTTAACGTAGTCGGATACGTTACATTTGTAGCTTTTCATAGCCCTCCCGTTTACATAGCTTTGGTGTAAAGAGATGAATGCCGACCCAGATGTCATCCCCGTCATTCAATAGTAGTGACGAAATTAGGAGGTATATCGATAATAATTCCCCATACTGTGAGCCTAATTTAAACCAAAAACACCAAATCCCGAACTACTGGTATTCACCAAGAGTTTTTTAAACTAAGTAATTACTTCGAATGGAGTATTTCTCTTAAATGAAAAAATAGAGCAAATAATAGAGGATAAATATTAAGAAGAGAAAACAACAATTTTTATCGTTATTTTTTTCTGTATAGTACATCCTTCGAAATAAATATTTAAGTTTTCATTAATATTTATAGCGGTCCATAGAAACTGGTATTCTGTTTATTTGCCACATGTCTTTGCATATCCGGTGCATGCTCTACAATTACCTGAATGTTATCCCAATGTCTTAAATGTGCAAGATTTATTATCATTTGTATAAATTTAAGTGATAACTTGTAGTTGATGAGATACATAGTTACTCTTTAATGAGCTTCGATTAATAACTGGTTATGATCACTCGCTGTTATGTTAGCACCGAAGACAGCGCACGTAAAGTTAGATGGCTCCCTTGTGTGTAATTCGTTCACAGGTATATATAACACTGGAAATCATTTACATGTGCTTAAAATATGGCTCATTGTAAGTCAACAACATTTACATGAAATGTAATCATAGCTCCTGGGTAAAATAAATGACCTCTAGTTATGTTAATACGGAGGAACGCTTCACAGCAGTTACTTCAGAGAGAGCTTTGACTGTATTTCTGTAACTATGATTCCTTAAATACTCAAATACATAGCTTTGTAGTTGATCCCAATTATGACCTTTGCACGCTGTAACTATACACCAGCAATGAAGTAGACGGTTGAAATTGACAATGTCGAAACTGATGGTTATTTAAATGTCACTTTACAGTGTTGGGTTATTGATTAATTCGTGTAGGAGTTGCCTTAGGTCAGACATGAGCTCCATTCATCATGTAACTATATTGAATTATTTTGAGCTGCAAGTCAGGCAGTCATAGTGTACTTTGTTTTTTTTATCTATATGGAGTTTGAAGAAAGGAACTACATACAATAATGGTTAGAAAATAATGTGGTATTGCTCATATATTTAAAATACAACGAACAATCTCTTTGAGTGTTTAAAGATGACAATACTTGAAACGAAGACTAACTACAGAGGTTCAAAAATAACATTAATCATCGATTTATGATTTTATCAAGATTATATCTGAAGTATTCAGTATTAGACATGAAATATGAAAAAGTGGGATGATTTTATTAAAAAAATTTAAATCTCAGTATTTAGATTTTACATCTAATTCGATTTGCTCTTACAATGTGATGTTTGTTTTTATTACTTATACAAATAATTTTTACAAAATGGTGTAAAATTGATGCGAAGTAAATCATGGCTATAATGAATTACTACATTCTACTAAAACTACTGTAAAATATATTTCGTAAAAATGTCAATAGTTGCATCCAGTGACGTTCTAAGAATTATTGAGGTCCTGAGCCCCTATGAAAAAGTAAGCTCCACCCACGACTATTTTAAGTAATCAGTATATATAAAAGCATACTTTGTCAAATACTCGTATATACAATTGGTTACCTGTAATAAACAAACATGTCTAACTCACAATTACATTAACCGAGGCAGAAACCGACTCAATCGACTGCTGACCATATAGGCGTAGGCCTAAGCCTAGACACAGATATTGAGCATGGCATATTAATGTAGTCTTTACAATGTTGATGGTTGGCATATAATTTGTAATTCCCAGTTTTCTGGGGAATACGTCAGGGAATAATATTTTCTAATTAAAATTATTCGAATCCCGATCTTACTGAACCCCAGTCCAGAATGGGATGAGTCCCCCCCCCCCCCTCCGAGGCAGTGGCCCTGCTGGTCCATGGCTTAAAACGTCCCTAAATGTATCCGCTTAGAAATTCATTCATGAAGCGTTAGGAATTAAATTTTTATTATTAAACCTTTATCTATCGACGGTACTTATAAGTACCACTCACTTTAAAATTACAAAAAATGACCCTTTCAAAGATACCTTAAGCGAGGTAGAAACTGACTCAATCGACTGCCGACCATATAGGCGGAGGCCTAAGCCTAGACACAGATGTTGGGCATGGCATAATAATGTAGTCTTTACAATGTTGACAGTTGGCACATAATTTGTAATTCCCAGTTTTCCCAGGGGAATACGTCAGGGAATAATATATTTTCTAATTAAAATTATTCGAATCCCGATCTTACTGAACCCTAGTCCAGAATGG
>BMAV01012044.1:310560-325503 GCA_019973955.1 Trichonephila inaurata madagascariensis
GCAATAAAGGTATCAGACAGCAGGTCTTAGAAATATTTAATTCACTTCGAATTCATGACAAAACAATGATTAAAGTGTCATTACACTATAAATAATTATTAAACCAGGAAAATTAAAATTACTTTCAATATAGGGACAAAAAATCATTTAAAAAAGTTCTAAATAGTTTGAACACAAGACAGAAAAAAAGAACCTCCCCTTCCAAATAAAAAATCTAATTTTGTTGCAGATTAAAAATTATCTCTGACATTCCATTGCTGTAAAATCTTGGTGCTTTTCAATTTTTTTTTTTTTTTTTTTGTCTTTATTTCAGACTGATGATGAAGGCGGATTTTCAGATGAAGTATAACGACTTTAAAAAAAAAAGAAATTGATTTAAAGTGATGATGCTTATTTGAGTTCGCTGCGCGTGATATTGGATGAAAAGCGCCAGAGGCATCCAATTTCTCGTTTCCTGATAGGAACGAATCGCAATCACCTCGCTTCTAATGTCAAAAATTTTCCTTTTTGGCCATCAAAGTGATTTTGTTCTTCTCTAACAGCCTCTCATCGATATCCCATAACACTGTGTTTGATTTCGTGTTCGATCAGCAGAATTCTATTTTTTTAATAATTTCCAGTGATTAAATTAGTTCTCTCGCGAGATGCATGTTTTAATTAATTTATTAAAACAAACATTGTTTTAAGGAAGGTGTGGACAGATATGAAATCAGAAACTGACGTATTGATTTTCGTTATCAAACAAGACTCTCGTGTTTCAATTTCCAATAATATAAATGAATTTTCCTATCAACTCTCGGAGAAATATTGCAGAAGAGTAAAGGTTATTCGAGAGATGTAGTTATTTTGTGCATATATATACTTGAAATTTGTACTGAAGGTAGTTTTTGAACAATTGTTTATAGAACATGTTAGATAATTTTAACATCAAACATGATTTATTATAAATAAAGAATTACTTTGGTTAAAATAATCACATATATATTTTTCAAAAAAAGAAAGAAAAAATACATAAACGGGTTTTAGTAAGGAATGCGCCCGAAGGTACTTGTAATGCTTCAGCGGCATCTATTTTCAATAGTCAATGAAATTGTCGAACATTGGATACCATAATTCTACCTCCTCTGTAACAGATATGATATATAGGACATATATAGGACAACCCTTATTCCAGCTCATTTAACAGCCACTACTAAGTACACCCATCTGCAAAGAAAGTTGCTTTATTGAATTTAAGTCCATAGGTAGAGTTTGCCACTCATTTTTGTCTAAATCTCAAGATATTCATCAACAAGTCTACCTTGTATTGTCGAATAAGTTATAGCTAAATTGAATGAATTCAATTCAGTAATAACCAGTAAATGGTGTGACAATAGAAGCAAGAATTTCATCTGAGTATTTCACAGCAGTTAGTTCTTCCTCAGAGCACATACACGTTAACGGAATCTCTCAGAAAGATCGCAGCCCACACTATAGTATCTTTCAACAGTGGTAAATTGGTAGCATCTGGTAAATTGTTTCCTTCATATAAGCAAAAGACCTCAATGGGTCTCCAAAGTGAAATCAAATTTGTCTGTGAAGAGTACTGTAGTCTGTTTCTGGTCAGACATGTTCTCTTGAACGCTGTAAACAGGTAAATCTGTGTGGTCGACCGCACATGTTTTCCGTACATTCACGTAGTCTATGGCTTTTTATTACTGACATTTGCATGCACATCACCTTTCTATTGAATTGCGTGTTCATTGTACTGATCGCAATAACACTTTTTCTGCAATTTCATGGTTATCTGCTTAAAATTTACATTGTTGCTTATAAGTGTTGTATATATACGGTAGAATACCATCTCTATAATTTTAAAAGAAACCTTAAAAAATAAAGTGATTCTTGGTCTATTTTTCTTTCACTTATACTAGTTGCAGTTTTTTTCGGATTAAAGACTCCAATTAAACTATGCATTGTCTTTTAATTCAAATTAGAAAACTATTTCCTGTGTGACTAAAGTAGAAAAAAAAACGATTTACTATAAAATTATACATTTTTTTCTCCATTGGAAATTATTTAATTCAGAAACATTAATCGGAATACTTTTGAGACAAAAATTATTATGCATTAAGAGTTTAAATAGTAAAAAAATTGACTTTAGAAAAGTAGAAAACTGTCTTTCCAAAAATCTGTTACAAAATGAAATTAGTACTTACTTGATTCCCAAAACTTCATTAACTTCTTTACTTCAAATAAAATCCCAACATTACTGTCCTTCTATCCACTCTTTTTCGTAGAAATAATAGTGCAATAAGATGCAGACCACAAAATATAGCTGCGAATTCCAAGCAGAAAATTCAAATTATTGGAACTGTTAGCCTAAATTCTATTTTTAGACAGTTATAGAAACAGCTATCAGTTAAATATTATGGAAAAGGATTTATATAACCCCATACAAATTAATTATAAAAGCTGAATAATTATAACAACCAAGCAATAAATATAAAAAAAAAATTGTACAATTTAATTCTCCAAAAGATATTTTAAAAATTACCAATAGCTTTCAAAATTAAAGACATCTTTAAAAAACTAGAATTAAGAATAATCGATAATTAAATGGATAGAGATTGAGATTAATACTTTAAGAAACAAAAACACGCATTAACTATAATAAAATCTTTAAACCTGTGTCTCTTTTTTTGCTTAAATATCAATGACAGATGCTAAAAAAATTTCACATAAAAATTAATACAAATATTCATATAAAAAGATATATTTAAAATATGTAGCAAACGATTGTTATTCTTTCAAAGCCGACGTCATACAGAGTTTCAAGAACAACGGAAAATCGATACGAAGAAATATTTTTCAAAAAGAATTTCCTATTTCATTAGGGCTGTGTAGTGTATGCTTTTCCAGTATTCACCATACAACACTAAATTTTGTTTGCACGAACAGCTATTTAATTAAATACTCCTATTTTTTTTATTGGATCATAAGAGAAAGTTTGGCGAAATCATGCATATTCTATTAGGTAACGAGTAACTTATATGTGTACTTTTTTCTTCAGCTGCGATAGTTAATTCTCCAACCCTAGAACTATGCACGAAAGAATTCTAACTCAAATAATTGTATATCTTTTTCTCCGGTGTTCTATGATAATTTAAATTCAATTTCGCAACTAGACCAATCAGGTATTTTGGTTGAATCATCTTCATTATTTTCTTTTTGTTCTTTTTATTTCATTTAACATTATATGCATTACTATGGTGTTATACAAATGCAAAATAAAAAAAATATTTACATATTACTGATAAAAAATATTTTACAGAATAAAATTTACAACATAATCTGGCATAACAAAAAAGTAGAATGATAAATAGTAAATAAGGTTTGCGAAAAAAAATTATTATTATTAATGATGCATATATTTCGTCTTATGTGTTATTCCTACTTAAAATTTATTTTTTCGATTTGTTTTTAAAGTTCTTGTTTACATGAAGTTAACTTAAAATTGAATTAATCAAAATAAATTCTTCTTTAACGTTTTTAAGTTTTAGTTTGAGTAACCATGTTAACCAAAGATGCAGCAAGAAAGTAATTTTTCTACATTTCAGAAACATTACAGTTTACATTTTTAAATTTCAGTGGTATGTAAATTTTGTGTAAACTCATGAAACAAAATTATCACATAGAATAACAGGAAATATTAATAGCATAATTTGAAATAAAATCAAAGATATATTGACAAATTTTATACAAACGTTTTTTTTTTAAGAAAAAAGTCAACAATTTATTATGATGTATACTTTTTTCTATCTATCTATTGTTAAGTAAATTGAAAATTTCTACTTATTTTTGTTCTTCTTACTTAAATGCATATTAATTAAATTTAATTCGATAAAATTAAGTTTTCTTTATTTTACAAATTTCAGCAACTGGCATTGTATTAATCTAGGATATTTAGCACAAATGTGCTTTTTGTGTTTCAGCACATCAAAGCAGAATATCTCTTCTCTAATATATGCTCATCATGAAATTAAATATATAACGCGAATTATGTAGTATTAAGCTCTACTTACAGTTCCACTTATTTTCTACTTACATTTGTTACACAACAGCTTCTTACAATATTGATGACTACGTATTTTTTGCAACAAATAGTTTAACAACTGTACTTGAAAAGCTACTTAAATATTAATGAGATAAGTTTGAAAAATACACAAATAACTGGCCAAAGATGCTTAGACTTGTAAAAAGCTTTGTTAAAATATTGAACCTAAGAATTAAATAAAATTAATAACTAATGTATTCAGTAATTGCAAAATATTTCTGAATTTTATGTACGGGACATAATTGGCTGTTATACAAATTTAATGCTGTGCAAACACTTTATGGAGGTAAAGAAATTATTAAAGAAATAAATAAGGTCCATTTTTATCTTAATCATTATCAATATTATTATGCACCAAATTGAGAAGAAATAATTTGAAGCTCTTGAGATAAAAAAGGACGGCTGCACAATAGTTTTATACATTTCTAAATAATTTTAACTAATTTTTATTTATTTTGTGAATTTCTATCTAAATATAAGTATGGATAAAAATGCTTAATTGTTCGTGTGAATCATATTTAATTCAACTATTGATAAATTAGTTTTGAAAGTATGTTGAGTTACTGATAAAAGCAGACATAAGCTGATATAAATAAAAACATATAGTATACAAAATATCTACTTCATTCATTAGATAATACATATATATGAAGATGTGCTATAATAAAAGTAATAAATTTTTAAGATGGTTGGCACTATGACACATGATTTATAAATAAACCAATTATTTAACGTTTTGAAAGTTGCGTAAGCAATGTTTTTTAACCAACACCGGACTTAAGCATGACCATCCTCAGTCCATTAAAGGTATCTCAATACTGTTCAGAAAAGGAATAAAAGTTACAAGCCGTTGCTACGTAACTAAATCCAGAACAAGAGATCAAATGGTCTCATCACAAATCGTCAGCATTACATAAAGTTCAAGTTTGGAAATTTACTTAACCGAATTTGTGCGGGTGTTTTATGAGGTAGTCATTTCCAGTTGTAATTCGTAACTTAGCGACATCGACAGGTCTAGGTAGGTCGAAAGGAATGGAACTTTTTATTAAGGAGCCCCAAATCTTCCCTCTTACAGAGTCCCCATTCTACTTTCGTAAATGAGCCTTAAATCTAGCATTGATGGCTCTCTTAGCACTGTGATAACAAACGGGAGATCAGGTTGAGGAATGTGAAAAACTTCCTCCTTGACCAGTGTGTTCTCAAACTGATTATTCCTGATTCCAAAATGACATGGACAAAAAGAAGATACCCCTTGATAATTTTCAATGAAACTTCCAAAAATGGGAATGTGTGATTTGAGTTTTAAAATTCACAAACTTTTTTTTTTCATTTATGATGATAGATTATGAAGAGTTACAGAAGAGAATAAGTGTAAAGAAAAAGAAAACAAAATACAACAATAAAAGCTAAAACAGTTTAAAAAAACAAACAGATATATCTCTAGCCTCCCAGTAATGCTCGACGATAAGTGTCTTGCTCAGAGCGGAACAGTGTAGAAGATGTGCGGAGTCCATAACCTCTCCAGAGCTTCACCGAGAGCCTATCGGGGATGGAACAACTTTGAGTCTATACCAGTGCCGGTTTATCCATTGGCCTGAAGCGCCCAGGGACCCGAGGCCCGGAAAGACCCGGATAATTTGAACTTAACTAGATTTTCTGGTTATAAATTTCGATCAGCCATTGCTAAGACGGCCTTACATCTTCAGCGCCCAGGGCCGAAATGAGCTTGTCGGTACTGGTCTATACAGATGGTTTTGTAGGCAGTGGTGTACGGTGGCTAGGTGGAATTCAGGGACCTCTCTACGCCTTGGTAGCAAGGTAGCATTCTTCGAAGACTTATGGGAAACACGGGTTTTGAGGTCTTAATGAGCAGGGAAAAGGAGGTTGAGACATAATGACAAGTTGCAGATCATTTAGCCACTATAGTGTTTCCAGGTGCACCAGGAGGAGGTAGATCTACTGCGCACGCCAAAATTCAAAAACTTAAAAATGAAATATGGAAAAATACTACATGTTTATGAAGAAACTATGAAAAAAAGATTTATCAGAGATTTTCACAGTAGATAATGCGATAAAAAGATTTATAGGTAAGCTGCAACATATACCTCTGAAAATAATTGAAAATATTATCCTGTAGACCCCAGATTGAAAAAAGAGGGCTAATGTTCTTTCTGTAAATGTTAGTATTTATTTGTCTGTATACAATATTTTGAGCGTATTTAGGACAGGATTCATTCTAGAAGCATATGAAAAAAATTAAAATCCAAAAATTATCGTTGTTGACTGTATTTTTTTTTTAATTCCTACTATTAGCTCGCACTGTCTATATATTTATTTATTTATATATTTGTATATTTATTTATTTATCTCGGTGGAATTTTCAATCGTTAATAAAATACATTTTAAAGCGCTGAATTGAGCTGAAATTTTATATACAGGACCATTTTGGATGACAATACAATAATTTAATTATAATTATTAAAACTAATTATTTAAAGAATTACAAATACAGCCACGTTGGCGACTTATGTCAAAACTTGAAAGGGTTTTTTTCTCACGTGTTAAAGCATTCAGTTGGACTGAAATTAAAAGAACACAATACGATACTTTAATGATAATTAAAAAAACTAATTACCACTTAATGTTGTGATTCTGTCCTATGTATATACATATTTATATTAATTGTAACTATTTAATAAAAAGTAGCTAAAATTAAATTTTTCGTTGTTGATCTAAGTAGGAATTGACTTAAAAACTATTTTTTTATATTACTTGTTTTTAAAAAAAGTTTGTTAATATGTTCAATATTGTATAGTTATAATATAATATAAAATAATTCTGCATTATTTCTACGGGGAAAATGTATCTTGAAAATAGAATTAATATGTAATATATTAAACTGTCAATTAGAAACTTCAATATTTGCTTCATTCTAGATTTAAAATTTAACATTTAGACGTAAATTAAATGCCACTGAATTTTCAAAATTTGTGGAAATTGTGGAACCACAAGGCTTGTTTAGAGAGATCAATGCTTTCAAACCAAATCAAAATTTATAGTTAAGAGAGATAACCTTTTCCTCTCAACGACCACCAAATGTGTTACAAAAGCATCTGATTTATCGAAACGCGCTCTTATCTCAACTTCTCATGTAAATGCGTGTCTAATTGAGTGTGAAGTACAACCATTATCTTAAAGCTCAGGGGTTGACCAACAATTAAAATCTATGTGGCGTAAATTTGATGTTTCATAGAAATATTTTATCCTTTATTTGGTTACCGTGGAGAGAAACGAACTGACTGATAAACTCTAGTTCGTTATTGACTGGTTTATAAATCTATAGTAATCAGTAGAAGATCGTGCAGAATTATGATTTATTTTCTCTACTGCATTTTGGTGTAAGAAACGGACTCCTTCTAGATATTTTCATGTTAATATTTCTTTGTATAGAAGTTAGTAATTTCACGTAGGTTTTTAATAATCTAAATTGTAAAGATAGGGTAAATTGTTTAATAAACACGAAACATAATCTTCGCATAATGCAAATACAATATAGGTTAAAGTTATTGTTCTACTTTTTTATATCTTAAACTCCGTTGTGTAACTATCAAAAGGGGTATTTTTTACATTTCATCAAAAGGAGCTTAAAATGACTTGAAAACAACGTTTTAAAGTATACCTATACATTTTAGAGAAATGCAACTCACACTCTCATCACGAGATCACCGGAACTATTATACCTACAGATTTGAAATTTGGCAGGCATGATCTTTTTGTTGATTAGAGATCCACTAAAAACGGATTTTACGGAAATTTACTCCTAAAGGAAGTAGTGCTGGAGTGTAATAGATAGAAAAAAAGTCAATTTTTTTAACCAATATACCACAGACTAGAAATTTTGCAAGCATGATTTTGTTGAGTAGAGATCCGCTACAGTGGCATAACGTACACCCCCGAAACGCCCGCAAAGCTTGACTGATGCTTTGTACGTATTTGGGCTTGGGGTCCAAAACCTGAGTTTGCAGGGGTGGCCTTAATATTCTCCGTTACGCCACTGATCCGTTAACAACAAGTTTTATGGAACTCAATTCCCAAAAAAGCTTAAGAGGACCTTATAAAAAAACCCTTTTTTGAACTATTGGACTTACAGACCTGAAATTTAGCAAGTATGTTTGTTTTGATTAGTAGAGATTTGCTAGGAACGAGATTTTCAGAAATTAATACCCAAGATGGGTTTCGAGGAATTATGGGGTAAAATAGAGGTAAAAATTACCTTTTATGAACTAATAGAACATGCTAGAAATTTGGGAAATATGTTTCTCTTGTTGAGTAGAGATTAAATAAAAATAGGTTTTGCGGGAATCAATGCTGAGAAGGGTTGTTATGGAAACGTGAAAGATCGAAAAGATTATTGCTAGGACTTAGATATTAGTTACTTAGAAATAGTGCATTCTCATACATCAAAAAATACTCACGGGGGCTACGGGCTAGTGTGTATGTGTGTGTGTCAAACAAACATGATATATATATTTTTGTCCTTTTATAAATGAGTAAAAAACAATTCCAGCAAAATATTAAATGTCTTCAATATAGATTTCTGAAAGGTTTCATATGATCATATTTTATATATTTTAAGTTTTCTAGAATTGAAATAAAATATTGTTACGAATTTTGTGTAAATAGTGTAAATAGTTTGTATTTGAGTGTTTAATGCATTTATATTGCTCTGTGCTATTGCTGTTTCGGCAAGCAATGCCGCCCCTTACGTTATAATGGCGGTTCAATGAGAACTTGGCGAAATCTTGGCGGTAGGGCCAAGTTGGCATCATTTTTGGCGACCAAGTTGGGTGCCAATTCGGCGACCATTTTGGCGCCATTGGAGACCATGTTGGCGAGTTCGGAACCTTTTGGAATCTTCTAGAAAGTAGTGGATCTCTCCACTAGTGTCACGTTCAATGACACGAGCTGTTATATTTCTGGAAGTTTCTGTCACGCCTATAAAGAGATGCTGCTCGCCGGTACGGCGATGAGTCTGGATTAAACCAGCGAGTAGCGAGGATTGTTTTAACTAGCGATTAGCTCGGCTGTGCTTGTGAATAATCTTTACTTACGTGTATTTTTAAACACTGGTGATTGTGGTTGATTGCTGTTGAAGGTGTGAAGACTTTCAGAGATTTACTCTGTGAATATTGCTGCTGAATCCTGTATTTAAAGGATTGGACTTTTGATAATAAATTCGCATCGCTCTTAAAGAACTGTTTATTTTCTTTGTGAATGTTTTGCATAAAATCCCCGAACCCTCGGATCTACGTAACAATATCCTTATGTTGGAAAACTAAATTAATGGAATCTACGCGTATAAGTATGTTCTTCAAAATCTTTTTAAGTATTCTTCTTAAATTTAATCAAATATTTAAACAATGTATTTATCATTTTTGCCTTTGATTATATAATATGTACTTAAATTAATTTCTGCCTGGGACTTTGTTTAAAATCCTTAATCTGTACTTAAATAACATATCAAAGTATTATTAACAAAAAAGAATGGAATTTTTTTTCTTTCTTTAAAGATTATTAGATTTAATTATAGTAAAAACTCTTATAGAAAAAGTACAAAACATCTTATTAAAAGCAATAACTTCCTTCTTTTCATCTTCTGGAATGTAAATAGATAATACAACAAAAATGATTCAGAACTTAGCCATACAGAATTAGAAATTAAAGTAACTTGAAATTTAGAATTAAAATGTGGGATAGTAAAATATTTAAAGAATTTCTTAGATAGATTTTGTTTCTGGAAACTTCTTAGATTTTCGAATTAAAATATTTTGATAGAATAGATTAAATACACATTCCTTCATTAAGATTTATTCCTAACGAAAAAAAAATTATTTTACATTTAAACTATGATAAAAGAATGTTGTATTTTTGGTAACGTTCTTTTTTTCTATAATATTCTAATTAAACTTTATAAATCATAGAATTTCAGCTAAAAATTCCACTCTAAGTTTTAATTAAATACCTAAAACCCTCCAACATTCCATTATTTTACTCTGATTTTCGAATTCTGATTTCAAAACCACATGTTCTTGTCAACAATAGCATCCACAAAATATATTTTAATTATACACTTTATAGTAAATTTTTACATTGTAGTAGAATTAGTTTCTTTAAATTTCATTAAAATTACAAATATATATTTTAAATTCAATTTAGAATTACTCATTTTAAATTTCTCACTTCCGCTTAGAGTTTAATGATTGTCTTTCTCATTTTAAATTAATTCTGATGGAACCGGAAAATGAAACAATAATTCAATTACATCCGTATGCTGGAATTACGCGTTTTCAATTAACCTCGATAGTATAGAAGAATAATTCACGAATTATTCTTTAGACGTTAGAGCATCTCTGGGACTTTTGATTAATTTAATTTTAGTTTGTAAACGTGGCTAAAATAACAATTGTTGCTCAACCTGAGAAGTTTGCGATAGCATATTACTGAAAAGACGATGAGAAGTTTGAGAATGTTAGTACTTTAAATTTATTTTGAATAATTAAATTTATATCTGTGAAATGAATAATTTGCAATATATAAAATTTAATGATGTATTTTAACTTTATTTTTTGAATGAAAATTCAATTTAGCAATAAACGAAGACAGAAATAGATAATAAACTGTTTTTATTTGTGATAACTTTTGTAATTTTTCTTATTTTAAACTCTTTTTCACATTATTTCACTTTTATTTTTTGCTATATGCACTTATTATATTTTGTTCATGAGTGCTGCAGTTTATATAGCCAAATACAGTAAAATACGTTTAACACGAAAACGCTTAAGACGAAATATCGGTTAACACGAAATAATGTAACGGTCCCGACAAACTACTATGTATTTTCATGCATTTTTTTCTCCTCTTGACACGAAACGAAAATCGCTTAACACGAAAAAATTTCCTTTCCGGGAATGAACAAAATACGTAATACAGCAGCCGAAGTTTGAGAAAGTTTATTTTTTTCGGACTGTTCCCACGGTATCATCGGAAGAATTCGTTGCACTAAAAGATAATGAATGGACATCCCCAATTACGGCAAACAAAGACATTCTGGAGTTTGTTTAAAGTTCAACAAATATCATTGATGGAGATTCTGACAAAGAAAATGAAATGAATAATACAGCTCCTGTTCCCTGATCATCTCAAATTAGAATCATCTGAAAAAATAGGTGCAGTTATTTAAAAGCACATTTCAATGGTGAAATGAATAATAAAATGGATGACATCGAATAACTTCTTGACAAGATTTGATGCTAAAAAAGACAATGCAACGAAAAATATGAGATTATTTTCCAAAAATAAATGTTTGGTTTTTCAGAAAACTTGAAAATTTTGTATTAAATTTCTTTAAGTTCTTGTGAATGTATTTGTTCCATTGATTTTATTAAATGTATGCATATATACATATCTATTTAAAAATAATATGTACTCTAACACACTTAATTTGTTAAATATATAGGTTTTCTATCATTTATTTTATTTATTTATTTATTTTTTTTTTGCAATATCCTTTAAAAATGAATTATTCTTAACAAGGAAAAATATTTCAATCCTCTCAGTTTCGTGTTATGTGATTTTCACTGTGTATCACTTAAATTTAGTTCTTTTTTAAAACAAAAATAATTTCTAAAAATAGAACATCCCTTTAAAAAAATCCTGTAAGTAAATTAGAATTTCTTGCTTCCAAAAATACATTCATTTACATTTTCGCAACCACGGCATTCTTATTCAAAGCTATTTATTCACAAAATCACTGAATAAAAATTATTAAGGAATTAGAAAGGATATTCCCTTTCTTGGTAAAGTAACTAGCCTATTGGAAATGTTGTGTCACATAAATGGGAAATGAGCGGAAGATATTCAAGTTTCTAAATTTTGCTAAAAAGCCTTATTGTTTGTATAAATATATACTTCTACTCAAAATTTTAAATCGATGTTGAAATTTAACTACAAACCACCATTTTTGATTTGGTTCAAAGAGGAAATAAAGTACTACGCATTGCATGTGTAAAAATTTATTCTATATTTTTACTATTCATAATTTTTCATACATTCTGTTGTATCTCTCTATATATAAGCGAAAAGTGGATTCTTCCCTAATTATGAAATCTCTGGAACTATTAAACCGACAGAGTCCTAAAATTTGGCACTCACGCTTTTTTTTTTTAAATAGAGATCCGCTAAGAATGGGTTTGGCGAAAATCGACTCCAAAGGAATTTCGTGGATAAAAATTACCCTTTATTGAACAATTAAACCCAGGCACTTGAATTATGGCAAACATATTTCTTTTGTTGAGTAGAGATCCGCTAAAAATGGATTCTGCGGAAATTGACTGTGGCAGAGGTGTGTTGTTGGGTTATAAAAGATAAATATGCTTGCATTTTAGAATTTCAAATTCAATCCTTTTTAAAACAGGAGGTGAGGGCTATATGTTTTTTTTTTCATTACAACCGAAAGATTAATATTAGGATTTAGATATCAATAACTAAAAGGACATGGTACGATTTACACAAAAAATTTTAATTTAAGGAATTTTAAAATTATTTTGGTTGCCTCCTATGTATGTATACTATGTTAAACAGATTTTGTGCTCAAAATTTCATAAGAAACTATCCATGTAATTTTTTAAGGACAAAACTTAAAATTTGTGAAGTGATTTTGAAATGCTACTCCTACAAAAATTTACACGCATGAAATTTGATTTTCAAGTACGTCAAACTATATATAATAAAAGTCGGAATGGGTTTTGCGTTAACGTGATTGGTATTCATACAATACTTCTTTTTATGAATGCTTATTGAAAATTCTTTAAAAAATGTATAAATTCTGAGTTCAATTATTTTTTAAAAAATAAATATTGATTTGATTTTAAAGTCCATACCAACTTTTGTTACATGTACTATTAGCAATAGGTAAAAAAATATTTCAAAGCATTAGGTGCAATAGAAAAAAAAAACCTTAGCATTTTAAATAAAGACAAACTAGTTATTTTATCTTTCTGAGATAAGTCAGTTTAAAGTTTTCATTTGCCATAGAGATGTGAATAAAAACGAACGTAAAAGCTATCATAATTCTGCGTTTTTTTTAAGTTTAGAGTTTTCAAATTTTGTGAGGTTATAGAAAAGTATACAAAGAATAATTTAGGCAAAAAAATTTTATTTTATTTTTTGACCGATTTTGGTCAATTGAATCATACTGTGTCCCCTCAAAGGTTATACTCGGTACAGTTACTCATACAGTAACAATAGTATACAATAATACTCCGAACTTACGCGATAGGTACAATTGAGGGATAACAGCGTAAGTCGGAGTATAATTTCGCTTATAAATTATTTTTAGTTGGGACCGGAGACGAAAGAAAATAGTAATTTATACAAAAAAAGGGTTAATGTAATCTTAGATAACACAAATACAAAATCGCAAGCCAAAGTTATTTCAACGTAGAAGGTTTCATGATGAAATCTAACAAATAGTCAACCGCCTAGAAGACTTTTTTTTTTCAAAATTTCCTCGTAGCTTGCTAATAATTTTTTTTTTCGTTCCTTGTTTGGTTGAAAAATGTATTTTCTAAAATTTGTAACACTTTTTGAATTAAATTGAGGCCCTCCGTCGAATTACCAACTGTCATTCGATCTTCTGATTGAACTGGGTCTAAAAACTCAAGTTCTTCAATGTCTTGTTCTTGCCCATGCATGTCTAAGAGCTCATCAAGTGTCAGCTCCTGATTGTGGAAATCCAGTAGCTCTTGAACGTCATCACTATCCACTTCTAAATGTATTTGCTGATTTATTTTATTATAACTTTTTCAACCAAACTACCAATCTCATCAGGGGCAGGCACTGATTCCACCTGAGTTTCGATGACAAAAAAAATAATAAATAAAATAAGAAATGAAAGAACGAAAGAAAAGAAAAGACGAATCAGGATTTGGAAATTGCATAACTCCGAATTCATGTAAGTCGAGGTATAACTGAATTTGAAAACAGTACAGAGTTGGTCATTATGAAATGCTTAGGGAAGCAGAGAGGAGTGAATTCTATTGCTCCAATGAAACAAATTGTTCAAAGTTGAATAATTACGTTAAAGTGAAATTGATAAATATGCTCTCCTTGAAGGATACATAAATGTATCGTTTATTAGCAAAACGAAAACTATTTACCAACCATTTAGAGCCTGAACATTCATGTATTCTATCAAATAAATACAGCAAATATTACTTTCTACAAGAGCGCTAAAATGGTATTTATGTTGAGCGTATATATTTTCTAAATATTTATCTTACTTATCTCAAACCAACGAATCACCATCAAAAAATCTATTTTAGAGTATCTCTCAGGGGCATGCATGGCATTCAAGGTTATCTCAATGACAAAAGAAAAGTACTTAATATAAGAAGTTGTTTCCGTAGGCCTTTTGGCGGGACAACATAAATCACACTATTACGACTTTTGGGGCAGATATCTAATGTACACCCTCATTACAACATCATAAATTTTTATATGTGTGTTCGAAAAATAGAACTGGAAATTAAGTTTCGTAGTAAATAAAAAAAATTCTATCTACTAGACTTTTTGATATTATTTTATATAATAAGGAATAATGATAAATATCTTCTTATTTTAAAGTTAATTAACAGTTTCAATTATCATAAGTTTCGTCTATTTTGTAAATTGCCCGATCCTTAGAATGCAATAGAACTACTTTTTCTTAATTAATTCTCATAAAAACACTTTCTTTTCTTTTTGCTTTAAAATTAACTGTAAATTTATTTTAATTATTACAATAACTT
>BMAV01012044.1:339925-353222 GCA_019973955.1 Trichonephila inaurata madagascariensis
AACTCTTATTTAAATTATATATTATATCTTATTAATATTATATATTGCATAACTCTTATTTAAATTATATGTTGTATAAGACTTATTAATATTATATATTGCATAACTCTTATTTAAATTATATGTTGTATAAGACTTATTAATATTATATATTGCTTAACTCTTATTTTAATTATATATTATGAATTTATAAAAATATTTAAGCTCCTCTTATACATTAGATAATGATTAATTTTACTTAAAATAAATTTATTTCATTGTTTTAAGTTAACGCATTTAACATAGTGTAACTAAATGTCTTTAAATTGAGTCAAATAAAATATAAATTTATGTTCCCTGTACATATAATAAAAGAAATGGGTTCCGATAAGAAAAACATGAGACACACACTTAACATGTAATATTCCATTCATTCTATTAAAAAAATTTCTTTTGTCTTAAACTTTTGTATGACCTTTCTTATCTTCTCTGTAAATAGCAAAGAACATTTTTTGCCAAGAGTTTTAAATCAAAAGCTTTGTTTTTCTAAATAGTTTTATTTATTTTTTTATTCACTTTGCATATTTTTTATTTACTTCGGAAGCTGAGGTAATCCAAAACTTTGGCTAACTTAATCTTGGTTAATTAATGTCTTAGGATAAAAAATGAGATTTTTTTTAAACTTTCGCAGCATCACCTTAGTAATTTACAATGTCCCGTCAATTCATTAATCTTCGTGTCTTTAAATAGATTAATCAGGCCCTAAAAAATAATAGTCTACAGATTTTATGCAGATTAACGATATTTTATTTACGACGAAAGAATTAAAATAAATTTCAAAGGACTATTATTTACAGCAAAGAATATTTTTAAAATTTGCTCTTATTTTTTGTTAAAAAATAATACCACTATTAACAATGAATGCTAATTTAGAGATTTCCGACACCCGTGCCATTGGAAATTTTTATTTCCCATCGAACATGTCAAATTGCAAATACAAGTGATCATAAAATAATGTATGGATTACACAGGGTGTTCCAAAATTCGACAGACAAATTCAGAGCGGGTAATAAGAAGGCATACAGTGGATGAAACCACAGAACATGGAATCGCAAACCACGTTCAGAGGGTGAAAATCACAAAATTGATATCTGTAAGGAGAAAATGGATAAATTGTTAAATATAAAGTACATTGCATTACAGTGAATCTTAAGTCATTGCGAGATATTTGGAAATGAGAAGGCACATTTGCTGGTCAAAAGTGGATCCCAAATGGTGCAAACAGATCCTCCTTTGTCTGTGTGGCACATAACGAGCTTTATATCCTGCACCATTAGATCCAAACTGATCTAAAACTGATACTTTCTGAAAACGACAACAAGAATTTCTGATTCTTTGCCTTGAACAGAACAGTCGTTGTGGTCTGCTGTAGACTTGATATTGTTCATGGCTCATTGCAAAATCACCTGTATTGAATAGAAATGGCAGATTTAGATTCCTGAAGAGAATTGGTGATCATTACCTATCCATGACTGAGGGCCATTTCAATATATGTTCTGCTGTTTTAGTCTGTATTTCTTTGAATATTATTAAGTGTGGCTTTGGTGATTGTTTTTTTATCGTTCTACATTGTATTGGTTTGCTCTTTAACTTATGACCGAAAGATCAGAGACTGGCATAGGTTACAAAAAAAAAAAAAAACCCTTGGAGGGGGGGGGGGGGTGAAAATTGTACAAAATACGCATCCCAGCTCTAAATCCAGAGAAGGAAGTGGATGTCATTTATTTACTGAATCTACCTTGTTGAATCACTGTACAGTACAACACTTCTTGTCCCTGACTTCATAGTTTTTTTTCACTCTTAGAAGAGATATGCAAATGTGTGTAACTGTACTGGGGTAAGTTAACTGTGTAGATGGTAAAAAGCAACTGCGCTAAACACAGATGATGTAAAATAGCGATAGTGAGGCAATACACCCAAGGAGGTGGATTGGATCCCATGCATGGTCCCCACATTCGCCGTATCTTAATACGTGTGACTTTTCCCTTTGGGATAACTTTAAATCATGCACCTGTATGATGTATGTGACGCTGTGGATACACCAGAGGATCCAATGGAACATATTGTCATCCTGTGGCATATTTAGCATCTTCGAACAAATCCGGAAATGGTTTTTACGTCATTTGAGACTCTGAACTAACATCTTTAGGCCCAACTTTCAACAACCTTTGTAATGATTAATCAAATAAATCTTTTTTGTAATTCAAATTGATCTTTTGTCGTTCCAGCGTGACGTCAAACTGTTTTTTTCCGCAATTTTCACCCACTCCACGTGGTTTGCGACACCACGTTCCCCTCATTTTGATGCTTCCTATAACCCCTCTGAATTTTTTAGAAAAAAATTATTAGAGCACCTTTTATATCTTTGCAAATATTACTACTTACGAATTTTACAGGAGCCATTAAACAAAACACTGAAATTTCTTCTTAAATTTCCCCTTAGCTGTAGAAATGTTCATTTTTTAAAAATGAAACTTATTTTCATGCAACCAGAAAGGAATTTAATCACCTACTTGACACTTTGTGCCGATTATAATGCAGTTGATGCTGTCATTAACCTAATTTCGCCTGTTAGAATCTAGTAACACTTGCAGAAATTATGTTCTTACAACAGATTTGATTTCATTTTTTATTAACATATCACACTGAATCTGCGCGAGGGATATTGTTGTGTACCTGAGCTGGCACTCCTCATCAACGTAAGGACATTGAGCCTTGACGATTAAACATGCATCAGGCTCTGTAGATGGTAGAGGTTCAGTGGCATCAGTGACTCGATCTCACTATTCAACAATGCAAACCAAGAGATTGCGGCCATGATCACTTGACTATTTTGGCCGCATTTCTGAATCAAGAGCGACAATATAAGCAATTAAGTGTTTACATAATTGGAATTGGAAGGCTTTAAGTTCAATAATATTTAAAATTTGCAATTCCAAATTGCACTAGAACATGTGCTAATTTGATCCATGTTAAATTCTGCAACAAATTAATCGAAATTGCTTATGACTACCATAAAATCCGATGTATAACGCATACTTTTAACACAAAAAATAAAAAGGAAATTTATGGGTGCGCGTTACACGCTGGGTATGAAATATGGATAGCTTTAAAATTTAAAAACTTAGACTTCTACCTGTAATGAAATGCTGTTTGCTTAAGCGAAATGACACACCTTATGCACTTTAAGGGTTGTAACTCTAAAAGTATACTATTTTTTAAAGCCTGATATAATACCTCGAATAAATGATTTCAAGACATAAGAGCATTCCCCATATACATTCCAGGTTTCTTTGTAAAAAAAGGGAGTGAATGTTATACGGTAACTATATATATATACATATAAAAGTTTTAAAAAATGTAACTTGAAAGTATAGCTGTGCGTTATGTATACTTGAACGTGTTAAACGCCAGATTTTATGGTAAATAATTTTAAATAAATAAATAAGCCAGGAAAAATAAAAAAGATTTTTATATAATCAGCAATACTGTACCCAATTGTATTTTACATTATGTATATATGTATTGTACAAAGTGTTAAAGCTAATGTTTTGGTTTTTTGTTTCAATTCTTGTAATTTATAAGTATTTTGAATTTTCTATTCTGTTTTATTCATTATACATTTAAATGTTGGAACAAAATATAAAATATGAATAGAGCTTAACTTTTTTTTCCTTGCTAGTTTTTTAATTCCAAGTTTGTTTGTTTTTCCTTTCTTCTTTTCTTTTTTTTCTTATCTAAATGTTCAAGTGTTTGATTAACCGACATTAAATTATAAATTTATATCTTTTGTTACAAAAAGAAATAAATAAAATAACTTAACTGTTCTTTGCATGTATAAGTTTTTCAGTTCTACAGATGTTTAACTCTCCAAGCGAATCATGGGAATTAAAAAGTTGTGCTCATACTTTTTTACCATGGCAAAAGATAAAATCAAATAAAGCCGAATCTTATTAACATATAAGAAATGTTCAGATATAAATTTGCCTATAAGAATGATGTTGTTAGATATAAATTTCTACAACAGAAACTCATTAGAAAAATAATCTCAATTTTTTTTAACTTTAATGACTTTATTCGTTGGAAAATCGAGATTTTCAATTTAGGGCGATCTTTTGTTCTCGAGTATACTAACGCTGATAAGTCTCATCCTAATGGTTTTATCTTATATCTCATTTAGTCTTTAACGATATCATTTTTTCATTCATTCGTTTTTAGATCCTGTAATAAAATGGATTCTTCGAAAGTTAAAAGAAAGAGAAATAAGCTTTGAAAAATTCTCATCAAGTTTTTCTTTACATTAGTTTATCATATTACGTGGATTTTCAAAGAAAAAGTGTTGTATGAAGCGCTAAGAATTTTAAGCTTTTGGATAAATATATTATTTTTAAAAAAGTTTCAGAGTTTGAAGTAAAGTTTTTGCTCTTTTAATTTTTTAAGACTTTTAACAGGCGATGGAAGGCAGCAATTTGAAACGAAAACTAGCGTTTATTCTTCCATAAAAAACACATGCAACAAGAACGAATTATATTAAAGACCTTTTAAACTTTTTTTAGTGATTTACACGAAAATAAAAACTATTTTCCAATTATCTTCAAGCATTGTTGCGGAATTAGTTTTAATGCATCACAATTAATTAGGTTATTTCGTTAAGTATTATTATTTTTATATACTTCAGTTTTCTAAATCTATTACTAAATTATTAATAGCTATTAATTTTATTAAACATAATTTTAGTCACTTTTGCTTAAAAGGATTTTTTAAACGTGTGTCATAAATATGCAAACCTGTAATAGTTTTGTGTTGTTATAATAGTCGAATGCAAATCAATATTGAAAAAGTGAACTCTTTTTAAATAAACTTCATTTAAATTTAATTAATTTTATAAATTAAATAAACTTATTTAATTGGGCTAAATCTGACAGAAACTAATAATTCTAAAAATTTCCTTAATTTCTCTAAATAAATATTATGACATTTATATATAATATCTCTTCCTCTTAAACTTTATTTTTAATCACATATTTTTCTTTCCAATTTGCTTGTATATTATTTACTTCTTGCTTTTGTTTTCATACATAGATAAAACTAATGTATGGAAATTATAAAATGTTCTTCATTTGTGATAAAAAAATAACAGAAAATTTATTTAATTATTAGGTTTGTTAAAAGTGTAAAAGATTGCAAATTAATATTAAACAATATTTTCATTCACCTATCGGTTTTGAAAGCAGTCGTTGAAGTACTCTAACGAATTCCTATTTTTATTAAGTTATAGAGAAAACTTTCATTGTACTTTTTATTAATAGTTATTTAAACTTGAATTTTAAATTTTAATAAATAAAAATACATGACTTTGCTTTTATCCAATACTGTACCACAAAAAATTCTTTATTTTTTTAGATTTATTTTAAACATTTTCTACATGTTAGAATTGCGTGGATGGGGAAACTTCACTATACCTTATATTTAAAAATATAGGCTGAGAGTACATTTTTTAGCCAAAACCCATATATTAGCCGAATTGGAAAAAAATGTCCCTGTAATTTTTAGACATATCACAATAAAAGCGAAAATATTACTATGTGGATAAGGCGAGTGGAACATTTTCCAATCAAATTGCTGCAAAGTAAAAAGCCAGTGATTTTATTTTTTATATCTGGTATAACCCTACCCCGGAAGCTAAAACATTTTTTAAATTTACTATCTTGTACAATATCTTAGCTAGCCATACTTTTACCGCCTTTTCTTGTTTGGAAATCGAGCGGAAAGAGAAATTCCTGTATGACACGTGATCTTCAACCTAATTTCCATGCCATGGAGTAAAACTTGCTTCACGATGATCATATGCATTCAGACATCCCAATGAGTAAATGCAAAATTTTCACACTATTCGGGAACTCATACATTTCGAAGGATTTTTTTTTTCATTTAGAATAAAAGTTCCATTCAAAACACTCAAACAATTAAAAAATCGAAATAGTTTGCACATGGCTATTGGAAAATATTAAAAATGTTTTTCCTAAATTACCTTTTCCCGAGTACCGAGCACTGAATACCTGTCTGACGACGGGTATTCATCGATACATCAGTCAGTTGGTACTGGGAGGCTCGGGGTCAAATGGTCAAGATACCAAGCACGGGAGTTGAATAAATAAATAAATAAATAACCTTTTCTCCAGGTTAGTGGATCTTTTTATAAACCAATCCCCTTACATTTGTGACGGGGCTTTACCGAGTCTTTCAACTAATCCTCCTGGGGAATCTTTGGGCTATCAATTGAATTATTTCACAGCCAACCCTCTCAAGAAGAAACCCTGATATCCAGATGAGTTAGTAGATATATAGCGGAGGTTTAGTGAGAAGAAGCAGAAGGAGGAAAAGGAAGCTGTGTTGCTGAACGCCGTGAGCTTATGGTAAGGATCTAGAATTAGATGCGTCATTATAGAACGGGTTTTAGCTATTCAAATAAAATAAGGATGATTGAGATTTATAGTATAACTTTACTTAGAGTTAAGCGGTTAGAATTCAAGGCGCTTATTCACATAAGATTGAGGGTTACGATATATCACTCCTGATTTCCTTCCTAGAGTAAGATTGTCTTTTAACAAAATAATTGGATAATAATAAATTGGTTTTATTATGGCTAGCGTGAATGAGTGAGTGAGTGAGTTTGGTGTTTTATGGCGCAAGAGCCAGTTTTGGTTATACTGCGCCAAACATTCATAGGTCTGTGGTCTGGACGAGAAAAGAAAAGGAGAAATTGGATGACAAGATGGAGGGTCGAAAATAGAGAAGGATCACTGGGGTACCCCAGGGTCATGACAAACGTGTTTACCAAAGATAGTAAACCCCTTGGGAAAAGGAAATGATCACTAGGGTACCTCGGGATTGTGACACCCGTACCCACCTAAAGAAGGTGAGCCCCCTGAGGGGTATTATGGCTAGCTTGAATCATCAATCATTACCTCCCACAAATCTAGGTCCAGTAGGGGAAGAGATGGTACCCTTAGGTAGGGGGGTATCACACATTCTCCTTAAAAAAAAAGTTGAAAAAATTACCTACTTGTACACGAAAATATACAATAATTCAAGAAGTAATTAAAAGTAATATATTTTTATCAAGTAATGATGAGAATTTTGTAGCATCATTGCTTAAGGTATCCGACTACGTTCGGAACCGTTATTTTAAAAAATCGCATACATGGATAATTTTCATAATATTTAGTGTCACTTAGATTAGAATACATGTATAAAATTGTTTTAAGGACATTTTGACAAAAAAAATAATTTAAATACAATATTTCGGCAAAAAATTAACTTAGAATAATTTTTTTTCCGAATGTTCTCCTTTTGTGAAAAATGCTTCTATTATAATAATATTTTGCCTGTATATAGCTCAGACCACTCTACAGAGACTCAACTAGAATTTTTGAAATATATAACATAGAAGTGGGTTTATCGATGTTTTACGACAACAGAGCGGAGCAATTTTAAGAAAAAAAACGCCAATAATTATTTAAATGGGTGGTAACTCTGAAAATAATGTAAATTTTTCAAAAATTCTAGTTGAACCTCTGTAAAGAGGTCTGAGCTATATACACGCAAAATATTGTTATAATAGAAGCATTTTTCAAAAAAGGAGAACATTTTGAAAAAAACATTATTCTAAGTTAATTTTTTGCCAAAATATTGTATTTAAATAAATTGTTTTCGTCAAAATGTCCTTAAAATAATTGTATACATGTATTCTAATCTAAGTGACACTAAATATCATGACAATTATCCATTTATACGCTTTCTTAAAATCATGATTCCGAACGTAGTCGGATACCTTAATAAGAATTTATTACTTTGTCAATTAGTTACGCTGAAAAATATTCACTGCGCTAAAATAGAGAAAAATTTCTTTAAAAAAATAAAACAGACCTGTAGTTGCGAATCCTTTCTGATCCTTAGATAATTGGTTGTCTGCAAAGAAAACGCGAGGCTTACTAAGTGACGAGTTCCTTGAATAGTAGATTCGGGTGGGAAGTTTAAAATCTTAGAATGAAGAAATTAAAAAAAAAGTTCTTGAAAGTAATTCAGACTAGAGATTTTGTTGAAACCGAAGCTAAACTTTATTCTTAAACCAGAAAAAGAGTTTTGCAAAGTAAATCAAAGTAAAAAATTTTTGAACATTTTAAAATTCAATGTATAATTATGTAAATAAAACTTTGCATGCGTACAGATTAAAATCTGTTTTTACTTTCTTAGAGTTACTCCTATTTAAATCTCTGAAGGAATCTTTTCTCTCAAGAAATATTATGAAAAAAAGATTCCTTAGAAGTATTTGGTTCTCTTTTAAAAAGAGAGAGTTCGTTAAGGGCAATATTTTTGCATAACTCATTACTGTGTTATTATTTTAAAATAATTATTCACATAAAGTTTAATGAAGATAGTTCCATGAAATATTTTTCGAAAAGCATAAAGTTTCGCTTTTATAAAACAATTAGTAACCAATTTATAAGCATAATGTTATGTAAAATGTTTTAGTTGTTTAATCCATTATCGCTTAACATTTATGTTTTCTCTGAATCAACATAATTTATTTTCGGTTAAATATAAGTACCTCATTATCAATACATTCTTGTTGATGTAAACATAAAATGTTTATTTATCGTCAGAGTACGTAGAATTGTTAATTTTAAATCTTAGGCAAAAAAAAAAAAATGTAAATGTTTATACAGGTTTCCAAGTCATTATTTCAAACCAATTAGAAGTCTTGTATCTTTTTGATAGATATCTGAAGTGTAGACCAGGGGTGACGAACCTTTATAGATCAAAGTGCCATTTTTTCTAAAGAAGTGTTTAATGAGGTATGTACATGACATCAAAAATAATTTTTACTTGTGATTATTGGGGAAATAATAAAACTAAATACTAACAACACAAAAAATCTTTATTTACTACAAATACCTTTTGCAATTTATAATTGTAAATGTTTTAGTTATACGTGTAATTCAAATTTAAGTAACATCAGTGTGACTTCTGTGTAACAGATTAGATAACAAATAACTTATATTAGGATCGTAAGAATGTTACTTTTAGTGGAATGCATACAGAAATGGAGTCATCAGCCAAACGATTTCTAAGCAATTGGTTATTTTTACAGAGGTTTACTTTTTTGACAATAGTATAAGTGGTTTATTTCAAAATGCTGTTTTACAGACGATGTTCTGCGTACCACTTTTCCAGAACATAAAAAACACACCGCTTTGTCGCCTTTACTAATAATTCCATATTTCTAGATTCACCCAATTTGAAATTCTCTGTTACACTTAATATCTTGCACACTTGTTTTTCTTTTGTTGAACTAGTCATGTTTAATAACAGTTAAAAATCGTAAATACAACACAAATAAACTTCGAAATATAGTTGTGTCAATGAAATTGACTATGTCATACGTAGACAAACTTTGCATCATAAGCAATTGTAGTCCAAAAGCTAACTGAGGAAAGACAATAACAAGCGAGTGTGCTCCCCGCCACCCCCCGACCAATCTCTCGCGTTTGTTCGTAATACTTCATAGTGAACTTTGTTATTTTGAAATAAAATGCAAACCATTTTGATCACTGGTGTGCCCAAAATATTGTGTCACGTGCCATCAATGGCACGCGTGCCACTGGCTCGCCATCCCTGGTGTAGACGATGCATTCAATTTTATGTTATGTATTTCTTTTAACAAATTTAGCTTTACTATGCAGGTAGTTTATAGCAGGGGTAGACATAAGACGAAAACGTTTGACTGGTGGAAGCGTATACAAAAAACTTTCCTTATTACGAGTAGACATTGATTTTTAGGATAAACTGTATACTGGAGATAAACTGCTGTATGGGACAAGTCATCAATGCATGTGGACAAAATGGATGGCTACATTTTTCCTTTTCAAAGGGTTTGAAACTCAATTGCCCTATCCAACAAATTAATTGCCTTCCTTCGATTCTAAGCAGCACATGATTTATTATATCATTAACACTGGAAAAATAGTATGGCTTAGATTCGAGTAAATACGGTATTTTCTGAGGAAACACATGCGCTTATTCTTTTTTAATCCCATTTTCGATAACCCGGCAGTTTATTCAAACTCGGTCACCCTTCGGTCCACATTAGGCCAAATTTTAATGTGGGCCGTGGTTCTACTGTATAACCATACTGAGTAGAGTGTGTCACAAACTTAACTACAGCATTGACAACCATAGATAACCGCGTAACCAAGGTTTCCATGGACCATAAAGAACACCTGTGAAGTATGTAAATAAAACTTAGATTCTTTCTGTATTCTTTCAAAAGTTTGTTTTTTGTTATATTCGTCTTAGTCTTTTTTTTACCATAGCACTGCGAAATCTCGGAGGGAGCTACAAATAACCCTGTTTTAAAAGTTTCAAAACACTGCACTTATCAAAAATTATTAACCTATGCCAGGGATGGCGAACCAGTAGCGAGCACGCTATTAATGGCACGCAACACAATATCTTGGGCACACCACCGATCAAAACGGTTTGCATTTCAATTCAAAATAATCATGTTCAATATGAAGTATTACGAGAAACATGAGTGATCGGTCGTAGTTTTCAACGAGATTTTCTCAGTTCAAAGAATTAGCGGAAACGTTCAAGTTTTTTATGTACCCTGATGTGACCATTTAATAAACTGAATTTGTCCCAATTCGATTGGGTGTAAATTGAAAAATTTGAAATGTAGCTGATTGATTTCCAGTCTAATTCAATATGGATTCAAAAATTTGCTGAAAAAAGGAGAAAGTTGGAATTATTTAAAACAGGAAGATTAACAAGCAGTATAAGTAAAAATGCTAGTAATGAAATTTCGGAAACATGGAATTTGATTCCAGATACATTTAGCTGTTTGTAAAAACTGGCTGTTGCTATTTTAATCGTATTTTCATCTACCTATACCTGCGAGTCATTATTTTCAGAGTTGAATAACTCACTTAGAAACCGTTTGGAAGATGACTCTAATTCAGCTTGCACATTCTGGTAAAAGTAACATCTTACAATCATAATACAAGTTATTTGTCATCTAATCTACCACAACAGAATTCACACTAATGTTACTTTAATTTGAATTACACTTATAAATAAAACATTTACTACTATACTGTGCAAAATGTATTTTTTCGTTCTAATTAAAGAGTTTTGAGTTGTTAGTATTTATTTTTATTATTTTCTCAATAAAATCAAAATTATTTGATGGCACTTCTATACCTCCTTAAACATTTCTGAAAGAAAAAATGGAACGTTGATCCAAAAAGGTTCGCCAACCCTGACCCACGCGAACATAAAAAAATAAAAGTAAATTTTGGAATATCTTGTTACCTTTCTATCTGAAACACTTTTATCATGTGTAGTCAAACTATACAAAATTTCATTCTAATATAATTGAATTGATTAGATATGAAATTCATCTCCCTTGAATAATTTCATTGTCATAGAATTAAGAATCGTGAACAAAATGAAAAAGATATAATATTAAAGATACATAAGCGACAATTTTCGATCAATAACACCCAAGTGGATGCATCGAAAATATTTCTAACATTTGAACGCATCCCTGAGTTAAAGCAATAGATTACACATAAGTTACGCAGAAATAATTGTCTCTGCTAATATTTAAATATGAATTACCTTTCAAAAATTAATTCTTTCAAGCAAGCGAACTAAGCAAACATTAATGCATATTGCTATTAATGAAACAAGGTATCAATTCTTGCTTTGCTTGCAAGATTGTGAGCAGTGCTTCCTTTTCTATTTGATGATAATTTTGAAATTATATATCCTTACTTGAAGGGATTTTTAAATTTAAACCTCTACTCGTTCTCTCTATAAAATTGCATTTGGTTTTGTTATCATTTGTTATTCACGCTTTGTAGAAGAGGAATGTTGACAAAAAAGGGAAGTAAACAAAGGAATAGAGGGAAATCATTCGATGGCAAACATTTCAAACGATAATTAAAATGTTTTCAAATGTCGCCAGATATGTTAAAGTTTTGTGATTTGCATTATTTTAATTAATGAATAATTCTAACTGTTATTTTCAGTTGTACTATACATTATTTTAAAGAAATATTCAGATGACTATGCCTTAGATCTAAGTCCAAGTATTCTACAAGTTTACAATGCTTTTAGATATGAATCAAACATTAAGTATACATTAAAATCATGATTCTTAAAAAGATAATAATATAGATCTCTCAAGTATGTTCTAAATTTCTTCAAAATTCGACATATATTTTTACACAGCTATAATTATAAAATTTTAAATATTGTGGTGAAAAAATTTTATTTCTCAAAATCAAAAATATAATTTGTTAAGTGTTGTAAATTTTATTCAATGTGTATCGGAAGTTTCAAATTAATACATGTGTAGTGTTTTGAATAGTTATTTTAATATTTAGTTTAATATCAAATTTTTACATTTTCGTCAAGAAATTGTTATAAAAATATAGGAAATTTTCTTTTTTTTTTACTTACGCATTGAATAATTCCTTTCCGTTCTTTGTTAAATTCATTCGTTTCCTAAACGTTAACAAACATTTTAAGATTACATATGTCGTAACTAAAAATGTTTATGAATTTAAATTGCCATATGTCTCTTTTGAGTTTCGATTATGTCAATATAAAAAGATGTTTCTAATACAGTCGAGTCCCCCCCCGCGAAAACTCGACCTAATGTGGACCAAAGGGTTTGTGAAAATGCCGGGTTTACTTGAATGGGATTAAAAAAAGAATAAGTACGAATGTTTCCTCAGAAAATATTGTCCTGTACTTTTATCTATTGTTTGCCTGAGAATACAACAGAAGATAAACTGCCCAAATCCCCTTAAACAAAGAAATAGTTCGTGCTTTATGAAGGCATAGCGCATTACTACATGAAAATGAAAATTAATGAATACATAGTATACAGTTATTTACGTAATCAGACACACCTCAGGCAAATACTTTATGAAGGCACAAAGCTGTCTATAATGAAAATTAAGTAGCCAACTTTACAAAAACTGGCTACTTTTTTAAAGAAATGAGTAATGTCCTGTCTTCCGTTCTTTACCCTTGAAAGGGTCTTCTCGTGGGGTTTTTCGACCTACAAGGGT
The DNA here is from genome assembly GCA_019973955.1 of Trichonephila inaurata madagascariensis. Lineage (NCBI taxonomy): Eukaryota > Metazoa > Arthropoda > Arachnida > Araneae > Nephilidae > Trichonephila > Trichonephila inaurata. The sequence goes on from BMAV01012044.1 coordinate 353,113, forward strand.
ATGGTCGAGTTGTCCGGGCTGCCGGGTTATCAAGAGCAGAGTTTTCGGGACTCTACTACACAACTCGAAGCGAGCGAGCGGGGTACTGGGTCACCCCAGGCTGACGAAAT
>BMAV01012044.1:353232-386727 GCA_019973955.1 Trichonephila inaurata madagascariensis
CTCGAAGCGAGCGAGCGGGGTACTGGGTCACCCCAGGCTGACGAAATTGTTAATTCTGGAAATACTGTTTATTTGTTACCAATGACCTTGACAGTGTTCTCCTATACGACTGTCCACATTAGAACTAAGATAAATTTGTCAGATATCTCCCTCTTTTTTTAAAGTGGCACGTGTTTTTTTTTACAATCTTTTATTTTGACTGAATTCCCCGCCCCACCACTTTTGTGCCGAAATATTTTCTATCAACATGCTACATTTTCCGCCTGTGAACAGCTTAATGGGCTTGTTTGCTGTGTTGTGCTACTTATTGTGGTTTATAAATGTAAATGAGCAGAATATAAAAATATATATAAAAAAAAAAAAGAAATGGGCCTCTGTGATCTCTATTGAAGGAATTTGAAACTGATCAAATAGGAGAAGTAACTTCCGAAATAATGGATATTAATCATGATAGCAAAAGTAAATTTGAGAAAAGCGAGAGTCATCAAACGTTTGAGTTGAAAGGAAAATTTTAAAATGCTACCTAAAGAACTCCATCAAAAAACTATGAAGTCATAAGTACACCACAAGACACACTTCGCCCTGTCAAAAAGACACAAGCAAGAAAAAGTTCATCACGATATTTGTCAATGATCAAAGGATAATAAAACTACAATAAATTGTAGAGTTTTGCCTGCAAATAATATTCCTGTAATCTTAGTGAAAAGTGTCTGTGATTTGTGTCCTTTATTAAAGTCGCGCACATTTGAACCTTTTGGGTTCAGTTTGACTGCTATTTTTCCTAAAATTATCAAAGAAACATTGAAAAGTCCTTAAAAGTAGGTAAGTATACTTTCTCTTAGTTAAATTATTCTCTGGAATTACGAGTAAAAATAATTATAAAAAAAGAATTGGGGTGACTGAGTCAACCCGCGTGACCATTAAAGTGAGTACCGAATGTGTGCCTGCTCCGGGATTGAAATTTGAATTGAATTCAAGGGGAGAAATGAATGTTTTGCATACCAGAATTATTTGTGTGTAATTTTTTTAATAACGTGAAATACATTTCTATTTAATCACAATTGGAGTCCTAGGGAATTTCTCTAACTTCCGATTATAATTTACAGTGTGCAACGAGCACTTGTTAATGCTCTAGTTTTGAAATCATAACATAATCAGCCTTGATTCATCATTTTTTTCACAAATTAATTTCCTAAAAAAGAACTTTTTTTATTGATAAAATGGAATTTTTACCCAAATGCTTTTATTTGAGTAAATTGACATCAAATAGTTTATATTACTACTTTTTTTCAGACATTCATAAAATATTATTACTAATTTTATCACTAATTTTACATTACTAATTTTAAAGGGTTGAAATTAAATACAATCGTGAAAATAAAAAATCAAATATTACCTGTTCAGTTTCAAATAAGCTACAAGAATGCACTTAATGAATTCTTAAAACATTGATTCTATGGTTCAAACGCTTCAAAAGAGGTAGAAACAATAAAATTTTCCTCAAAAAATGTAAGATTTATTGAGAAGTAAGTTTTCATTGCAAATCACTTTTTGCTAGATAATATTTTTTACCGAGTCAAATAAATACCTTTATCTCTGGAGAATTGTATAATGGTTCTTCTCTTAACATCTATCGAAAGAGAAATTTCCAATATTTTCAATCTTTCTAAAGACTGATTTATTTCTCCTGCCATTTTATATGTCAAGAATATAAGTGATATTGATACTTATACTTTAATAATTTATAAATATCATTTTTAAAGACATAGTGCTGTGGGATTATATCTATCAAACATAATAAATTAAAGAATTTCTTGTACACATAAATTTTTCGTTATTAGAATTTTCAATAGCACCATAAAACTAATGTGAATAATTCGGCGATAATCGGTACTACATCTTTAATTTAATATCAGAATAATATTTGGTGACAACAATTAACTTAAAAATTTACACAAATGCAATGGTTCTTGCCCATTAAGGTATTACTATTAATACAATTCGAAAATAATTATAATTGAAATAAACTTTTTTAAACTTTATTTCAAAACTTCGCGAGAATGATACGAGAATTTTACAAAAAATCTTAAACCTTAGAAAAAGATTAACAATTCCAGAGAAATTAATTAAAATCAGAATCCTGGAATATAATTGAAGTCTTTATAATCAAACAAATATCATTCCATTTTTCAAAAACTTAAGTTCAGTAGATTTTTTTTCAGTTCGTAAATTTAATGTGTTTTAATAAATATTATTTTTCAACATTGATTAATTTAAATAAATTTCATTAATATTTATAAGATAGAATGGTTGATTAAATTTTAAATATAAAAGAAAGACTAGCATATATGATTACTCTTTTGTATTTTAAGTACAATTGGAACAAATGTTTTAAGAAAATTAGGATTTAATTTGTTTTATTTATGAATAATATGAAGTAGGCAGTTGTTATTAAATAATAATTCTTATTTTTATATATTAAACAATTAGACTCAGCGTGAAATTTTGGCAAGTGTGTGTCTCTTATTTTATATGTTATCGTAAACATTTTCATGAATCAACAATACGTATACTTATTCCAAAGATTTTGAGGTTTTAATAGTTAAATTGTATTTTTAATGTAATTATTTTAGCTTACTTTTTATCAAATTCAATAATGTTAACGTATTTTGTTTTTTAATTTTAAGTATGTATTACTAATTGTTGATCTATTTCTTCACACATGCTAATTTTAAAAGAATATATTAAATGTGTATTCTTATTTTCATATCTTTCGTGCAATTTAATTCAATTGAATTAGAGCTATGTATCACTGTATACTGACTTTAATACAGAATAAATTCTTCAAATACAAAGAAATACTGTAGCCCAACTTCTTTTTTTTTTTTTTTTTTTGGATAAAGAATAAACTACTAATACATTTAACGATCAAGAGAAACGATTAATCGATTTCACATTTAATCAAATCCGCGACTACCCGTTTTAAATCTTAACTAAAGATAGTATAAATAATGCATAAATCTTTTTTTGCTTCTTTTTTACATACACTTATAACTATTGTGGGATTTTCATTGACAAGAAATAGAGATTAAATAGAAATGTTAATTTACTAACCCCTTAACTGCCGATTAAAATTTAAGGGATTTGCGCCCCAATGACACCGTTTTTCACATAGGTGCTCGTATGCGGTGCACTCAGGGGAAAGAAAAGGCACAAATATAAGCAAAATTTTTGCTGAAATACGTAAATCATTTTCAAATATTGTCAAGATCCTTTTAATACAATTCAAAGCTTTCGGAAGAGTTTAACTGATAGCTGTGCTAAGAAAATAATCGTATTTCGGAAGGACGCATATATACGTCCGGGGCATATAATGCACCGTTTGAGTGAGACGGATGTATGCGTGAGAGCACTTAAGTGGTTAAATAAATATATCTATTAATTAATCAGCAATAAAATCATACGATTAACCAGTTTTCATCATTCTGCAATTTACTTTTCGTTTTCTGAATTCCCTTTAGTTCTTTACAGAATATTATTGTTATCAAACATTAAGAGGTCTCAGGGGTGTTAACTTTCTCTAGAGGGCTGAAAATATAAACAATACTCAAATATATATAACTCTTTGAAATTAAAATTAAATAATTCGAATCTTTTACTCATTATTTATAAAGGAATGGAACTTCAGAAAAGTATAAAATGTTTAAAATGTAATCATAATTTTTAAAATTTTTAGCGTATGAAAATAAGAAACATTCCTGTAAGAAATATTAATTAAGTTTTACGTTGCGCATTCTATTTTCTAAAATAGTAGCTTTAATTACTAGCTATAAGTTGATTTATAAAGTTAAATGTATCCTTATTACACTGTAGTAATTTTATATTAGTAGAATAATATAAATTATATTTTTTAAAAAATAAAAAAATTACATTTTCAAATTTTTAAAAAAAATTTCAATATTTCTCAAATATTTTGAAATACAAAAGATATATTATTCTTAAATGATGTAGGGCTTAAATAGTATGATACATTTTATAATTCTATAAAGTTTTATACATCAGAGGCTACTAAGTTAGAAAATAGCGTGCGCAACGCAAAAATTATTTAATATTTATTACATATATTCATATGCTTATAATTTTTAAAATTATGATTATATTTCAATCATTTTGTACTTTTTGAAGCCATAATCCTTTGTAAATAATGTGTAAAATATTCGAATTATTTAATTTAAATTTAAAAGAATTATAACTGTTTGAAAATTGTTTATATTTTCACCTTTCGAGACAAAGTTAACATCCTTGAAACCCATTAAGTATCCCAAATATATTATTACGTGAATCGGGATTCGCGAATTTCATCAGTCTCAAAGAGTAAAACATTTCTTCAGGAGTGAGGAAAGTTTAGAGTAGAAAAACAATCCTTAAAATACAGGATACAGCACTAAAATTCGTTTAATAAATCCCAGTAGGCTTTTCCTCCTATTACAGCACTCAGGCACAGCTATCAATGTCTAACAGTATAAGTACGTAATTTTAATTTGCAAGCACTCGCTCGATCGTAGCAACTGAAGGTTTCAACAGCTGAAGTAACACTGACTCAGTTTCAGCGAGCGACTCCTACTTATAGTTTGCGCAGTCTTTGTTCGAAAAATCCGCCTACGTCATAGATCGTGATGTTAATAGACTTCTCCTGTAATTTCCAAAAGCATTAATTTGACAGCCAAGTCGTCCAAAATGGTCACCAACCCGGCAAAGTGGTAGTAAACTCACTAAAAATGATGCCAACGTCTGTATCGCTAATATTTTGCCAAGTTTCGATTGAAACGCCATTATAATATAACGGCAGCGTTGCTTGCAAATCGGCAATTATTACAATTTTTATCATGAAATAAATATACCACAAAGTATTATTAATGTATTAAACATCTGGATGTAAATTATTTACTCTATTTTAAGCATTAATTACACAACATTCGTAACAATATTTGTGTCTAAATAAATAAATATTTACGATTTAAAATGACAATATTCCTGAAGATTTTACGAACACGAACATTTGTCGTGTGTAGAGTATTTGGCTTTAGAAAAATTCCTTTTGAAAGTTTTAAGCTTTAATTCTATTTCACAACTTTATATAAATAATCGTCATTAAGATGTTGAATCTTTACTGATACATTTAATGATCAGATGTTAATACAGATTTTAGGAAATTTAAATTATAAATGTATTTACTGTGTGTGTTTTTAATTAAATATTCAGTATTTATCTTTCCAATTCGTTACCATAAGTTACAAATAAATGGATTTAAATCAATGATGAAATTAATTGACGTTTATTAAAATTAAACAGGATTTTTAAAGTTCTGTGAAGCAACATGCATCTCAGAATTTGTTATTTATTAGTGAAAGCATTTACTTAATGAAACTGAGTTAGGTTGAAATAAACCGATATAATGCACTGTATATCATGTCTTTTTTTTATAAAGATATGAATCGGGGAATGTAATTTTACAATTCAAAAATAAGTGTATTATTTGCTAGTTTCAAAAGATTAGGGCATTAAAACATCGTGCGACCAAATACACTTATTACTTACATATATTCTATATTATGCCCTAATGTAGAATCATGAGCAATTATGAGCTAATTAAACTTCTTAAGTAGAAAAAGGAATATATTATGCATAAAGAAAAATCCATTCTGAAAAAAATAAATAAAAACTTTAATTAAGAGTAAATCAAACGGTTCTTTTCTTAAAAACGCTGTTCACTAAATTCATTACATTCATTAAAGTTGATAAGAATATCAGGTTACAATTAATAAAACTTGTATATGAGGGTTAGTCTTGCCTATCATTATTCCTTTTGCATAGCACTCTCAAACATTTTAGAAATAATAATGTAAAAGTACTAAATAAAAAATTTTTACCCTATTTTAGATTTTTTTCTTTAACTTTATCAACTATCGAATGCATTCATCTCAATCTGATCTTTCATATTCGCAGAAAAAAATTCTATTGCTAAAACAAAATTTTAACAAATCAAAATCTCCAAATTTCATTAAAATAATGCAAAAAATGCATAATTTAATTTGATTCCAAGGCACTTCTATCATTCAGGCACTCCTTTTTCAATTACGGTAGATACTTTTAAGTAATTACATCAGAACAATTAAATATATCTTCTCATCAAAAATAAACAATTCTTTTGATACAAGCTCAATACTTTATAAAAAAAAATGTCAGAACAATAATTTTTCTGCAAAGATATATCTAACAAAATAACTCATATAAAGGTAAGTTGCCATGGTAGCCTAGTGGTCAAGGGAATGGATTCGTGTGTGGGTGTGTGTCGCAACATTTTTTTAATTGAAACAAAGCTATTTATTAGATAATGCTTCATTTTTTTGCCAAATAAAGTAACTTAAAACTTTACAAGATTCTAAAGAATAAAGATTGGAGAAACCCAGTTAGTAATAAAGTGACTTGATGGCCAATATGTTGTCGGTTGAGGCTTGATTGAATCAAATATTAGCTCGAAAAATATTGGTTGGCTTCTATACACATTAAATATAACTAACTTTTAAACTACTTCATTCACATAGTGTATAATCTCGAGGAATATTGGCTCAAATTAAAATTTATAAGGTTTTATCTAGCTTTCGTAAATATAAGGGAAGTAATTTCCAGCGAGGTTGCAAATTAAATAAAACCTAAAGTTCGCTCAGTACAACATCTAATATAAAATGATGTCTCATATATTACATTTTTCAGTTGCAAAACTTAAAATGAACTCTTCCGTGTCATATTGATATGATTGAAATTCCTTTTGAAATTACTAACTTTCGGCTGTAAAAGTGCTTGAAACTTTGAAATTTTATACATGCTCGTGGTTAATATATAAACTCATATATTTCAATGCCATGTAGCATGTTACACCATCCGTTCTCGCTACTTTCTCCAGTACTAAGCCCTGTGACACGTACGTGAGACTTCCACCCGACGTTGACCAAACGAAACTAAATGATCCAAATCCTACCCAGCTCGGTTTAATTTGAAATTCACTCAAACAGACTATCTCTCGGGTATCATAAATCATATAGGGTGACACCCATCCCCTTTGCTCTTAAAGCACCCCTCAAAGCCCCGTGACTAATGAAGCGGCGAGTTTCTAGCACTGGAGATCCTGAAGTATCCACATGCATCACAATGAAGTGGATGCGTGCTCATTTATGTAAATATTATGCTTTATTACGCGTGAAAACCGAAGCTGCTGCGGTGGTGGGATAATACCTCGCAAGATGGGAGTGGGATAATATCTTATGAGACGAAAGGAGGAGATTTGATAGGTCCTTTCCCGAGGTCCCGAGACTCTTGGCACGGACCAGGTGACAGTGACACTTTGCGTAATATATTTCGCCAAGGAATTGTTGCTTTCTGTCATTAAAACGGAATTTTCTACATCCATCCGCTTGTCGTTGAGATAATGCTGACTTAAGAATAATTTTATTCCGAAAATGTAGCGTTTCGAATGGGGAGAGTTCTGTGTTTTGGAAAAAGGAACCAACGTTTAGATAAGAATGTGTTTTCGGAGGGTTTGAGATGCGTTTGATTTAAAAATTAAAATATTTCTTGGCGATTATGACGTGGGGTTGAAAGTTTCTCTAAAGGATAAATACATTCAGGAGGAATTTAAGCTGTCGTTGAATGTCAGCGCTGTTAAAATAACCCTTTTCGTTTCGTTGGATTTCAACGGATGCTCTGAAAATGTCATTTTCCATTAAAATGCGTTCATCCGTCGCTGTTTTATTTATTGTGGCTTAATAATGTATTTCAGATATATCGCTTTAGTATTGCTAGTAACATAGCATTCGATTTAAAAGTTTCTAAAAGTTTTGTCTTGAAATGTGTGCTTTCATATTTGTTCGAGGGAACAGTAACAGTTTAATTTTGGATATTTGAGATCAGAGATTTAAAAAATATGAACTATTTTTAATTGGATACAACTGCTTCTAAAAATATTATATGTATGTATGTATGTATGTATATATATATAGTCTTATTCTCTACAAACAAGAGATGAACATCTAACAATCACATTCGAAAAACACATAGACAGTTGGAAAAGCACACAATGAAGGACACATGAGCAACCGAGATTAAAAATTATAAAATAGATGTTGCAGTATTATAAACATTGCTGACTTAGGGGACAGCTAATATATAAAATAATTTATATAAAAGTGGGGTTGAACATGTTTTTTGGCCAGCCAACCTTCCCCTTTATGTGAATAATACTGAGCAAAAACCTATTGAAAGTAATGGATAGGAATATCTAAATCCATTACAAGATAGAGGTAACTTACCTAAAAATTGCACTTAAAAATGCAGAGCCCGCGCTAAATCTGAGTGCAATAAATAAGTTATTGCCAGATTCTGGACTCTAATGCAAAGCATGTGAATGGCTGAAATGTAGCACTTAACAAAAGAATAAAAGAATAGAAATAAAAATTAATAAGAGAGTTACAAATTACCATAACTTTAGTGACACTAGAGTATATATGTATTAAATAATAATAAGTAATTTTATCTAATATTAAAATATGGAGGAAACTATAACTATGAAATATGCAAATTTATAGTAATCAGCTATTATTAATCTAAGAATTTGTAACCCTTACTATTTTAAATAGCTTTTTTCATATAACTATTAATAAAATTAGTTGGGTATTTCTCATTTAAGCAATATTTAGTAAAATGTTAATAGTTATTTGATATTTCTGATTTTTTTGACACTAGAAATTTATTGCGTTATATATAATTAATAACAATATTTCCGAATACAGAAACATGCGCATTACTCTCCCAATGAGGAATTTTTATAATACTGAAATCAAACTCTTCTCTTTTATCATAAATATATATATATATATATATATATTAACCCGCGAAAATGTTTACATTTTGATTAGAGGTGATTAATTGGTCGTGGCTCAAAAATTAAAAAGGTTTGTTCGTGATGGCATCACTTATTCTAACATGCTTTTCGTACAGTGCCAAAATACAAGAGTCAGAATTATTCAAATATCAAGTTTTTATATACAGGAAAGAATAGGGAAAAACGTCTCATAAAAAGTTCAGTCACGTGTCTAGGCGAAGGGAATAACTAGTTATTTATAGAAATGACATCATTGTTTAAGGTATCCGACTACGTTCGGAACCATGATTTTAAAAAAACGCATAAATGTATAATTTTCATGATATTTAGTGTCACTTACATTAGAATGCATGTATAAAAATGTTTTAAGGACATTATGACAAAAAATTATTTAAATATAATATTTTGGCAAAAAATTAACTTAGAATAACCTTTTTTCCAAATGTTCTCCTTTTGTAAAAAATGCTTCTATTGTATTAATATTTTGCCTGTATATAGCTCAGACCTCTGTACAAAGGCTCAACTATGATTTTTGAAGAATTCACATTATTTTCAGAGTTACAACCATTTGAAATAATTATCGGCGTATTTTCTTAAAATTTCTCCCTTCTGTTTCTGTAAAATATGGATAAATCGACTTCCGAGTTATGCACTTCAAAAATTCTAGTTGAGCCTCTGTACAGAGGTCTGAGCGGAATACAGGTAAAATATTAATACAATAGAAGCATTTCTTACAAAAGGAGAACATTTGGAATAAAGGTTATTCTAAGTTAATTTTTTGCCAAAATATTGTATTTAAATAATTTTTTTTGTCATAATGTCCTTAAAACAATTTTATACATGTATTCTAATCTAAGTGACACTAAATATCATAAATAGTATCCATTTACACGCTTTTGCAAAATCATGGTTCCGAACGTAGTCGGATACCTTAAGGAATGTTAATCCCTATTACTAAAGAGCATGAAAATCATTAATGATCTTATATTTCTTGGAATCGCCAATAAAGCTATCAGAAATTCAAGGTCTAAAGAATCAGTAATAAACCAATATATGTTTTTAATACTTTAGAAAAAGATAAATTGAGACGCGCTTTGAAATAGGGTTTTAGGGTATATGAATTAGATGTTATAAATAAATTAGATTCAAATAATGAGTAGATATCAATTTATTACATATATATATATATATACTAGCCGTTACCTACCCGCTTCACTGGGTGTTTCATGAAGCGTAGGACTATATTTTGCTTTTTAAGTATACTTGTTATATAAATCCTACAGCTTTAAACTTTTGATTTTATTCAAAAATATTCTTATAGCCCTCGCTTCCTGATTTGAAAAAGGATGGAGCTTCAATCTTTAAATGGAAGTATATTTATCTATTACACCTCCTTTACCTCCCCCCACCCCATCCTTGGTGTCGATTTCCACAAAATTCTTTTACAGCGGATCTGTACTCAAAAAAAGTAATATGTCTGCAAAATTTCACCTATAAGCGTAATTTCCAAAAAAAGGGTGGGTTTTTTTAATCTATTTAACACATTACCCCGTCCTTGTCCATAAGAGTAGATTTTCACACGGCACGTTCTGATCGTATCTCTAATCAACTAAAGATGCATGCCTGTCAAATTTCAAGTATGTACGTATTATAATTCCGGAGAGCTCGTGATGAGTTAGTCAGTAAGTGATAAAGTCGCTTTTGTGCTTTAAATATATAGATAGATTTATATAACAATAATATAAACTTTTTAATTTATGAATTCCATTGTAAAGTTAAGAGAGAATAAAAGAGAAACTACAAACAGTTATTGCATAAAGCGAAATTTGAAAAATTGGGGAAAGAAACATATTTGAAACAAAAAATGTCAATTCAGATGCAGAAATTATTATATACATTGCTTGGCTTCTGCGATACTGACGTTTGGAGATTGCAAAAGTGTTACCACATACGACTCAAATATGTGTCTCTTGCTATTCATTCTTCCTTCCTTCCCCAGTGGCTCAACAGCCCAGGGTGAGGCTTGGCCTTCTCAAGATTCCTACTTCCTGCTAGTGTTCTCCATATTTTTAGTTCTCAAAAATGGGAGATCTTTTTCTACGCCATCAACCCATTTAAAAGTTGGCCTGCCTTTTCTCTATGTGCCAATTTGTTGGGCACTGAAGACTTTTTTAGTGGTGCAGGCACCGTTCATTCTGATAACGTGACCTGCCCATTTAATTAATTGTATTTTGAAGAAATTAAGGATGTCAGATTCTTTGTATGAGTGACAGAGCTCGAATTTGATCTTCTTCGCCACGTTCCATTTCCCTGAATTCCTCCAAAAATGAATCTTAAAAACTGTCTTTCGTAGATACTTATCGTGTTCTCATCTGTTCGAAACATGAACCAAATTTCACATTCATAAGTTAATACTGATTTTAAAAGACTTTTATACATTAGAAACTTTGTTTTTCTTTTGATTAAGGTATCCGACTACGTTCGGAACCTTGATTTTGCAAAAGTGTATAAATGGATAATATTTATGATATTTAGTGTCACTTAGATTAGAAAATGTATATAAATTGTTTTAAGACTAGTAATACAATAAAACTTTATTTAAGTACAATATTTTGACAAAAAATGAACATAGAATGGCCCATTTTCAAAATATTCTTTTTGTGAAAAATGCTTCTATTATAATAATATTTTGGTTGTATATAGCTCAGACCTCTGTACAGAGGCTCAATTAGAATTTTTGAAATATATAACTTAGAAGTGGGTTTATCCATGTCTTACGACAACAGAGGGGAGAAATTTTAAGAAAAAAATACCGATAATTATTTCAATGGGTTGTAACTCTGAAAATAATGAGAATTTTTCAAAAATCATAGTTGAGTCTCTGTACAAAAGTCTCAGCTATATACAGGCAAAATATTATTGTAATAGAAGCATTTTTCACAAAAGGAGAACATTTTGAAAAAAGGTTATTCTAAGTTAATTTTTTGCCGAAATATTGTATTTAAATATTTTTTTGGCCAAAATGTAGTTAAAACAATTTTATACATATAGTCTAATCTAAGAGACACTAAAAATCATGAAAATTATCCATTTATGCGCTTTTTTAAAATCACGGTTCCGAACGTAGTCGGATACCTTAAGTTCAATTTCATACATTTTCATATTCCATTAAGAAATCTATTAGCCAAAGTAATTCTCTTTTAGAATTCAGTAGTACAAGAAATTCATTTTTATAATTGGAAAACAGTTAATGTTACCTGTATAGAAACATTTTTATGCCTCTTGCACATATATACTTTCATATTTTATTTAAAAATTATACCTCTTGTTGGTCTTATTGTTGGAAAAGATTAACAGCAATTTTCAATCCATTCAACTTGTATAAAAACATTGCAATACTTTACACATTTGCATATTTTGAGCATAAAGAGCCATGCAAAGTATGTTTTACTTGAAAGTACTAGTATTATCTCGTAGAAGCATAAATTTTATACTTCCTGTTTCTGATATATTATACGTTTCCCTCTTTTTGTGTCTACATTTTAGGTTTTTTTTTCTTGCATTTCATCCAGTGATGTAATATCAGAAAAACAGTGAATTTCCTGGGCATTTTTATCACATCTTAGAACCAGACTAAAATCTAATAATAAAATGATGTTGCACCTTCATATTTTGTTCTTTGATGTCTGGGAACTTCGTCAATATCTTTTGTTGCATATAACTTAAGCATAAAAACAAAGAAAAAGTATCTTCAGAAATATTTTTGGATATATTAAGACACTGATGTTTTGCACTTTAAAAACATCACTTTAATTTAGTACCAAAAAATTGACAAAAATACATTCAATTCATTAACTCATTTGTACAGCCGCTCACAATTGTAATTAAACATAAATATTCTGTATTATTTTTTTCTAGGCATTCAAAATCAATGTTTAATTACAAAAAAATAAAGATGAATTTGGTCGTTTAGAAAATGATCGTAAGAGCTGCTAATAGTTATGAAAAGTACCTGATTCATTATGAAATTTAGAAGTTGGAACAACTAATGACTCTTAAGATCTTTTAAGGTTTCAGTAATTCATCATTTACGTAGTCATCAGTTGCTTATCTTTCTTTTTATCATTAATGCCACACTTTTTATAAGTCTTTTATTCTGTCATAAAAAAGATTTAGGGCTCTCTTTAAAAAATTAATTTGCTGAAAAATGCATTAAAATATTTTACGAAGCTCATTACATATAAAAATACTTCAAATATAAATGAGTAAGAATTTTTTTATAATGATTTACACAAAACATTGGGCTTTTTTCATGAACTTTTACGAATGTTATTGGTATAAAAATTTCTTTATGAAATGCGAATATTAAAGGTATTGTAAATTTTAAACATCAAGGCATCAGACAGGTTTTGGAACCGTAATTTTACAAAATTGTATAAATAATTTTTTATTTATTTATTTATTTATTTTTTTTTTTGATATTTAGTATCGCTTGATTTAGAATATACCTATAAAATTGTCTTAAACCCTTAAGCAGTCAATTTTTCTGTCCAAAATGTTTCAAAAAAAGAAACAATTTTTTTATTACTTTATTCATAATACTTAATAGAATGCGAAAATGGATGAATTTTATTTTAATTTTCAATTTTAAAGTTTCCATACTATTTCTTATTTTATAATTGTGGAACACAAAAAATCTCAAAGTGTTTGCTCTTTAGAAGTACACTTTGCATGCTATGAAGAATGTTTCATATGTTTTAAAAACATTTCTCTTAGAGTTACAAAACAATTTCATGTTCGTACCTTTTTACAAACGGTTGAAAATTGTGTGTGTGAGTATATGACCACATAATTTGAAACATGGTATATTACTAAGTTTAACATTACAATGGGAACAAACATAATATCACCTTTTTTAGATTATCTTTCCTTTTTCATTTCTTCTCAAGCAACAAATTGTACATTGCCTTGTCAATCCCTGTTCTTTATCGAACATTTTTAAGAATCTAAATTTCTGCTTTCAATGAAAACAATTTCCACCTTCACCACAAAGAAAATTCCAAATGAGAAGTATTTCGGTACCACGGACAAATTGCATCTCTTAAAAACACTAGCACTAATAATCTCATTATAAGAATTCAAAATTTGTGTAAATCAAAGATAAAAAGAAGAATATATAATTGCCCGTACGCTGTAAGGTCAAACCGGTTGCGGCTAGTTTATAGGAGCCCATACGGTGTACATTCAAACCAGTTAAGGGTTAAGATTATTATAATAAAAGATTATTTAAATGCAGTTTTTCGGCAAAAAATGAAAACTGAATGACACATTTTTAAAAAATTCTCATTTAATAATAAATAATTATATAGTAATATTATTATAATAGTAGACTTCTGTACAGAGACTGAGCTAGGATTTTTGGAATACATAATTTAGGAGTGGATTCATTCATATTTCAATACATCAGAGCAGAGAAATATTAACAAAAAAATATTTGATATTATTTCAGTTGATAGTAACTCTGAAAACAATAAGAATTTTTGTCGGATTAATTCATCAGTACAAAATATTGTAATGTAGAAAAGTCTTCTCCTTATATGTAATAGATTACTGGCTTGAATTATACATATCCATTAGAAACTACTTATTGGGATATTGATGACACACGCCATAATTCGAATATCAATCGAGCAAAGAGGATGACTCTTGGAATGATTTCTCATTTTCTCAACTTCCTCCGTATGACCCATGATAAATCCAGTTATATTTTACGTACAGTCTCCTTTCCCTTCAATTTATGCACACAGTGCTTTTGGGTGGAATCTAAGCTGAAACTGACGAAGGCACTCAAACACCAACAGTCAATTAGTTCGCGATTTGTATCACAGCACAGTCATGGGCAATAAAAGTCATTTAAATTTTGAATATTAAACAAATTGCTCTGAGTAATAGTTACCTTGATTTGGTTGGATTTAAATTAACGTTATATTATACAGCAGGGGTGGCGAACCTTTTTGGATCAGCGTGCCATTTTTTCTAAAGAAGTGTTTAATGAGGTATAGACGTGCCGCCTAATTATTTTGACGTGATTATTTGGAAAATAATAAAACTAAATACTAGCAACACAAAACTCTTTATTTACTACAAAAAAGTACCATTGACACTGTATAGTTTTAAATGTTTTAGTTATGCATGTAATTCGAATAATTAGAGATTACATTAGTGTGACTTCTGTTGTTGCAGACTGGATGATAAATAACTTATATTAGGATTGTAAGATGTTACTTTTTTAGAATGCATGCTTAATTCGAGTTATCTGCCAAACGGCTTCTAAGAAATTAATTATTTTTACTGTGGTTCACTTTTTTTTGACAAGAGGATTTATGATTTTTTTTTTCAAAATTCCGTTTTACAGTCGATATTCTGCATACCATTATTCCAGAACATAAAATACACACCGCTTTGTTGCCTTTATAAATAACGCCATGTTTCTCAGTCCACCAAATTTGAAATTCTCTACTACACTTACTATAATCACTTTTTGTTCTTTTGCTGAACTAGCCATGTTAAATGACAGTTAAAAATCAAAAATATAACACAGATAAACTTTAAAATACAATTGTGTCAATGAAATTAACAATGCTATGCGTAGACAAACCTTACATTATAAGCAACTGTAGTCTACGACATAATTAAGACAAGACAATAACAAATGAGTGTGCTTCCAACCGCCCCACGAGCGATCACTCGCGTTTTTTCGTAATACTTCATGATGAACTTTGAAATTTTGAAATAAAATCCAAACGATTCTGATCACGGACGTGCCAAAAATATTGTGTCACGTACCATCAATGGCACGCGTGCCACTGGTTCGCCATCCCTGCTATACAACTACTCCGTAAAGGCTATTTAAAAATGTAATTTTGGTTATTTATCTAGTGGTAAGAACTTAAGCTTAAGAAGAGCCTTCATCTCCTAGTAAAACTCATTATTATTTTTAGTTATACATTTTCTAATTAATTTTTATTCGATTATATGGCTATTCTTTTTCTAGTGAGCCTACGTTCATTTTCCGTGGTTTAGATGCTTGATATGTATGGAGTTAAAACGAACTAATTTTTTTAGTTCAGTAATATACATGGGCGTTTTAAGGTAAGAGTCAATTGGATCTTTAGTTTTGGAGAGGGTGCTAATCTCGTTCTCAACTCGGCTTCAATCAAATCACGATTCGAATAACTTTAATCATCACAAATGCTATTCCCGGACGTATTATCCGAAAAACTTGGAATATCGACATATATGACTTCTGGCAACAAGGGCATTATAATGAATTATAATGCCACTGTTTAATCAATAAAACTTGTTAACTAATTATACAGCACTGTATGATTAATTGTGATCAATTTCAAAAATAAACAAATTCTGAGTGTCTTTTTTCTTTCTTTTTCTTCAATGAGGTTATACAGATTTACCTAATGAATATGCTAATCCCTTAACATTATTTTTATTTAAACTATGCATATACTTCAGTAAATTATATGTGCAAAAACTATACATTAGGAAAGATTTACTCATTTGGGACTTTATAAAAATTAGCTAAAATATGTATTTCTAATTTATTCTATAAATTTATCATATTATCTTTTTAAATCTGTATTATAAAAAAGCAAATAAAAAAATGAAAAAATAAGGATTATTTTGAAAAATTACCTCCCGATGTTACTTTATTATGATTATGTTATATGCAGTATACTACATATAAAGCGTTGTCTAAAGAATAGGCAGACTAGCTAGTTCAAAATATTTTATGTTTTAAAAATAAAGAGTTACAGTAGAAAAATTCAATCGCTTACAACAGAATTAAATGCTAAATACAGGATAAATTTTTTTTTAAATCTTTTAAATAGAAACAAAAAAGCTCATATAAATACTTAAATTGAAAAGTATTTATTTTTGTATAGAATTTTGAGAAAAAATTACTTTTTCTGTGAAAAAAAAAAAGCCGGGTTTTTATTTTTAAATGATTTTAATAAAATCAGTTTTTTTTTTAAATCCTTTAGACAAATACAAAAAAGGATATCACCGTAATACGAAAATGCGATGCTAAATAAATAACAAAGCCCTCGAGTAGCTAAATAAAACGACGTTAATATTCACTCACTCACTCATGCTAAATGAATAACCGATATAGAATGAAAAGAAACCCCACAGAAATAAAAATAGTATTTTCTTTCATTAAATCTCTTTTTACAAACGCTTTTTTAAAGGTTCAAATTGAGGAATATTTTGAAATTATCCATTGGGAGTCAGTCGGTAAAATTAGAAAATAATACATAAGTATATGATACATTTTAGTTAAAGAAATAAAACATTTTCAAACCGAAAAAGTATCTCCGTTAATAATGAGATAACTAGGCTTGTTTGCAAAATTTAATTTAACACTTGCAATATTTTGCAGTTACAATTTTATCTTACTCCAAAACAATTTACTTATTTTGCTGTTGCTCTTCTTTCTCGACTTAAATACAATTTTTACACCTTTTTAATATTTTAATATACTTCATCATTTTAACAGATCTTCAATTTTACAAGCCACTTAAGAGAACCAGTACATCATACTCATTCAAAAAATATATTTTTCAATTTTAGTATTAAAGGCTAGTGCGTGTTTTTCTGAATCTAAAAATGTATAACAATTATATGTCAGTTAAAAAAATAACCTTAAAATGTGAAAAAAGTAATTGACAAAAATATAAGCAAACGATTACAAATGTTTAGTTTTTTCATTTTTTCTCCAAAGCATAATTTTTTTTTACTTTTAGGTACACTTTAAAAAAAAACTATTGCTCTATATGGTTCCAAATTTTTTATACTTCTATACAAGATACATGTGCATATAGTGAACCTATTTTTTTAATCGAAGTAGTACATAGTTTTTAAAAAAATAGTTTTATGTATGAAAAAAAGGGAGAAAATAGAAATTTTCAAAACTACAAAGTTTTATAATTTTTTTAAGCAACATATCTTAATATTTTACTTAAAAAATAGGTTAACTATATGTTGTGTATTGTTTTTTATATATGTACAAAAAATATTTACATACTTAAGAGATACTTTTTTAAAAATGATACCTAAACATAAGCATGTATCATGAGATCTCAAAAATTATGTCCAACTTAAATTAAACAGGAAAAAAAATTTCCAACCAGAAAATTATTTTTATATTTGTACAGAATGATTAAAAAAATACTTTTATTAACATCACAAAAAGTCTAATCCCTATTGGAAATTTTTAAAGATATGTGCCTCGTAAACAAAGAGTCTTTATTTTGGCATTTTACTCTTTCGAGCATGTTCTGATACCCTTAATAAATGACATACATAGTATCTATTTATGTCTTCATTCTTTTGTTTTTAGTACTCTTTTCATATAAAAAAGAACGTATAGTTCCACAAATATTGTCAATACTTAAGCGAATAGAATGTATAAGAAGGAATAACGTCCTTATTCTTAACTTTTGGCTGTATACATCAAGCAGTCCACAAATTCGTAGTAGTGATGGTCATTTCTTCTGAACAGATTACATCAGAAAGACTCATAGATATATTGAATAATATTCTCATTTGGCTTAGCCAGAATGCCAACTTAACCATAAGAACTTAATAGCCAATGAAAGTGTCCTGGTGCCATTCCGTAGCGTGTTCCGACGTATAGAGTGACGAATACTCGTCCTGGAGTCGTACAAATTCGTCGAAATGGACAATGGACATAGGTAATTGGACTGGATGGTAGAATCATTTCTAAGCATATCAGGCGTCCCCTATCGTACCAACGGCTCTTACCCCATAGCTTTCCAGGCGACTTTTAGATTAGTTGATTGGAATTTTTTATTGACGTCACACTTTGAAGAAATGCGTGAGCTATTGGCGGTGCACCTAGTAATTTTGAACCTCGGTGAAGTGAATAAGAAGAGACACCCGAGTTCATACCCTACTCTGAACTTCACCATCAAGCCAACGTGTAGAGTTTGAGTCAAGACAGATTTAAAGGGCTGCAGCCCCTCTACACGACAGGTTTCCAGTGGCACTAAGGCCGCAGAGACCTCCTGTAGAGTGAACAGTCAGCTGTTTTCATATAGTTTTTTAGATATTTACAAAGTTGTCTACATGGCGAACTTGTACATCCGCCGAATACAATGGAAAACGAGACTCGTTAGACAAAGCAACGTCTTCTCTAACATCAATAGTCAAATGGGGATGAGAAGAGACTCAGACTAGACTTAAAACTTTGTGTCGTTCAGTCAACGACTAAAACTGAGAAGGACCTTGGTTCCGAAATTCCATATCAATGATAATTCATTCACAACAGTTCGAACGTTGACACTTGATGCTCGAGCAATGATTCCGCAGCAATTGGAGGAAGTTTTGGTTAGAAGGACTCTTATCAGTCGTCGATGGTCCCATTCTTTCACAAGGCCTTTATACGGCTGAAAACGAAGTCGGTTATCTGTGATTTTGCTGGATATCTGATGTTCATAGTACACTCTAGAAATGATCGTACGCTAAAATCCAAATTTTATCTCTACTTCGGAAATGTTATGTTCTGTCATCAGTAATACCATGTTATAAGTCTCTTAAATCTTGATAATTTGCCATTGTAAAAGAAGGAGCCGATCTATCAGATTTGCCAGAAATCTGTTGCCTTATATAAGAAAAGCTGGCCGTATCTTGTTCGGCTGACAGCTTGTATACTTACGTTATTCGCACAGGCATATCTATACCAGTTCTTCTGACTCTTCAGTGGATATATAATTTTATTCCAGAAATAAAATCGTGTCAGTTTGAAAATACAGCTGATATAATCATGTCTAAAAGTTAAAATTGAACAATGAAGATAAGAAAAAAGAAATTACCTAGGCTAAAATAGGGTGATCATAATACTGGGTTAAAACAACAGAATCTGTTCAACTTTTGCGTTATAAAAACAATCCTTATAGCTTTTTTGCTTATAAATATACCATCTTCCTTTACTTGCATTCGTTCTGTTGTAAGATGTCGATTGTGAGTTAGAAGTATTTTGTTCAAGCGTTTTCATCCTCTACTCTTATTGCTTGTATATTCCGTAATTTTAATTTTATTTTATATTTTACTCGAAGTCTTCTAACTTTTCAATTCATGCGTTGTTTAATATTCTTATAATTCACCAATATGTCCTTCAGAGACATTTCTGCAGCAGCTGAAGACAATTTATTATCTGCAGTCTTACAAAAATCATTTTATTTTTAAAATGCCATATTTTTATTCCAAATTAGAATACACATTAACTAACAAAAAGCATATTTTTTTAAATCTTATTTTTTTAAGGAATATACTTCTTTTGACGAGTTTTATTTTTAACAACCTTCAATAAAACACATTATTATTATAAAATATAAAAGCTACTGCATGATTAGTTACTTTTCAGTCATTCAGCTACGACGCTTATAATTTGACTCTAATTTACTCACTAGATACCAAGTAAGAGCTACACCAAGAACTATTGTCAACGGATCTTATAATTTTAAGTCATATCCAGCTGGCAAGAATAATTGCATTTCATTCTTCACGCTTCAGATGATGCCACGAGAGAATGTTAAGACCAAGTTGAATTTTATGCACAAATAATATAGAAGACAAAGCTTAAAACATTTCGCTACTCTCATTCCTAATAATATAAGCTACGTAATTTCGTGTTTAAGTAAACCAACTTTTATCATATGATTCTGCTAACTCGGTTATCTCTACAAATATCCATTTAATTATATATCATGTATATATATGTAACTATTATATGATGAGTTCAAAAGTACTTGTTTTATACCCATTTATAAAAGAGGACTCATTAATTGATGCAAATGTGTATGATCTCTATGCTAATTTTAATTCACTACTTTTTAATTTCTGTAGTATATTTAATATCGCATTATCAAAAGTATTAAGTATGTTTGCTTAAAAATTTATCATTTTTAAAAATTTTACATCATTTTTAAAAAAATTGAAAGGAGAATGAATGTCGGATTATAACGAGTTCTTGAAATTAAATGAGTTCTGTTATATTCAAATGTAAATGATTAATCCTATAAGAGCAAACCATTTTTTTTTCTTAAAAGCAGGATGAATTATTAAACGAATCGAAATATCACGTATTATTCCAAGAAAATTTCATTATTTCTTAAATTATTCTATTTTATATTTTAAAAAACAATCATTTAAAATGAATTATTTTTTCAGACAAAGTATAATTATACCAATATTTAAATGTGACAAATGATGTACCAATTAAAAAAGCTCTTTGCAAATATACCATCTTGTTTAGAGTAGGAAGTAATTCAAACAACTTTAATTACTCAACTAAAATCTAATGCATAAATTTTTCACTTAAAAAAAAAGAATGTTTTTTTTTATTTGGCATAAACTCCCTCCCCCCTCTAAAATACTTCTAAGTCTGTCACCATCCGTATTTCAGCTGTAAATTAAATATTCTTTTTTTAATTTTGTTCCAAAAAAATGTATTTTTATTTAAAAAATTATTTACACACAATTTGCGATAGACAGTAAAATGTATTTCAATTCGTTATGTTTTTTTTAGAAAACATGCAATTTCTTAAAAAATATTTCAAATTATATTGGGTCATCTAAAATTTAAGTTTACAAAAAATTATCTTGAATTAAATATGTTTCATAGCGATTTAACAGTAAATAATTTTATAAGATAATATAGCATTACAATACAGAATAATTGTACAAGTTATAATTTTTCAATGAATTTTGTTCGAAATGTTCTCTTGTTGTCTCCCTTACCCTCTCTTGAAAGTGGATTCCCACAAAATTGGTTCTTAGCGAATCTCTATTGGACAAGAGAAACATGCTTGCCAAATTTCAAGTCTGTAGGTCTAATAGTTCCGTAGATCTGGTAATGAGTGATTGAATCTATTTTCTTATTATTATTTTTTTTTTTTTTTTTTTTTTGTATTTATGCTTGTATGTACAATATAAGGAAAAAATTTAATAATTTGAAATGATTGTTAACTTAAATAAACAGAATGTCCAAATACAGATACATTTCCCTTAAAAAGCCATGTTTTTTGCTTATTTAATTCAATAAATCTAATTTGATAACAAGTTTTTAGTAAAAAATAATACAGGAATCTTCAAAATGAGATTTAAAAAAAAGGAAACGATATATACTTTTTCTTGAAATAATACATGTATATACACTTTCTTAATAAAAATAAAAGCTGTTTTAAATAATCACTCAAATAAATAATTCATACGTGATTTGTAAAGTATAAATTGTTTTGATACTCTGAATATTTCTATATTTATGATTAAAATATATCCATTATTGCTTTCCGAGCATTGTTTTTTTTAAAAATATTTTTTTACAAAACATGCTTAACTAAAACCTTCGAAAAATTGTTATTGATAAGAAAATGCAAATTGTACAATGGTGAAACGTATTCTACCATCTTTAGATGATTCCTGTTTAATATTCCAAAACTATTTCTAGCGAACAACATTTCCTCCTTATAATGAAATCTTTCAACATTCGCTCAAATTTTAATAAATTGGAACGTTTCGAAAGAATGAAAACTGCCAGAAATCAAACATCTGCCGGGTTATCATCAAGTTGCAATACTCCTTCAACAAGCATCAATGTTTCGTTGTTTGCTCCTGATTTAGGAAATATGTACGTGCATTTGCATTGAATTATTTTGGAATGGTCCGAAAATGGTGATCATAATATCATTACCTCAGTCAACAACTCGACGAAGAAAATGCTAAGTTGCATAAATGTAGATTATATAAAATATTATTTCAGAGTTGGAAAACCTCATTTGTATATGGATTGTTGACAGAAGAGAATGACTGTAAATAAGTTATTTACATAAAATTCTTGGCATTAGTTCAATATAAGATAGATTTACAAATATGAAATGTGTGCGTTGTGGCATATTGATTTAATATCTAAGGCAGTGATACTCAACCTGCGGCCCTCGGGTCACATGTGGCCCGCCGGTCTTTTTTGAGTAGCCGGGTCATGGCCCATTACACTAAGGCATTCACGTATTGGAGAACAATGTACAAAAAATTTAACAGGAAATTATATCAATCAAGCAATCAAATGTATCAATTTTGCTATTATTTTTTAATAGTAGAATGTAAGCAAGAGGCTTGGTCATAGATAAAAGAAATTAAAAATTATCCCATAACTCAGTAAAAAAATCATAAAAATAAATTTTTTTGCGTGTGTATTTGATATAAAAGTTAATATAGTATTAAATCAAAAGCGAAAAATGAATTTTAATATTTTGATCAATTTTGTTTGTCAATGTTGCTTTGGTCTTATAGTCTACTTTTTCCACTATCCGCATGTTGCGGCCCTCATGAAATAACTGTCATGTGTATGCGGCCCGTGTGGAATACCTATCACGTGTATGCGGCCCGGAGGGAAAAAAGGTTGAGTACCCCTGATCTAAAGATCTGAACTTGCATCATGCATAGGGTAAACTGTTAAAATATGGGCACCAAAACACGTAATTGAAAATATACTACACTAAAACGCTTTCCATTTTTCCGAAATTAAGAAATTTCAAACTACTTTAAGGTAAGAGTTTTCTAATGGTATATGAACAAAACTCTAACTCTTGTTGCTGTGTGTTTAAAGAAGATCGCCAAAACAAATTTCGAAATTGCCCATATTTGACTAAAACTTCAGATAATATGGGCACAATTGCCGTAAATATGATCAGGTTTCATAATAAAAAAGATAAGAGAAACTGCAATCTCTACATTTACATTTTTCTAACGGAAATGCATTTTTACACAAATTACATGTTTGGCAAATGATAACACGTAAATTTAAACCTTTGCTACTTATCACTTAAACTATTAAATTAACTCAAATTGTTATAAACTTAAAGATAAACAACGTTTAATGAAGACTTGCCCTTGTATCATATGTTACACTCATTACAATAGAAGAAGTCACCCTCTAACTTAGCGATACTCAACCTGCGGCCTTTTTATGTGGCCCGGCAATGGTCCATTGCTATGAGAAATTTACTTATTTAAGAACATTGTATTTAAAATTTGGTGCGAAATTCTTTGTCAAGAAATCAAATATATCACTTTACTTTTTGCTGTCGGTGTAGTACGGGTTCGAATTGATATTCTTTTTCTATTTTGAACGGTTACAATTAGTGAAAGCAGACAACAGTCGAGTAGTGATAATTTTATGAGTGGAACTAGTAATTTTTAACTATCTTTCATATCTTGCGAGCGAAAAATATTCGAAGAAAATATATCGTTTCAAGACGATTGGGAGGTTGACTATTTTGTAGTGAAAAACAAACATGGATCAGCAATTGTTTGATTTGTCGCGAAAGTGCTGTATTCAAAAAATACCAATAAACAGGAATCCTTCAATGACACTTCTCGAATATCTCTTTCAAGAGGCGATGAACAGGCTTTCTTGAATAATCTTTACAACAGCAACAAAGTGTTTCGTCAGTGGTAGTCACAGAGGTAACAAAGACATTCCATGAAGATTTTTATATTATTGGTAATCATACGAAACCGTTTACTGATGCAGAAACTGTGAAGGAGTGTTTCTTAAATGCTTCTAATTTAGTGTTAGTGACAAAAATAAAAATGTATAATAATTAAAAAAGGCAAAGCAGGAGTGTTATATTATTTTGATCAATTTTCCACATTTTAAACTTCCAATGTTATCTTGGTTTTAAAGCATTTCTTTTCCCCCTCCCCCATTTATCCTCATGTTGCGTCCCGCGGGAAATAGCTAACATATGTATGCGGCCCAGCAGAAAAAAAGTTGAGTATCCCTGCTCTAACTCGACACATTCCTCATGGAACCAGGATGAACAGGAGCCACAATATTGCACCCATTCCTGTCCTTGATTTTCATCACAATAGTTAGCATCCCAAACAGAATAAATGCAGGATGTATTCTATTCACTGGCACTTGCTGTTGTTCTGTGTTTTGCCCCTATACCTTCTCTATGACCTTCGTTGGTAACTCTTTTCTTCGTAGAAGCCAGACCTTCTCTATTTTTCAGCTCTCTTGCAACCTTCTTACGTCCTCCACGATTTCCACAGGTTGTTTTCAGTGTTGGAATTGGATTAATCTCCTTAAAAAATGATGATGCGAATTACGAGAATTCAGTAGTGACAATAGATGAGCTATGTGATGCAGTAATTTAGCCTAAGTTATTGGCTAAAGTGGTATCCTACACCAACTAGGGATTGCAATACCGGTATACCGAATACCGGTATTTTGAGCCATTTGTACAATTTTGTCATACCGGTATTTACAAGTTTAAATACCGATTTTTCTGTATTTATTAGAACTCTCTCTTTCTCTTTAAAAAAAATTGTCTCCATTATATTTTCAGAGATCGCCAATCTAACAAAATAGTATACCTTTCAATTTTATGTCTCCTTAACGGGCGAGATGAATTAGACTGTGAATACAAAGCTGCATCGTGCAATCCAGAGAAGTGATAAAATATGTCGATTATTCAAGGAGGTGAACCAAATCTATCCTATTGCAGCTCAGATCGATACTGCACACACGAAGGATTTGCAGTTTAATATTTGTATCTGGGAAAACAAGGTTGTAGTTGTGAAGAAAGTGTGAAATTTTTAGATATTTTTTTTTAAACACTGGTGAGTTTGTTATTCACAATGCATTAGCATATCATACCTTAGAGGACAAAATATTTTTTGCAGTTGCATTATATATATACTCATAAATAACAACCCATAATAATGAACAAGAATAACTAATCGCTCAGAAGAATGAAAAAGAAGAAAATAGACAAACTAATTCAAATTTGATCAAGTTTATAGTAAATTTTCTTAAAATTTTTTACCCACAAACCTATCCACATTCTGAAGAATTCTGTACAGTTATCGAAAATGATGATGACACTAATTTGGTTAGTGAAAAGGAATTATCTCATAAACAAAAGTTAGAATTAACGATAACTAAAAAAATTTCAACAAACCAAAATACAATACAGAAATTAGCTATATCCAAAACCATCCGACGAAAAACCGATTTATTTGAAGACGAGGGATTTAGAGGTAAATACATGGATATTTACACTTTCTTGTGATTTAAATAAATAAGATATTCCTTTATACTTTTTTTTGTGATTCTTTATATACTGTCATAATTTATAAGTTACAAATTATTTTTTGTGAGATACTTACACTCTTTATTAAAACTGGCAGATAAAACAAAGAAACACCTGTATTTTCTTTCTTTTTCTAAAATTTCTACTACTGGTATTAAAACCGGTATCCCGGTATTAAGATCTAAAAAATACCGAATACCCCGGTATTGAACTTTTGGTCCGATATTGCAATCCCTAATACCAACATTATATTTAACTGGTTTTCCTCGATCTAAATGTTTCAAAAGCAACCAGTTTCCGAAAATGTTATTTATTTTTTCCGGAAAAAGATCATTCACGGCAGTGTTCATGAACACACGAGCAACAATTATTTTCATATTCAAATTAATGTGATGGTATGTGAAAATGTAAAAATAAATTCTTTATTAAGGTCACACTAAAACAAAAACCGAAGACTATTGCTCACGAATCTCGTAATCTTGAGTAATAATTGAATGATTAGGTTAAGCTACTTTTCACTTTTTATCAATGCTATGAAGCAAATTTCGAAGACATTTGACCATTACATAAGCCTTGAAGAGAATCGTATACATAAAATACACATTAAGTCTCTTTTATTTGAAAATATAAAATCAAACAAAGATTTGAAATAATATAGGAAATAATTATAGTTTCGATATCATAAAGTGTCTAAATCATATATGTTTGAAATAATGAAATTCATTCAGAAATGTAGGAAACAATAATCAAAGAATTAAGGTGTAGGATTATTTTCCGAACCAGAATTTTGCAAAAAGTATAAATAAATAATTTTTTTTCATATTTAGTGTCACCTGAACTAGAATATACGAACAGAATTGTTTTAAGAAGGCTATTACAAGAAAAAATTATTGAAATGCAGATTTTTGTAGAAAAAAGTATATACTTTAAAAGTCTTCTCCTTTTATGGAAAATACATGTATAATAATATAATTCTGCCTATTTTTGCTAGGACTTCTGTTAAGAGCATGAAAAAGGATTTTTTTTAAATAAATAATTTAGAAGTGGATTTATTCATGTTTTAATACATCAGAGTAGAGAATTTTTTATAAGAAACACCGGTTATTATTATTTCAATTGATATTTTCTCTGAACATAATGTGAATTTTTCAAAAGTCCTGGTTTAGGATCTGCCGAGAAGTCTTAGATTTATATAGGAAAAATAATATTATTATAGAAACATTTTCTGTAAAAGGAAAATTTTTAAAAATATGTCCTTTCTTCCCTACAAAGTTGCATTAAAATTTTTTTGTTAAAACTATATTCTCTTAAAGCAATTTTATATGTATATTTTAATTTGAATGTGTGACATGAAAACAAAAATATATATTTTTCTTTTACAAAAGCCCGGTTTTGAACGTAGTCATTAACCTTAAGTTAACAAAAATAATCTACAAATTGGGACCATGGTCCAATTTATAACGTGCAGTGAACACGAACCCCGAAAATGTATAAAGAAATCCTGTTGAATTGTTTTCTAAGGATTAACAATAAATTGAAATACATTTATAATTTATTCTATAAGATAACGTTATTCTAATGTATGATACGCTTAACTTGTTTCATTTCAAGCTTAAATGCATCGTGTCACGTTGTATCCGTAGGATTAATTAGTCTCGTCTAATCCAGGATTACTCTGCCATTCTATAGATGAATACACTCTGAATTATATTAATTTATGCATAATAACTTAAATATGCACTAATGTTCATTCCGAAATAGAAACAGCATCCCAATATTATTGTTGGATTTTAACGAAGGTAATGTATCCTTAAATTATTTTCACTATATATTTCATATTTTTGTCAGAAAATAAGTGCATATTTCTTTTATTTTGACCTAAGTAAAGTCTTCCTAACTAAAATGGCTTCAAGAGCTCATTGAATTCAACTATTAAAAAATTATTTGAAGTGTATTAACTCAAGCAAATATTATTAGTCATCATGAAATCGCTCTAAAAGTTTATTTTTCCTTTTCTATTTCACATCTATTCAACACATCACTCAACAAGTTCCGGTCCTAAGTAATAAAACAACAACTGTTAGGCAAAATTAAACTTTATTTATCACACTCCCCTTTAAAAGTAATACATTCAGCCCATTGCTTTTCTAAAATTTTAATACCTTGTTGATAGAACGATTTGTCTTTGCTATCAAACTAGGCTTCAACTTTGGCATCACTTCTTCATTTGAGCCAAACCTCTTTCCCTGGAGCATTTTTTTAAGTTCCGCAAACAGCCAGTAATCACTGGGAGGTGGCAGATATGGACTGTACTGTGGGTGAGAAAGTAATTCGAAGCGCAATTCGCTTAATTTTGATCATCGTTTTCATAGACTTGTAGCACGAAACACATTGTCTAGGTGAAACAGCACTTTTTTTCTTTTGCATTTGAGGAATTTTTATTTCTTTATTTTTCATTCAGTTGATCCAATAACGCCACACAATATTCACTATTAATGGTTTTGCCTTTCTCAAGGTACTCAATTAACAAAATTCCTTATCCATTCCCTTTCAAAGTTGCTCTTTCAAGCATAAATGCTCGACAACGTATAGGGTCTAACGCACGTTAAATCAGTGGAGTTTTAAATTCTTTCCGTTGGTATTGCTTGGAAGTTAGGATAGGGAGGTGCCAGTTCAGGTTAGTCACTGTATCCTCTCCTCTTGTTGGGTGAGGTGGAGAATCCACTAAATCGGAAATAAAATTATTACAAACAGTTATATGCAATAATATATTTTTTAATAAGATAAACATTAGAGAGCTGAGTACGCGAGCAATATGCGTCAAATAAAAATTGAATCAAAGTTAAATGTAAATATAAAATTACTTCATTCTATTACTGGTTAAAAAAATTAACCAATTTGGCTGGATGGAGGGAAATTTGAGTTGCAGAAGATAGACTGGCGGGTAGCACATTATTATAGGTGCCATCTTCGTTCTTGATCATGGTTCAAAATTACGAAATCTATCGCCAATAGCTCTTACGTTGCTTCTGAATGCAAAGTCAAATAAAAATTGAGTCAAAGTTAAGCTTAAAATATAAAATACCTTCATTCTATTACCTTCGTCCTAAGGTCTCCTCTAATATATTGTTCAAATTTAATCCCAAGTCACACTGTTTCTTCATTGCATAACTCTAGGCTTTTGACTCATTTAGTACCAATCCCGTTAAAATTTAAAATTATCATTTTCTTAGAACTGTTAACGCATCTTTGTTTTGTGGTATTTGTATTTATTTTTGATCTTAAGTTTGTTTTTTACCTTAACCCTTTATCTACCGACGGTACTTGTAAGTACAATTAATTTAAAATAACATTGAATAACCAATTTTACGAATATTCTGACAATACTTAGCAGGAATACTCTTTGAAATCCTCTCTTCCAAGATGTATGGCAGCACGGGTTCTATGATGAGTATTTTAGCGGAGAAGGCGAATAGTTTTATAGCAGAAATTGCGTTTTCAGCTGACGGTGTTTTCAGTGGATTGCAAAGATTATCATTTTTGTCCCGAATAAATAGTTAGTGTCAAAATGTGTCTTTTTTTTTTATTTATTTCTTATTTATTTTTTTTTATATGTTAATGAGGACCTTAGAAAAAAAGATTTGACTCTTTATTTTAAGTGAACCGTGTATATAATTAATTTTACAGTAGAATGTCTTTAGTTAATTAATTAGCTCTAACGGATTAAATTTCCCAAAGTTGAGTATTTTGTTTATGTATATCCATTAATTTTCAATGTAGTGATCCAAAAAAAATATTGATCCATGAAAAAAACTGCAGTAAATCATAATGCGGTAGATAAAGGGTTAAAATTCACCACTTTTCTCCTCTATCATCACATTAAGAGCCATCAAATTTGATCAAATATACTATATTTGCAGTGATCATAACTCAAAATTTACGAGATTCTACCTTTTGTAATGTATCCTTAGAGTATTTTTATTTCACGTTCCATTTCAGTCGATTAACAACTTAATAAATAATCCTTCCTCATCTCATTTTGTTCCTCGGGCGCTCTTTATCGATTATAAATTACTCTGTACATCTTGTTGCCAGGCCTAGAATCACCCAGAGAAGCCATCCCATTTTAGAAAGTAAATTTTATATGAGCCTTTTCTGATACGCTTTGCGATCACGATCTCTTTTGCGGAAAACGTATGCATGTTGTTACCAAGGAAATGGGCGGTGTAGTAACGGTCCTTCTCTTTAAGCCTAGTCACTAATAAAATAACCTGCTACCGCATCATCATCTGCCCACATCCACCTAACGCCCTATGCATCTAATTAAGACAACACTTTTCAGTAAGTGGGAGTTGTTGGAACAAAATGGTTTAAGTCAATTGTTCCAAAAAAAAGCAATGTTTGAAAGGTTTTGAATGCCTAAAGTTGTTTATTCTTGTGAAGTTGTGATATCAATACACATTGGATGTATGTATATGTTACCGCTTAAGTGTGTAAACCAGTTAATCTGTAGTTATCTGGGTAATCTGTACATTAACTAGGGCTATCTGTTAAAAAGGGCGGAAAATTGTTTTATTTCTCAAATTACCTAGGTAATCTGCAAATTAATTATATAATCTGCACATTACCTACTAAACTAGTGAATTTCAATCTCTTTTTGTTGTTGTTGCTGTACACTTTCAACAATTTTAAAAATTGGCAGCACACACACACACACACACTCTATATAAAATTAAAAAAATACACCAATCTCTAATATACTATATAAAATAGTTTCTGATAATAATGTTCAATGTTAACCCTCTAAGCGGTCTGCACTTAAAGTCTTGCCACTCTGGAGATGCTTCAAAAATGCACCGCACATATTTTTTTGCTTTCAGGTGGGGTTCTCAAAAGCGGTTGAGTCGTATTTTTAAGAATGCGGCTCGGCCGCTTTTGGGAATCTTGCTTGAAGGCAGAAAAAGCATCTCTGGAATGGCGGAATTTTACGTGTAGACCGCTTGGAGGATTAAATAAGAAATGTGCTGCAAAGACAACAAAATGTTTATTGAATAATTAATTACAAATTAATTTTGAGAATATATTTAATGTGAAATTTGAGATTGATGATTTTTGATAATTTCGTTCATATTTGGGTGTAAAATTGATCATCCACTCTCATTTCGTCATTTACATTTAAAAGACTCGATTTTTTTCATTATTATTTTTGTTTATGCTGAAAACCAAATTCATACAAATAAGATGTAGAGAATTGTAGCAATATTTTATTAGCTGTTTTTAGTATTATGAGATAACCGCCTATGATTTTAATCCAAAATGAACTAATTGACTCTTCTGAATGTTTTGAAATTAAATTTAATTATTACAGAGCGAAATTAGTTCTTCCTCTTCGTTCAAAGTTAATTCATATACACATGTATCCGTATCACAAATAGATTATGAACCCAATCAAAATTTTTTATATCTATCTGTCAATGAAAGTATAAATTAAATATACCACGATAACTCTTATTTTTAAAATGGTCGAATAATTCGATTCTGGGTTTTATTTTTTTTCTCAGAGTATATTTAATAATTTTAAGAAAATATTGGTGGCACACTTCAAAAACTAAACTTGGTGGCACACAAAAGTGCCAAGGCACATTGGTTGACAATCACTGTACTAGATACTCGTTAAAGTTAAGATATGATCTTTGGTGGAGAGAGAGAGAACATCAGCAACGTTTCTGTGAGCTCAAATTTAATGATAATTTATTTTTTCATATCTAAAGAATCAAGTTAATACAATAGAACAATCTGATTGAACCAATCATCAATCAAATGGAAAACGACACTACAAAGAAACAAAAGGTTTAAAATGTGGCAATTAAGAAACTTGACATAATGTTATTTATTTATTTTATGATATTTAAAGAATCACGTTGATATAATCAAGCAAACAACTAATTAGTTGATAGAATCAGTCATCCATCAATTGAAAAACTGTAATACAAAGAATCAAATGGTTTAACATATTATTACTACAGAGGGAATGAATCTGCGAAACATATGATAAAATTATGCTTACTTATTAGTGAAATCTAAAGATCGGTGAAGAAGATACTAGTCATTGAAATTAAATTTATTATAAATTAATTCAAGGAATCTTCTATCAAATACGTTTACTGTCTCTGTCACTCTGTTTCTAAATGTTTAGCATAGATTACTCTGGCATGAGTCAACGATTTCAATCAAAATTCCTAACAGAAACGAAACGGGAGAAACAAACTTTAGAACCTTAACGAAATGGAAACCGCTAATGTTAAGATTACATAAGTTAAAGAGCGGAAAACTCCTGATTCCGCACTTTAACGGAACAAACCAGTCAATCGGCGTATTAGCTAAGGTATATAAGTGAATATTAACTTCGTTCTATTCAGCTACATGAGGACTTTAGGCAACGGTGGTGATGTCAAGTTACGAGGATGCTCAAGCCCTTACGTTTGGACGTTTTCGAACTACAAGAAACGAAGTTACCAGTGTGACTGATCAACACTAGAAATGAACGGAGACTTGTTCAGGGACACAAGACAACTCCACTGAGGAAGAAAGGGGATATCGAAGATGTTTCTGGTGAACTGGACAATAGGGTGAAAGGTTGTACTTATCATATGAAACGCCCAGAATTCTATTGCTGTCAGCGAGTTAGGTACCTAATAAAACCAATTCCAGATTTATGACCACCATAAAATGTGTTAAAAGAGAGAATAATGTGAAATCTCCAGAAATACTTCAAAAATAGGGAGAAAAAATAATGAATTACGAGAAAAAAAAAGTTCGTTGTATAGAAATTACACCTCGCTATTAGGAAGTTATTCAATTCTTACTATTAGTTCACTCTCTCCCTATATATATATACCTTGTTCAAATTTTCAATCGTTAATAAAAAAATTTCTATTCATCCATTCTTCAAAGTTTGTAGTGGATGACACTTGATGTTAATACAGTTTTTCCAAATATTAATTCATTAATTAATTAAATTAAAAAATGAATAAACAGTAACAAACAAAAATAATAGTCCAACATCATATATAAAACAGGAAAATCGTTCTGTGTGTCCCTGTAATGCAATGGATTGGATGTTGGACTCCTAATCTAAAGGTCGTGGGTTCGAATCCCACCTGGGATAGCCCAATTTCTATAAGAATGTTGTTTCTTCTTTACTATACGATTTTATTAAAATAATTAAATTGAATGAATAAATAGTAACAAACAAAAAAATAGTCCTACATCCTATATAAAAAGGAAAATGGAAAATCGCTCTCTATTTTGTCACTTAATATTGTGATTCTGTCATATGTATATATATATATATAT
>BMAV01012044.1:400228-414655 GCA_019973955.1 Trichonephila inaurata madagascariensis
GTCCAGAGTCACAAGTCCACCATTCTTGTATCATGCTTCTTTTGATTTTGTCGAATTTCGGAAACAAAAACAGTAAAGAACTAATTATTGAATAAATCATTAGCATTAACTGATAAAATTAATAACTAAAAACAAATACTTAAGGTATTCGACTACGTTCGGAACTGTGATTTTTCAAAAGCTCATAAATGGATAATATTTATGATATTTAGTGTCACTTTTATTAGAAAATATATATAAAATTGGTTTAAGAATATTATTACAAAAAAAGTTATTTAAATACAATATTTTGACAAAAAATGAACATAGAATGACCCATATTTAAAACATTCTCCTTTTGTGAAAAATGCTTCTGTTATAATAATATTTTGCCTGTATATAGCTTAGAACTCAGCACAGAGGCTCAAACAGAATTTTTGAAATGTATAGCTTAGAAGTGGATCTGTCCATCTTTTACGACAACAGAGGGGAGAAATTTTAAGAAAAAAACGCGATAATTATTTTCATTGGTTGTAACTCTGAAAATAATGTGAATTTTTCAAAAAATATATAGTTCAGACTCTCTGGAGAAGTCTTTACTTTTTATAAGCACACACACAAAATATTATTACTTTAGAAGCATTTTTTATAAAAAGAGAACATTTTGGAAAAGGGTTATTCTTTCATTTTTTGCCAAAATATTGTATTTAAATAATTTTGTTTTTGTCAAAATGTCCTTAAAACAATTTGATACATGTATTCTAATCTAAGTGACACTAAATATCATGAAAATTATCCATTGATGCGCTTTTTTAAAATCACGGTTCCGAACGTAGTCGGATACCTTAATTAAATTTTACGTACTATATACTTAGAATTATAATCAATCGGAAAAAAAATAAAGGCTTTGGGGGGGGAGACCCCTGAAGACACATCCCTTGTGTGAGCCACTGCTTCACATTGAACTTTGTTATTGAAATAAAATGCAAACCATTTTTTGATCGCTTGCATGCCCAAGATATTGTGTCCTGTGCCATCGATGGCACGTGTACATCTGATTCGCCATCCCTGATATTTGGCTTTCGCTTTACCTCGACGGCAGCATTATTTTGAGATTAAATCCAGCTCTGAATATGGTTTTCTGAAATAACATCAAAAACACCAAGTGATATCTAATCTGTTTGTGTATACGTCACTTTTCTTTAAAACAACAACCTAGTGGACCACGCCCGTTTTTACTTCTAATGACCCAGGAGTGCCGGTTCTTCTTTCCTGGCGGCGGGAAAAAAACAGACAAAAACAAAACAAAAAGAAATTACTCATCTCGCGTGAGAACAGGTCACATCACAAGTAACCGTTGCATAATATACCTTACAGCTTCAACCTGTTCCTATAAACAAGACAAAAGAAACCTTTTTTTTTTTTGTTACGCTATGCTACGCATCCGTTTAAAGGTGTGAATGGGACATTTTAATTAACAAGATAATAGGGGAAAGTTTTCTTTTGATACATAATTTTTAGCCAATATCTAATTGATAGTTATTTTAAAGACTTACTTTGTATCAAGCACCGAGATTAAGAAGTTTCTTAATATCGAGTTGTCTGAAGCTAAATTTAGCCCTGAAGAGAGATACTCGATTGCTACACTTCCTACATTTAAAATTAAAGCTTTAAAACTTTCTTATCGTAGCTTCCTGGAAAGTAATTTAAAGCTCAGTATTCTCATGAAAGTGCTGATAAAGTTTCGAGATATATTTGTTGATATAAGTTGTTCTCTCTGATTTGAATTCAGAGACGAAATTTCGAATTCTGTATCAGGTTATTAAATATATCGGTCATTTAATTTAGTCTTTGAATAAATTAGATATTAATCGGTAAATTAAGGAATTTAAGATATCTTCTACAGCAACATAGAAGTTGACTTTTACTTCCTTTTAAATAATCAAGGGGATCTATAGTTTTATGTGTTGTTTTAAAAAAAACATATTGATCCATAAAATTTTGAATACTATGTTTTTTTATAACATTTTTAATAATAAATTTAGTTTTTAAAAGCCTCAGAGTAATTTACAGTTTGTATTTGTGACTATAATTAATTATTTTAATTATTAGCATTGATAATAACTACTATCAAAATGCCATAGTGCATGTAAATTATTTAGAATGCAAAAATATTTTTACTTCATTCAGATTTGCTGATTCAATAAAATTTGTATTGTTTATGTAGAAATTAAGTGAAGTAATAAATTATAAATTTCTGATAAATAATTATACGTAAAATATAATAATTTTTTAAATTTTATAGTTTGCAGTTTGAAAAAAAGATATTTACTTTTAATCTTGATAAAACACTCCATGAATTCAACATTTTTAAGTTTTAGAAACTAACGCATATTATAGAGACTTTAAGGGTATTTTTAGTTTTTGATGCTTTTTAAACTTTTAAATTAGACTAATTAATTTTTTAGGTTATGAAATCAATTTTAATTCAAAGAATCTCCAAAATTCTTAGAGGTATACTAACCTACGTTTTATTTAGAATTTCAAATAAAGTAATCGTGAATTACGGTGCTATTTGCACAATTCATTACATTTTATTATTTGCTACCATACATATTTACGCGACTTTCATTTTTATTTCAATTATTATACTTCTAATTAATGTGATATTATTGGAGAGTAATATCAGAGTTGAGTAGCTGGTTTTATTACAACAATTTCCATAGTAAAATTTGAATATAAAGTGAAACATATAAATAAAATTATTCTATAAACAAAGTAGGTAATTATTTTAAATTGATTGTTTTGTACGATTCGTATTGAGATTAAACATATTTACTGAATGAATATAAATAAGTTAATATGGAATATATGTAACATTCAGAATCAGCAATTTTTTAAATAGACTTTATAAAGCATCTATAAATAAAAAAAGAAATGCATTATTTTTGCTAAGCAATCAGTCTTTATAACCATATTTACTCGAATCTAAGCCACAGCCCAAATTCTCATCAAGTATTTGTGGAAATTGAAAATAGTTTAGAACCTGTAATTGCTCTAATTGCCCCAACTAACGCATTTTTTATTTCGATTCTAAGCCGCAAAAGATTTTCAGTAGCTTTAATATGGGGGTGGGGAAAGTGCGGCGTAGATTCAAGTAAATACGGTAATTTACAAAAAGTTTTCGAAAAAATTCTTTATATTTAATAAGAATATTAAAACAAACATGATATTTGAACATTAACTTTATTTAATGCTTAAAAGTGTTTTTCTTCATAAAATGA
This sequence comes from Trichonephila inaurata madagascariensis, assembly GCA_019973955.1. Taxonomy (NCBI): domain Eukaryota; kingdom Metazoa; phylum Arthropoda; class Arachnida; order Araneae; family Nephilidae; genus Trichonephila; species Trichonephila inaurata. The sequence continues at coordinate 403,492 of BMAV01012044.1, forward strand.
AAATAATTTTATTTTTCATGTTGATACATTATTTTTTCCAAATTTTTAAGTATCTACAAGTTTTATTAATGGCAACATTTAATTTTAAAATTTATTTTTCACATGTAAGTATCTAATAATAATTAAGCACAATTATCGGTAGCTTTTCCTTTTATTCTAAGGAAACTAATGAACAATTTATTAGAAGAAATAAGCTATTAAAAATCATTTAGTTCTCCAAAATATTTATTTAAATTTCTTTTATCCTTAAATTATTAACAATTAGCATTTATCAAGTTTAAAAATTAAATTCATAATCTTTTCATCGATTATGATGTTTGATTCTCTTTCTCTCGCCTTTCATTCAAATGTAACTAAACTCCCTAGTTGGAAATAAATATGAAAAACTCTATTTTTGTCATTTCCAATAAATCGATGTTTGCCCTGTCTCACTCTTTTAAAACTACGTCTTTATGACAGAGAAAAGAAATCGGTAGAAGTAATTTACTTGTCGTCTTGACATTTTTTATCATCAGGATAAACAAATGCTCCGTAAACACCCGAAGAATTTTCTTTTTTTTGTTCGCTGCATGAAATATAGATAGAATTTAATCGATAATGTAAAGTGGAAGTTCTTTTCTGTTTTATTCGATTTTTAAATTTATATTAATAAATTGACGTTCTTATCCAATTCATCTCGGTTTATTTGTTTCTCTTAACTATGTAGTTAGCTGTGTTTTCTTTTCGTTAAAAGCTGAAAATCCTGAGAAATGATTTTGGTTCTGATGAAGAAAGTACGAATATCCAATGATGTCAAAAAGATTTCATTATTTTTAACCTTAATGTTGCTTGTTAGAGGTATTAATGTAATAAGAGCAAAATCTTTCAAAGAACAATAAATATACTTGGTAAAAAATAATTTTAAAACTATTAGAATTTATTTCGTTTGATAAACTTAAAATTTAACAATCAAAAAATTAAAATTTTTAAATTGAGTTGACTGAATTTAATTATTTACTTTATTCAGGAAAAAAGGCATAATTAGTATTTAAAGATCAGTTTAAGCTATTTAGGTAGTAATAAGGAACTTAATATAATAAAAATTTATTTTCTGAATATAAATTTATTAAAATTTATATCCATTTAACATAATTCTTTTTTTTTTCGTTCTCTTAGATTATATCAACAACTTCTTGTTACCATTCCTGAAAATTAAGTTTTAAAAAAACAGAAATAATAGTAATATCGAAATGCAAAAATGTCATTTGTTAAATGATGAATATTTAAACAATATTGAATTAATCCTTTTCATTTAAATTGTAACTTTGATTTTTACACATTTTTTCCTTATGCGTTATGTTGCTATTATTTTATTCCCTTCAAAATACCATTTCATCATATTATTTTATTTTTCTATGTCTTGAAAATAAAACAACTTAATTTGAAGAATTTCGAAGTCATTCTCGTAAAATAAAACTTTTTTTTTACTAAAGAAATAATTAATAGAAATGAAAAAGCTGAAAATTAAATTATTGAAAAATTATGATAAAAAAAAAGTTTTCAAAGTCATATCCATATAAGATATTAAAATAGAAACACAACATTTCTTTTAGTAACATAGTAATACTCTGATTTGTTTGATATTAAACTTTTCAGTCTTCTTCTTAAATCAAAAAAGTTATTAACAAGTTCCAATATTTAAAATTAAAAAAAAATTAAAGGATGCTTTCAATTGAAATATTTCTATAAAAATCGAAGAAGTGCGAAATACTTGCTTTGAGAATTAATTTCAAGCAGTTTTTTTATATATATATATAAAGAGTTTTAAAAAAATTTCACTTTTAACTCCTTTATTGAAAAACTAATACTTGCAATAAATATTCTGCATTAAAAATTAATATAATTTTAAGATTAGTTCCCGAAGTATTTTTATATAAGAATTTAAATATATAAGTTTCATAGTTAATTCCTTTATTTAGATTTAACATAAAACGTTATAGCGCAATATATTTTTCTATTATTTTCTAATATGGAGTCATCCATTCCTCTGTTACCATCTTATTTTTGTAGATGGAAAACGTTTGTTGTTTAAAATGATATTTTCTTAAGCTATTAGCATTAGCTACTCAGAAGTATATTTTTTAGCAACCAATAATTGATCAGCTTATCATCTAATTAATCACCTCTCAATTTTGTGGTACCTTTCCGTTTCTTCGGGCCCAGGCGATAAAGTACCATCGCAACAATGCCATTATTCAAGATATCTCACCAAGTTGGCAATCCCGATTTCGCGTGTGTCGTACGCGCTGAATTGACAACCATGTGCTTTGTCTCATATAATGTCGCCAATACGGTTGTGATAATACATAAGTACCCGTCTTTCTTATAATACATCAAAAATGGATGAAACTTCAATGAGAACTAACATTTATTAACATTTTTTTATGTCTTGTCGCCAATAAAGCCTGCTTGGCGAGATTTGTGCTGGTGAAACGGATAAATACCAATTTTGCCGAAATCACAATTCATACTTGGTTTCACCAATAATGAATGCAATTTTAAAAAATTATGCTACATCTATCACACACAAAAATTTCTTGTTGCTATTGTATTGGTGCATATCTGGAGGACAGTTCTGGCGACCTATGGATCAGCAGCCGAGTAACATAACCAATTGACAAAAATGATCACTCATGTCCGAAGGCTGTTACTGGCTTATATAAATACCACTACAGTGACATTACTGTTACAGGTTCATTATTGTATTTAAAAGTTTTTAATACTTGTAAATTAAGTTAATTATTCACTTATTAGTTCTCATTTTAAGTTTCTTAAATATTGGATATCTATAAACCAGTTTCTATTATTTTTTTCCCACAAAAATGTGTTCAGAATTTATGATGCTGCTTAGAATCGATGGCGGCTAAGATATCTAATAAATACGTTACATCAGTGTTTCTCAAACTTTAAATATACGCGACCCACTGTTCAATCATCATTTTCATCGCGCCCCCCTTCATACAACAATGTATTGAATTCAATAATACTACACTTTGACACTAAAGCTACAATACGACTTTAACCTCTTATGTGCCACCGACGTATATAAATGTCTCACAATGTCAAAGCATTAATTTTCTGGACGTATATATACGTCTTTCCGAAGTACGATCTTTTCTGAGCAGTTCTATCCATAAAATTATTCCGAAGTCTTTGGAATGCAATAAAAGGACCTCCGCAGTGTTTGCGAAGGATTTACTTATTTCTGAGGATTTACTTATTTCCGAGGATTTGCTTATTTATTTCTTTTCTCCTCCCTGTAAAAAAAACCCATCAAAATACGCTCGTCTATGTAAGAAAACAGTGGCATTAGGTAGCGAATCGCGTAACTTTTAATCGGCAGTTAAGGAATTAATTATGAACCGTACAAATTGTCAAGATAAGTGTTAATACACAAGGCCATAGGATCGCTGGTAATTATCAAACTTGTTCTTAACTTAGTATTGTTAAATTAATAATAAAATATATATTGTACAGTACTGATACATTTTATAAGTGTATTATATCAGTGTAAATGTGTATTTTATATTTTATTACATCAAAGTATTTTGTTTGTTTACTTTCAGTAAATTAATAATTTTTAAATAACCCTTTGTTTTCGACTTTTCAATAGGTTCGCGCCCCCCTCGTAAAGTTATCACGCCCCCGAAGGGGGGGCGCGCCCCACAGTTTGAGAAACGCTGCATTACATCCTATTTTTGTTTTGTTTTTTATTATTTTTATTTTTCCTCTTCTTTTTCATATTTTAACGCTAAAATTATAGAAATATTTGCATAAGTAAATGCATATATCATCCCAGCAATCCATAAAAATTTTATTCTCATTTAGGTATATCACTGAACAAACGTAATATACATTTATTTAGCATTATCAATAAAAAAAATTACAATAAATAAATAGTTTCATTTATTGACAAAAAACACTTTTTTCCTCAGAATAACATGTAAACAATCTTTAAGGTATCCGACTACGTTCGGAACCGTGATTTTAAAAAAGCGCATAAATGGTTGGTTTTCGTGATATTTAATGTCACTTAAATTAGAATACATGTATAAAATTGTTTTAAGGCCATTGTGACAAAAAACATTATTTAAATACAATATTTCGGCAAAAAATTAACTTAGAATAACCTTTTTAAAAATGTTCTCCTTTTGTGAAAAATGCTTCTATTATAATAATATTTTGCCTGTATATAGCTCAGACCTCAGTACAGAGGCTCAACTATGATTTTTGAAAAATTCATATTATTTTCAGAGTTACAACCAATTAAAATAATTATCAGGGTTTTTTTCTTAAAATTTTTCCCCTCTGTTGTCGTAAAACATGGATAAACACACTTCTAATTTATATATTTCAAAAATTCTAGTTGAGCCTCTGTATAGAGGTCTGAGCTATATACGGACAAAGTATTATTATAATAGAAGCATTTTTCACACAAGGAAAATATTTTGAAAATAGGTCATTCTATGTTCATTTTTTGTCACAATATTGTACTTAAATAATTTTTTATTGTAATACTATTCTTAAAACAATTTTATATACATTTTCTAATCTAAGTGACACTAAATATCATAAATATTATCCATTTACATGCTTTTTCAAAATTACGTTCCGAACGTAGTCGGATACCTTAAGCAATTTTCAAAAAGTAAATTTCCATTCTTTATGCCTTGGGAAATCCATATCAAACTATGCCTTTGTGCAACGGCTCAAAGGATACATATAAACCAGGTAAGCATATTGTCCCAATGACTTATTTCAAAACTCATCTGTTTTCCTTTTGAAATAAAGGATTCTATTCTTTCTGCGGTCGATCGAACACTGCCTATTGTTTTCCTAGACATAGTCCCAGTTATCTTGAAATAACAACACGACCTCCTCTGGAGCAGTAATTTCTCCAATTAAAACAAAACTCCGAAGAACCCCGCAGCGTTGAAATGCAGTCACTTGTTTCAAATGAATGTAATTGCCATTTTTATATCAGGGATGTAAAAAATAATTGCATTAGTGTTAAGTTTCTGAAAGAGTATTTTGCACTGTGTTTAATTGCTATTTGGCGAGAAACACCATAAAAAATTATGTACAGTGTATTTTTACCTTGCCATCAAATTTCACATTTGCAATTCTAATTCACGACATTAATTTTGTGAATAATTTATTATATGTTTAATTTTGGAGTAATAATAAAGTGTATGTAAAATAATTATAACATATCTTGAGGTGTCTCATGCAAATATTTATTTTTATTTTTCTGTGAATGGTGTACATCTGCTTTATAGCATGTGTTTACATGTCATTGATTTCTATACTTTGCAAAATGAACTATGAAATTTGATTAATAATATCAATCTTCGGCAATAATTAAAAGATTAAATAAATGAATTTTTAAATAATATATATTGAGATGAATAGAACTTTGTACAAATAATGTTTTTTTTTTTCTTTTTTAATATGACTAGAATATGACAAAGAATATGTGTATACATGGATTTTAAAAAAGTGAAATACTCAAACATTGATTCATTTCTAGAAGAACTCATACCTTTTCACGCTATTTGAATTTTGGCTATGAAATAATTTTAAAAATTAGGTAAAATATTTTAATTTTTTCTGCATTTCTTAAAATTATCTAAATCAGTGCTTCTCAAACTTTAAGTATTTGCGGCCCAATTTTTTCTATCATAATTTTCATCCAACCATAAAATAACATTGCATTGAATGCAATTATGATTTTATTATATAATAAAGCTACAATACGACTTTAATTATAAACAGTGTAGTAACAGGTGTTGATGGATATAGGAAGACAAATGAGCTTGGGCATGTGTTATTCCTCTTTCACAACGAGAACTTCGTTGTGGGAGTAGTGTATTTACTTCTATTTGTTGGAGAAATAATTTATGCCTATATTTTTAAGTTCAGATTAGTAGTCTTTTATCCTGTTGTATCTGGCAATGAAAGAATCTGATGATGGATTTAATGAGTTAGTTACCTTATAACTGTAAAACCAGCTAGGGAAATAATAATATAAAGTATGTTCCGTATTTTCACTTACTGAAAAATGGATGTAAGCTTATATCACTTATAATATATTTAATCATGGTGTAATAATTAACACCACAGAGGCACAAATTATCAAGATAAATATTAAATTTTGAATATAATGTTTGTATATGACAAAACCATGGGAGTGAGTGTTAATTATTAAACTACTTCGTTTACTGTTGACAAATTCATTATCCATTACATTGTACAGTGCTGATAAATTTATAAGCATATTATATCCGTGTAAATGTGTACTTTATTATTTATTACGTCAGAATGTATTTTGTTTTGCTTCTTTTCAGAAAATATTAATAATTTTTTTAAATAATTTTTGTAGTTATACTTCTTTTGGGGCGTTAGAGAAATAGGATGAGGGTAAATTTTTATGCAATGCGCGAATGTGACGCACACTGTCACGGATGCGAAAATCCCTTGTCTAGAAATATACAGAACGGGACAAATCATTCCCGTCTTCGAAATTCTCAGAAAAATATTTCTCTTCACTTCCCTGAAAAAGGGGACACCCGGATTTGAACTGGGGACCACTCGATCTGCAGTCGAATGCTGTACCACTGAGCTATACTCCCGCGTCATCGAATCTTTGTTTTGTGTTCCGTAGGAACGTATACGAAAATGCTTTGTCTAGAAGTATGCGGAACGGGACAGATCATTCTCGCCTTCGACCCCCTCCCCATATTATTGCTCCTATTGTCCCTGTGCGGGGGTGTTTAAATTTATTTAAATGGTGATTATCTCAGTTTTGGCTGGTCCGATTGACTGAAGGTTAGTATCGTTCATTTCTGCTCGTGACCGCCTTTCGTCCTTGGCCCAGCTAAAGGTTTTTAGAAAGATTTTAATCTTGTTACGCCAAAGAAATATAACTTCTTACGTGCGTACATAAGTACACACACATTTTTTTTTATATACTCGCGCCCTCCTTGTAGGGTTACCACGCCCCCTATATATAAGGGGCGCGTCCCACATTTTGAGAAACACTGATCAAAATACAATACAGTCCTGTAACGTTTTCCGTCACACAACTGAAAAATCGGCTTTTTTTGTGGATAGGATAACAGCGTTCCTATTCCTTCACCTTTAAAAATTGGGGGTCTTTTCATCTAACGTCACGCCGAAACCGATGGCCGAGACATACGTGCGAGTCTGAACCTCCGAGTGTAATTCGAGGTGTCAGAAAGAAACCGCCCCCATTCGAAGACCATGAAGTGGAAGGAGAGTCCGTTGAAAACATCGAAAGAGAACGGTTGTGTTGCCTCCTCCCTCACAAGAAATAATCAATAGCATGAATAACTTTTGCATAAATGTATTTTACTGTAATTAATAGCTGTGACTTAAACAAATCGATTCTTCAATTTCTTAACTCTCATCCTACCATTAATGTTCTCATACGTCACAGTCCTTACATTTGTATTCTGGTAGGTTGATTATTAACGTTGCATTCCGAAGTTTCACAAGGGCATTGGGAAACAGACATCGCAAATTTGAACATCGTTTAAGGTATCCGAATACGTTTGGAACCGTGATTTTGCAAAAGCGTATAAATGGATAATATTTAGGAAATTTAGTGTCACTTAGATTAGAAAATTATATGAAATTGTTATAAGAATAGTATTACAATAAAAAATTATTTAAGTACAATATTTTGACAAAAAATGAACATAGAATGACAAATTTTCAAAATATTCTCCTTTTGTTAAAAATGCTTCTATTATATTAATATTTTGCCTCTATATAGCTCAGACCTCTGAACAGAGGCTCAAATAGAATTTTTGAACTATATAACTTAGAAGTGGGTTTATTCACGTTTTACGACAACAGAGGGGAGAAATTTTAAGAAAAAACGCTGATAATTATTTCAATTAGTTGTAACCCTGAAAATAATGTAAATGTTTCGAAATTCCTAGTTGAGCCTCTGTACAGAGGTCTGAGCTATATACAGGCAAAATAATATTATAATAGAAGCATTTTTCACAAAAGGAGAACATTTTTAAAAATGGTTATTCTAAGTTAATTTTTTGCCGAAATGTTGTATTTAAATAAATTTTTTTGTCACAATATCTCCTTAAAACAATTTTATACGTGTATTCTAATCAAAGTGACACTAAATATCATGAAAATTATCCATTTATGTACTTTTTTAAAATCACGGTTCCGAACGTAGTCGTATACCTTAAGTGAAGAAGACGATACCTGAGATGACTTTCTCTCTCTCGAACTTGAAGATAACTACTCTCCATTCTTCTACACCACGACTTTGAGCCTCGAAAGATTAACACATGCATCAGCCCTCCTGCACAACTGTTCTTTACTGACACTGGAACTTTTGAACCCATGACTCGAGGGGGGAAACCCGGGCATGAATGGATGACCATGACCCCTACTACAGCCATCTCTCTACATTTTTGTAATTGATTGCTTAAGTGAAAAATATTCACTAGTAAATATTTACTACACCTTTGAAACAATTTTCATGTCATCGCTAAAAAGAATATTATGCTCAAAAAGGCTTATAAGTAAAATGCATGTTTATCTTATTTCATCAAATTAAATTAATAGCCTTATTAATCCCAGCAGTATGTCGTGCTTTATACATTACAAGAATCCTCCAATTAAGTTCAATTGTACATATAATATTCAATTAATTATTTCATGAAATTCTTATAATTACCATTCACTGATATAGAATGGAATAGAATCAAATATTTTATAGATATTCTAATGTCACAAAAAGGTTCTACTTTATAATATAAAATATACTCAAATGTAGAGCATCTCACATCGAATTGAGTGGCCGTTGGGGCCTAGTGGTTATGGTCACGAACTCGTGGCCGGAGTGTCGCGGACTCCAATCCTGGTGCCACTGAAGACCGGCCATAAAGAAGAAGCTGATGCACGTTAAATCTGACCATCACTTGACCGTGGCTCAAAATTGCGAGGTCTGTCGCCAATAGCATTCGCATTGCTTTACAGTGCGACGTTAAGGTATCCGACTACGTTCGGAACCGTGATTTTAAAAAAGCGCTCAAATGAATAATTTTCATGATATTTAGTGTCACTTAGATTAGAATACAAGTATAAAATTGTTTTAAGGACATTTTGACAAAAAGAATTATTTATATACAATATTTCACCAACAAATTAACTTAGAATAATTTTTTTTCCAAATGTGTTCTCCTTTTGTTAAAAATGCTTCTATTATAATAATATTTTGCCTGTATATAGCTCAGACCTCTGTACAGAGGCTCAACTAGAATTTTTGAAATATATAACTTAGAAGTGGGTTTATCCATATTTTACGACAACAGAGGGGAGCAATTTTAAGAAAAAAACGCCAATAATTATTTAAATTGGTGGTAACGCTGAAAATAATGTGAATTTTTCAAAAATTCTAGTTGAGCCTCTGTAGAGAGGTCTGAGCTATATACAGGCAAAATATTATTATAATAGAAGCATTTTCACAAAAGGAGAACATTTGAAAAAAAGATTATTCAAAGTTAATTTTTTGCCAAAATATTGTGTTTAAATAATTTTTTTTGTCAAAATGTCCTTGAAACAATTTTATAAATGTATTCTAATCTAAGTGACACTAAATATCATGACAATTATCCATTTATGCGCTTTTTTAAAATCATGGTTCCGAACGTAGTCGGATACCTTTAGATAACTCTCTCACTCACTTACCCAGTTGAAAACTAAAAGATATCTTACAATGCTAAGAACTACACATTAACAAGTAATATAATTTTTAAAGGGTATATATTTCGTTAGAAAAACGTATTGGCGCTATTTGTTGCAGCCAGCTGTAACTTCGACAGAAATAACGCAGTATAAATTTAAAATTAAAAAATAGAATTTAATTAATGAATTATTAGTTGAAAAAAACTGTATTAACATTAAGTGTCACCCAATATAAGTTTTAAAGAATGTATTTGAACTTGAATGGATGAATAGAAAGTATTTTATTAAGGATTGAAAATTTGAACAAGATATATATATCAGGGAGAAAATGGACTAATAGTAGGAATTGAAAAAAGAATCTTTAGAAAATAGCAATACAGAAATTTAAAATATTTGCTTATTGAACCAAAAACTTAACTGACCGCACAAAATTATCCATTTCATTCTGTTTAAATATAATTATTTATCTAGCTTTTCTCTATACTTTCAGAATTCTTAGGATCCTCTTCCTTCATACTTAAAAAATCCACCTTAATAAAACCTTTACGTTGGTAATCCTCTTTTTCTGCAGATACACCGTAAGCGTAGACGCTTAATAAATGATATTCCGATATGTTGACCATATAAAAAGCTAAACGCAGATTTCCCATCACAGCTTTTGCATTTTTTATAGGATTACCTAAATGAAGTATGACATTGTCATGTTCAGAATTACTTTTTTTTCTATGTACAAGTAATGGGCGGTTGCAGACAAATGCGTCATCGTTCAATCGATCAACTTGTTGACAATAGACCTCTCTCCATTATCGCTGGCTTCGGACTCCAGAGTCTTGTACTTACTTTCTAACCAGACACAGAACATAAATTACGTGAATGAAGAACAATCTGAAAATCTGGAGCTTGTGTATCTTGTAAATATTGTAATAAATAAACAATGCTTTATGTTTTAAGTTTGAATAGAGATTATTTATCATTTATATCACAAGCAATTAATGTTCGCCGTTATAAAAAATATTGTCCAACTTTTCAGTAGAAACCTCTTACCTGACAATGTTTGCTATTATTGAGTTAAAATAGCATTGAGAGGGGATAAGTATTAAGACAAAGAATAATAAATTGCGCTGGTTCAATATTTCTATTGTTACAGGAATAATTTTGAAGGTAAACATTTTTTTAGGACAGGACCAACGAAGTATCTCTTGTGTTTAAAATGATACTTTAAAAAGTAGCTATGGCATATTTGGTTTGTTATTTCAAAAATTATGAAAGTTAGTCATAGAATTCAATATACAAAGCAGAGTATAAAGAAAATAATTGTTTTCTTCTTTTTTTCAATTCCTAATATTATATAGTTCACATTCTCTCTCTCTCTCTCTCTCTCTCT
>BMAV01012045.1:0-31210 GCA_019973955.1 Trichonephila inaurata madagascariensis
TTTTTTAATTTGTAAGAATACCTCTCTTTTAAATTTAGCTAATTTTTCCCTAAAAGTTGCAACGTGTTTCTGCGGATTCCGAATTTCCCAAATAGTCCTGGACTTGTGGTTCGATCTAAAAAAAAATTGTGATAAACCCAAAACCCTGCTGCTACAGCCCTAGTTCCAAATTTTTATGAATTTTAAGTAAATCGTAAGCAAAATCTGTTGGTTCCTGATTTTTTCCCCTGCTGGGAGGGGAAAAACCTCCCTTCAAATTTTCCTTATTTTTGATTGGGGGGAAAAGCTTTCGCTAACCTGCCTTTAAGGTCCCGGAAATCCGTGGCTGTATCTTGCCCCAACACCGTTAAATATTGAGTACCAATCTTGACCCCCTTCCCCCTGAGATGCCCTTTTAAAAATAAGACATGATAAGTTACAAAGGAATTTCTAGTCGGTTATTTGTTTATCTATGGCCCTCAAAAATTTAAATTAACATTCTCTGCCCCCTAAAAAAACATTTTTTGGTTTAAAACCAAACCCTCCATTCCCCAAAACCCCAGAGTCTTTAAAAAATTATAAACGATTCGGGCGCCGGGACATGGAAAAACCTCGTTTTGACCAAAATCGAAAGGGTTTCAGCGTAAGTTCGAGGTGTGGGATTCCCCGAAATGATGAGACATTTTAAATTCTTAATATGATTTTTTATTAAAAATTTCAAGTTTATTAGATATCGAACAAACCTTATTTTAAGTGGGGAAAAAAACCAAAACACGTAGTCTTAATCAACACAGATCGCCAATTAGATCATTGTGACATAGCCATCCTGCGATAGCTATGACGTGTTGGATCCGCGTAAGCTAGGGGTGTGGGATTATCAAAAAGGATAAAGACATTTTCTAATTCTTAATTCAATTTTTTTTTAAAAAAAACTTAAAATTATTTTATACCCTAATGAAAAAATTTCAAGTGAGGAAATAAGCCACAAATTAGACAAAAAAGTCAGATCGCACAACTAGATCACTTATTTTAAGAATAGTTAATTATCTCCCCAAATTTCCAACTTCCTATTTTAAAATATCCCCTAGAAAGAAAACCCCCCTACCTTGGTTGAAGACCCCCTCTATTCTGCTTCTTTTAAATAGGTGTACCAAGTACAAACTTTTCCCTTAATGTAAAATTTTTATTATCGAAAGGTGGGCGTTTCCTTTTTTTCCCTTTTGTAAGTAGGCCGTCTAACACTTTTTCCCGAACTTTTCCCCTTTCCTAAGCTTTTTTAAGATTGCCATTTTTCCTCACAAAAACCTTCTACCCTTTTTTAAAGGGTATATCTTTTTTTGCTTTTTTGTTTTTTGTTTTTTCTTGGTTTTGGGGTTTGGGAAAAAATTTTTCCCCTTTGTGGGGCCCGTCAAAAAATGTAGGGTTATGTTAGAAGAAGAACGCGAGAATGTCACAACCCCCCCAAAAAAAAACGTGATTTTTTTAAAGGGTTCTAAAGCCCCAAAAATTACGTGCCTAAAAAATTTCTGAATCTTTCGTTTTTCTAAGTTTTTTTTAAAATTTTTTAACCTTGAATCCTCAATAAAACTTCTATAATTTCCAATATTTATCTTGACTTAATTTTAATTATTCATCGTAAAATTAAATTTAATATTCAACAATTTTAAATTTAAACTCTTGACAGATACACAAAAAATTTTTATTCCATTAACTAGGCCAACATTAATTTTTGTTTAATCTGGTCTATTCTCATTTTTTACATATATATTTAAAAGAAACAAATATTGATACACTTAGCCCTTTCTACTAATTTTCCTTTGCGCAGACCCAAACTCTTTCCCGGAAAAAAATTTTTTCCTTTGGGGGAGCTGGGGGTTCCCCACTGCTCCGTGTTGGGGGCTACATATCGGCTATGGAACACTACTTTTCCCCGGGGGTCTGTCACCCTGAAATAAAACTTTTTAAGTTACTTATTCAAATTTATTTTTACATAATACCAATAAGTTTCACAATTATTTTCATTTGTAAAAATCACAAAAACTTTTCATTTCCACCCCCGCATCGGGTTTCCCCAAAAAACCCCCAAAATGAGCCGCGCAGCGCCCTTTAATATTAGAGGTGCCCCTGACAGCCGCTTTTCCCCTGAACCAAAAATTAAACCCCAAAAAAGAAAAATACAAAATATATATACATACATATAAAATTACAAACATTTTTAAAAAAATTTAAAAAAAAACCTTTTAAAAACAAAAAAACCAAAAAATTTGCCTTTTAAAATTTAATTTTCTCAAAGAAAAAAAAATTTTTTCCCCCAAAAAGAGAAAAAAAAACCTCATTGTAGTGTCAACTTTGCTTCGATTATAATTTTTAAACACCCCCCCCGGAAAATTCCCCTTCTTTTGCAATTTCTTCCGAACACTTTTTGGGAAAGATCAAAAAAAAAAACAATACAACCTGTTTTTTAAAGGCCCCCGCACAGGGGAATGACGAGGTGCTAACACTGTTTTTTTCCTCTTCTTATTCCTTGTCTGCCCCGGAATTCTTTATGGGGCCTTTTGGGAGGGTTTTGGTTAGTCCCCCTTTGTCGGCTTTTCTTTGCTTGTCTTGTTGTTTCCTTGGCCGGTCGGGAATCCTCATCCTTTCCCCCAGGCGTGGCCCCCCGGGTTGTACCGTCGGTCCATCTTGAACTTCAGTTGTCTCCGTCTTGTTTTTTTTCCTTTACTTATATAAAAAAGTACGGGGTTTTACGGGCTTTTTTTAAATTTATTGTGTCCCTTTCCCCGTTTTCCTCCCTGTGGTCCATTTTCCCCGATCCATGCCCTTTTGCATTCCCTTAGCGAGCTTTTCTCTTTTTTTTTTTTCTGTAATTTGAAAAATGAACCGGGGCGATCGGGACCAGTGATCTGGGGGCTTATCGGTCCCTTCCCGTGTTTTTTCTTATATTGGTTTTTTATTGGGGATTGATCCCTTTTTTCCTTTTAACTCAAGTTTTACCGCAGATCTTTTTTTTCCCCTAGTGTTGACCTTTATTTTATCTTTAGTACATTTCCCGAAGTACTCGTTTCCTGACGTGATTTTAAAAGTATCTGGGGTACCTGTTCTAACTCAATCTCGTCAATTTTCCCATGACGATATATTCTTATTTGATCAACGTTAACCCTTAATCTTTTTTCCCGATTTTTTACAATATTATTGTTATTTAAACCCAATACTTTGGGTCCTTCAAATTTTTGTTTAAATTTGGAACAGATTTTATTGGGACTGAACCTTTAAAGGGGGGTGTTCCCCAAAAGAACCCCAAACATTTCCTTAATTTGTATATCTCGTCTTCGTTTTATTATAATTTTCTTTCCCCCCCTTTTCCCGCTTAGTTTTTAAACTTCTATGTTTTTTAACTTTGAATTCCCAACCATCTTTAAAAACCCTTACTTAATTTTTTAAATGGGGGAATCAATTTTTTGACCCAAAAAAAATTCCGCGGGTGATTTTCCTTTTTTATTCACCGCCGAAGAATGGGGTAAGCAAACCCCACGTAAAATTGATCCCAAGTATCGTGTTGATCATAAAAAATAATTTGCAATCATTTGCACTATATCCCCGATTAACCCCGTTCAGTCCGATTTTGCTTTGGCCTATATGCCAGTCTTCACATGCCTTATGCCCAATCTTTCCTTAAATGTTCAAAAAATTTTTGGATATAAATTTGGGGGCCGTTATCACTTATTAAATTTTTTGGGGCTCCAAAAAGGGGATATAAAAATTATCAAAAAAAAAAAATCCGCTATTATACGAGCCGAAGGGCCTTTTTTAAAAGGTATAATTTCAAACCCCCTTTGTTTAAATGATCGGTTATCACTAAAAAATATAAAAGGGTTACGTCTTATTCTCATTTTAGGATACCCCGGGGCCCCCAAAACCTAACGTCACTATCTCATTTGGGTAAGGTATAATCGGTTAAAAACACCAGCTAATAACGCGTTTTTTTAGTTATTAACGGGACATATGGGTGTAGGGAAAATATTGATCAATGAATTTTTATATGGGGGAAAAAACAAACGTCCCGGGAATTTTTTTTGATACGTTTTAAATCACCCAAACGTCCTGCAAAAGGTTTTTCGTGAAATTTCTCATTTTTTTCATTCCCAAAAATTTTGGAATGGATACCCGCATTTACCTAACGACCCTTGGGTGTTTTGATAAAAAAAACAAACCCCACTAATTGGGGAAATCGGGGGCCAATTCTCACATATCGTTTTTCATTAACAGAAAATTATCTTCCGGGTTTTTTAAATATCTATAGATATGACCCAATTCTGGGTCAAGCGGTTCTGTTATTAACTTTTTTCCCGCGAAGTGAGTACTAAATTTTGGTTTTGCACAATTAACCCTTTTTTTCCCATTATACTTTTCACAGGATTTTTCCCATAAAACATTAGCCACAATATTTAATTTCCTTTTTTGGCCCATCAACGAGCAAAAATTCCCCTTCATCTACCCTATTAACTTCAATCCCCGCGAATCTTTTAATTGCCAAGCCGATTAAAATCTAAAAAAAATCCTTGATCCACTTTTTAAAATCAACACCGAATACCATTGGGGATTCCCAAACCGACAACACATGAAATGACCAAGGTCTTTTGAATTGCCTAGCGAATATTCAATTTTACAATTCCCCTTTTTGGCATTTCGCACCCCTGTGCTGTTATTACCTGGGGTCGCGATTTTTTAATTTGCTTATAAAAAAATTTTTCTATATACTTCTTTCTTATATAAAAGATTTATCTTTTCCGGTGTCCCCCTAGCGCTTTCAAAAAAAGTGTTATTTAAAAAAATAGGGAAAGGGGGGGAAGTTCTCGGGTGATATACAACGGGGGAAAGCAATTTGGGATTTCTCTTGCCGATTCCTTTTTTAAGTTGATCTTTAGCCCTTTTTCAACATTCAAAAAAATTTTTCCCTTTTTCATCCCATCGCCTCGGGCGAAATTTTCCTTTTTAACCCCTTTTTTCTACGGTCCCTCTTTAAAAAATTTTCTTTGCCCATTTCGAAAGGGAACCCCCTTTTGTTGAATCTCGGTCAAAAATTCAAAAACTATTCCTCTCCCCAACCCCCTATTACTTTGACGGCTATTCTCATAAAAAACATTTCTGTTTTTTGGTTAAAGCCCAACCCCAGAATTTCTCCAGTTTCTGCGATTAGCATCAAAAATTTGAAAATCCTATGCGTGTTTTTTACCTCGTTTTCCAAAAATTTTCACTATTCCCTTGGGGGCCCTTTTAATTTGTAAAAATACCCTCTTCGAATTTAGCCAAATATTTCCAAAAAATTGGGACGGTGTTCTGCGGTTGCAACTTTCCCCGTAGTCCTGGATCTGTGGTTCGAGTCTAACACAAATGTGATCAACCATTTCCGCCTGCGACATCCCTAGCTCTAAACTTTTCTGAATTTTTAATAAATCGTAAACAAAGTCTGTTGGCTCCTGATTTCTTCCCTGCTGTGACGCGAAAAACCTAGCCTCCAATTCTTTCTTATTTTTGATTGCGGAAAAAGCTTTCGCTAATTCAGCCTTGAGCTGCGCGAAATCCGTGGCTGTATCTTGCACTAGCACCGATCCAAATATTGAGTACCAATCTTGAGCCCTTCCCCTGAGATGACTTTTCAAGTAAGCACATGACAGATTACTTGGGATTTCAAGTAACTGTATTTGATTATCTATTGTCTCAAGGAACTCCGCTACATTCTCAGACCCGGAAAAATACATTTCAGGTAATATACTAAATCCTCCTGCATTACCTATCCCAGAATTATGATTGTTGGGGCGCCAATGTGACATAGCCATCTGTGTCGATAATTATGACGTGTTGGATCCGCGTAAGTTAGAGGTGTGGGATTATCTGAAGGATGAGACATTTTATAATTCTTAATACAACTTTTATTAAGAATAACTTAAATTACTTATATCTAATGAACAACTTATTTTAAGTGAGAATAAACCACAAAGTAAGCCGAATATTTAAGTCAGATTACACAACTAGATCACTTATCCTAAGTATAATTAATTATCTGCCTAATCTAGCTTTCTATATAATATTATCGTTTAGAGAGTAACCTTCCTACCTTGGTTGAAGACTCATCTATTGCGCTACTTGTAGATAGATGTACTCGTGTACAATTACTCTTCCTTATAAATATTATTATCGAAGGTGGGCGTTTCCTTCTTCCTTGTGAGTAGGCCGTCTAAACACTTGTTCCGAACTGTTCCGCACTAAGCTTTCTCTAAGATTGCCATCCCTCTTACTAAACTTTCTATCCTTTTAAAGTATATCTTATTTGCATTGTTGCTTTGTTTCTCTTCTTGGTATTGGTTTCGAAAAGTTTTGCCATTAATCGTGGCCGTCAAAGAACGTAGGAGTTATGTTATAAGAAGAACGCGAGAGATGTCACAACGTTAACTGACATAAAAAGAACAACTCTCTTTATCAATGCAAAAGCATAAGGTGAATAAATAAGGTGCTTATGTATAATCGCAACCTATTGGTGACATTATATGAAACGAAGCACATAATTGCCAATTCAGCACATACATGACTTGCAAAATTGGGGCTGTCAACTTGGCAAGTTATTTTGAACGTTGGTGAGAGAGAGATAGTACATAAGTACCAAAAATAATTACAATCTTACGACCACCTGTGCTTCATCAACAGGTACTTAAGCCATTTGTCTGTTTTGCTCATTCTCCAATGCCTATTCCAGTTTGATATGTAATTACTACCAACACTGCTTTTACTTGGCCAGTATGATGACTCAAGTTGGGATTTTTGTAAAACAATTTTATGCACTGAAGCCAATTGCCCCTCTTAAAAGTTAAAAAATAAAGACTATGAAATTACAAAACGCTCTGAGTGGCCCTGTATAAAAATTCTTTTTGGGGGCTTTTTCAGATATGGTAGGGCCCTGATACGGGTAGCTATGTACCTGACAAAAGCAAACGGTACTTACAATTATCCAACCTATTGAACAGATGAAATGAAGCATCTGGTTGCTTTTCCAATTCAACACATAGGAAAAACGGGGTGCCAATTGGCGAGTTATAATAGAGTTGGTGATTGCTGCAATAATATGTAAAAACCCTTTCTTTTATTTGTTTCAATTTTGACTATTAACTACCTTGTGTGACGTATAGTCTTTTAACCATGAGCCACAGCAACATGTGGTACAGCTAGTCATAAAATAAAAATTTAAAACTTAAAGTATCAAAAAATAAAATAAGGCTCAATATTTTGATAAAATCAAGATAAACAGTTTTGTACAAACACAAAATATATATTAGAAAATCTCCCTTTGGTGCTAATTTGATATCGGGAGTAGTAGCGCTAAGCTGTTGTTTATGTTCGCCAAGATGGGCGATAATATTACAATATGGTTACCTTAATATTTTTATCGTATGTCGATGTGGTTTCTATGGGGATAACGTGTTAAAAAAATTTTTTATTCTTTTTTTTTCCCTGAAACCCCTTTAATTTCGACGATATCTTTAAAATTTAACCATTTTAGTTTTTTTTTCGATTTTTGGTTTTCTTTTTAATTATGGGCTATTTTCGAATCCCCGATATTTCTAAAATGGTAGTACTAGAATATTTTTTTTTTAAAAGAATAAGTGTTGTGCTTTTAATTATCACTAAAAAAATCATTTATTTTCTTTTTTAAAAATTTTTTTTTTTTGTTTTTTTGTTCATAAAAATTCGTTAAAGGGAACTTGCAGTGAAAAGTTTCATACATTTTTTCACTACTTTGTTGATATTCAAAATTTAAATTTTTTTAACATACATAATGTAATTTTTTTTATTCTTGAAAAAACTGAATTATTACTTGTAAAATCACCCTATAATATTCTTATTTATATTTTTTCTTTTAGCGTTTATTTATAAATATTATTACATATTTTTTTTTTAATTTTAACTGCACCCCATTTTTGCGTGGCTCATTATTAAAAAAAAAAACAATTTTTAGTATGTTTAAACATTTGCATTTGGGGGTATGTTTTTTGTAAAAAAAAATTATAAATTTTTTTTTAATCCATTTGTTGACAGTGTCGGATCAAGGCCCAAAATTTATTGTGGATTGGGCTAAATGTATGCCTGTCGTTAGCACACCTTGAGCATCACGCAGGTGACAATACAATTTTGGGTTGGTTAAAAATTTTTAAAGGGTCGGGGCCTCCCACCTCTCATCCCCCTTTCCCCCAACCTCCCGAGGACTTGCAGCTCGATGGCTATTCAGAGCCCCCCCTGCAAAGATACTATGCATTTTCAAACATCCGGGGTTTCTCCGGATTTGAACCCAGGTCCCCCAACACAGCAGTGAGCATCACCCCAAATACTATATCAGATGGGTTGAAAAAATATATATACACAAAACTTTCTAAACTGATTTTCTACCCTAACTTGTTAAATTTAAAAACTTAAGTTATTATGGCTTATTTTCATCCTTATTTTATGAAACCAAAATTTTTTACATTGTCTTCATATGGAACCTCAACGAGGATAATTTTAAATTTGGGTCTACTCTAATCCTCAAAAAAAAGGGTTAGTTTACAATGCTTATGGGTATCTCTGTTAAATCACAGGTGTGTTTACAAATGCAATTTTTTCCAAACAATGTCATTTGGAAACGTTTTACTCTCTATGTTATATAGGAATGTTTTCATTCTGCAATATATCTGGCAAAAAGTTTTTTAATGGATAAGGTGGTTTTTCAAGTTGGGCGTTTAATTTTCCAGTGGAACAAAACATTCCTTTTGTTTCTCCTTAAAATTTTAAAGGGGCTTGCAATATAATGAAAACTTCAAAACTGGCTGGTGAGAACATATGGCTCAACCAATATCTTCTCCTGGGTTGCACTGGAATGCAATGTGACTGTTATCGTGTGATTATTCGCCACCAAGTCATGTTTGACCAGAAAACCGTTTCCAAAAATCTTTCAGCCAAGTAACCTATTGTATTCCTTTTGTCAGAACAGAGCAGACCTGATGTTTTTAAAAACAAAAAAGCTGTGCCCAAACAGCATCTAAAAATATGGTGCATATTGCTCCCTGCGTCTTCAGGCGTGTCTTCATTGCTATGCAATTACTCGTTGCACTACGCGTATCAATGGGGTGACCTAAATTTTATTTTCTACAAAGCATTAATTTTTTTACTGAACCAATTGACTGCACTTATAAAAAAAAAAAAATTTGAAACAAAACATAAAATTTCAAAACGCTGAAAAAAGGAAAAATGAGGAACAAAAAGGGCAAAAAAAAAATCCCTCTTGCTAATGAAATATTTAACTTCAAATGTCATCAACCCAACACAGCTCAATTCCAACGCAATGAAAAAGGGAATATTTTTTTTCCCCCCAATGAATCACTCTGAAGGGTAAATTTTTTACTAAAAAATTTTGAATTTAAATGGAAATTAATTGGCAGGGCTCAATTTCTGCCAGCTGCTTCAAAAAATGTGAAGAGAAAAAACTAAATGAAAAACAACACGAAAAAAATTAACTATACTCATATAAAATCAACTTTATAGTAAAAAAAACGGCTTAATACCAATGCAAATGAAAAAAAAATAATTAAGGTGACTATTTTTAAAAATTTCTTTAAACCCACGGGAAGTAACATCATTGACATAGTAAATGTGACAAAAAAATCAAATTTGTTTGCATTTTTTTGCAACCCTTATATTCTTTCATCTCCAACAAAGTTAGGGGAGAAATATAAACCATACATGTGTAGTGGGCTGAATATATTTTCAGTAGAATACGCGAGGAAAATTCAAATATAAACATGGATTTCACAGCAAAAAATGTATGATGAAGTGTTGATAATTCTTGCGATTCACAATTCAATTAGCATTAGCAACTGTTATCAACAATTATAAGGGCCTATCTTTATAACAGAGTGTTTTATATCTAGACACAGACTGCTTTTCACATGGATGATTATTATTTATTGCGTGGGCACTTGCATATTAGCATCATTGCAACCAAATTGCCACCATGTGAATCACACTATTTTCCACTCAAATCTGACTGATTGGTTCTTTTTCATATAAAAAAATTTTAGAATCTTTGTTGTTTTGATATCAAGATGTGATTTGCATGGCACCAATTTTGTTACGATGATGCTAATCTACAAATAAGTTGTGTGTTCTAGAACAGTAGTCACAAATTGATGGTACATAAGAAACTTTGCATGATCCGCAGAAAAATTGGGACATTTGTACTTTTATGATATACTTGCACAAAATAGACACCATCATTAAAGACACACACACAGCTCACACAATAGTAATAAAATTTATCAAAAAATAACTAAGGTGACTGCCCACATTCAAAATGTAACAGACACTGGAACCTGAATGACTTAAAAAAACGAAGATTAAATTTAAAAATATAAAGGTTCCCAAAAAATTAAAAAAGGGGGAAAAAAAAAAAAATACCCCCCAAAATATTTAACTTCAAATGCAACTCAATCAACATAGCTATATTCTGATGCAACGGGAAACATAATATTTTTCCACTTGAACAAATCACTCCAAAGAGGTCAATTTCACCATGATTTCAAATGAAAATAAATTGATAGAACAGAATTCTTCCCAATTGCACTAAGAAATAAGAAAAACAATTAAAAAACTAAATGAAGAACAATGAAAAAATAAACTATACTCACACAAAATTGACACTATGGTAAAAGACAATGATCAATAGCAATGCAATACATCACAATAATATAATAATAATAATAATAATTGTAAAATTAAACCTTTGCCCTCATGGACTTCAGAGTAGAGCTATTTCATCAAAAATTTGGGTTTTATTTTTTTTGTTTTAAAGATTCGACATAGCCATCCCCGTGATGACTATGTCGTTCCCGGGTTTGCGTAAGCTAGGGGTGTGGGAATTATCAAAATGATGAGACAATTTTTGGTTCTTAATACCCAAATTTTTTTTAAAAATAACCCTTTATTACCAATTCTAATTGACAACTTTCTTTAAAAATTTAGAGTTAAACCCAATTAAACCTTATATTCAAGTCAGATCACGCAACTAGATCAGTTATCTTAATTATAATAAATAAACCGATTCATCTAACTACCTATACCAAAAAAATTACCTTTTGCTGAGTCTCCTTACTTCACCTATTGAGAGGGAAATTTTAAAAATGTAATTAAATATGCGGGGCTTTTTCCCAAATTCTTTTTTAATGAACTTCTATTTCTTCCCAAGCTATAGGACCCCCTAACTCTTGATCTGAAAGATTCCACACCAAACTATCTCTAAACTTGCCGCCTTTATCATCAAAGCTTCTATCCTTTTTTAAAAATCTCCCTTTACATATTATATTCGTTTATCTTCTTGGTTTTTGGGTTGGAAAAAGGTTTTTCCATTAATCGTGGCCGTCAAAAAACATAGGAGTTGGTTTGCGAAGGACGCGAGAACGTCCAAACCCCCCCAAAAAAAGAAAAAACGTGATTTACTTAAAGGGGTTTTCAATGCCCTTAATAAATTACGTGTCAAAAATTTTATTTCTGAATTTCTTCGCTTTCGGTTTTTTTAAATTTTTTAAACTTAAATTTATTTTAACTTTTTTAATTTCCCAAAATTTATCTTTACTTTAATTTTCATTACTCATCTTAGAATTAAATTTAATATTCAATTTAAATTTAAACTCGTGACAATAAATTTTACTCCAATAACTAGGCCAACATTAATAATTACTGTTTAATTCATGCCCTCTCACTTTTAACATACAATCACTAAAAATAACTATACACTTAAATTTTCTAAAAATTTTCTGGGTGCGCGAGACCCTAACTTTGCATCTTTATCATTACTGCCTATGGAGCTGGATTTTCCCTCCTTTCTTGTTGAAGTTATAATTTTCAGGGTCTGTCTCCTGAAATGAAAACTTTTGAGTCACTGTTTCTTTTGTTTACATAATATCAATTAATTTCACAATTTTTTTCATTATATATTATTTGTATATCCAATAAATTTTCATCTCCATCTCCCACATCTGGTTCCAAAAACTCCAAATGAGCCGCGCAGCTCGTTATATATTGTTAGTGCCTGACTACGCCGCGTTTCCCTGAACCAAGATGCCTCATAATACGTAACAATACAACAACATATATATATATATTTCACATATTATACAATTACAAACATTTTTCAATAAACTATTATAACAAATAACCAAGGAATTTTCGCATCTCACGAAGTCATACATCGAAGCAAACAAATGTGCAATTACAAATGTTTTCTCCCGAAAAATTTTAACAAGTCAAAAGTTCCAAAAATAAATAAACACTCATTGTAGGTTTGACTTTCTTGGCTTATAACTTTTAAGCACCGCCGAGACTTCTTTCTTTGCAATAATTCTTCCGACCACTTGTTGGGAAAATCATAAAAATGAAACAATACAACCTGATTTTTATATGTGTTCTCCCACCATTACGTCCAACGATGAGGTGCTACCACTTTTCTTTCCTCGGTTGCACTGGAATTTCTTGTTTTGCTTGTTGTAGGGCTTGTAATCTCCTTGTCGTCCCTTTCTTGATTTCCCTGTTGTCTCCTTGGCTGGTCGGGGTTCTTGTTCTGTTCTCCGTCGTGGCCTTAGGTTGTAGTTTGGTTCATCTGGAACTTCTTTTGATTCTCTTCTGTTCTTTTTTCTATTTCTAGAAATAGTACTGGATGAAAAAGTTCTTTTATTTATATTATTGGGTCCCTTTCTCTGCCACTTTCTTTGTGGTCCACTTGCCCCTGACACACCTGATCTTTTAATACCCTATTATACCTTATCCTTTTACTTTTATTTTCACTCCCAAATGAACTAGGAAGCGATCTGACCAGTGATCTGCGTTTATGGGTCCTCTCTGTATTTTTATATTGATTTGATTGGCTACCAATCCCTTTTGCCTCTAACTTACGTTTCACCGCAGATTTTTTTTTTCCCATATTGTGACTCATTTAATCCTTGATGTACTTTTTCCGAAGTACGAGTTTTCCCAAATTGATCTTATACTATTTGGGGATACCTGTTCCTAATTCGACCTCGTCAATTTCCTATGACGATATATTCTTATTTGATCTACGTTAACCGTTAATCTTTTTTCCCGATTTCCATATTACAATATTATTGCAATTTTTAACTTCTATTAATACTCTATAAGGTCCTTCAAATTTTTGTTTAAATTTAGCACATACTTTGTTGGCTGCTGAACTTACAGGGTGTGTTTCTAATAAGACCCAATCATTTACCTTTATTTTTATGTCTTTTCTACGTCTATTATAATATCTTTCCCACCTTTCTTGTTTAATTTTCGTACTTAGTCTAGCTTCCTTAAAGCTTTTTTCGATATTTTGAATTTTGAATTTTGAACTTTCCGATATCATAACTAGTTTTTGAAATGGTGTAATCAATTTTCGACCCAAAAATAATTCAGCAGGTGATTTTCCCGTTGTTTCATTCACCGCCGTACGAATAGCGTAAGCAAACTCACGTAAGAATTGATCCCAAGTATCGTGTTGATCATTAACATAATTTGCAATCATTTGCACTATATCTCGATTAACTCTTTCAGTCCGATTTGCTTGTGGTCGATATGCAACAGTCTTCACATGCCTTATGCCTAATCTTTCACTTAAGTGCTCAAAAATTTCGGATATAAATTGGGGACCATTATCACGTATTAACCTTTAGAAGACGGCTGGTCGATAGTGCAACCAAAAAGGACAGCTCCTTAAAGGACGGCGCTGGTCGGAGTAGCGACCAAGCTCTTCTTTTCCCTCTTTAACAGCTTTCGGGTAACCATGGTGTCTATTAGAATCCAGAAACGTCAATCACTTGACCGGTCTCTTTTGTATTCAGAGGGGAGGGGAAAGAGTTCTCTATTTCCCACTAATCTAGAATTCCCTCTTTTTCCCTCTTATGCCAGTTCCTCACTTGCAGATTTAATCTTTA
Source organism: Trichonephila inaurata madagascariensis (assembly GCA_019973955.1). Lineage (NCBI taxonomy): Eukaryota > Metazoa > Arthropoda > Arachnida > Araneae > Nephilidae > Trichonephila > Trichonephila inaurata. The sequence continues at coordinate 13,983 of BMAV01012045.1, forward strand.
CACAGTTATTTTTGTAAGGGGTTTTTGTTTCGCCTTTACTTATCCATCTTTAAATTCTATTTTATTATATTAATAGAAAATAATTTAATAATTGTTTTCAAAAAGTCCCACGCTAATTAAAATCGTTTTATTATATTACATATTTCCCAAATCTGTCCATTTTGCTTCAATTAGAAAATGTTTATTATTTTGATTTGATTACATTCGTACGCATACGAACTATAAAAAAAATTTGTAAAATCATTACACTAATACACCTTTTTTAAATAAATTTGCTTATAATAAATAACTTTATTTCCTTTTTGTAATGAATAAATTCTATTACTCCACTTTTTATTGTATAAAAATTTCTAACCTAGAATAAATTTTTTTGTTATTAAAATATGAAATTATTGGATTAATATGTTGAAGTTAAACAATATTTAATTACTTGGAAATTAATTTTTAATTTCCAATATGTGTTCCTCTTTATTTTTCAAATAATTATGTATTTTAGTACTATTAAGAAGTATATGTTACATATAAAAATTTTATTTTCACAGTTTATTCAAAAAATTGTTAGAGTAACTTAAACTAACGATTTTTTTACGATTTTTATTATATTTACGTACTAAAGAATTTAATTACGTATTTTATTAATGCATGGTTTTTTTACTAATACACACGTATAGCTATGCATCTGTCAGATTTAAAAATACTTCAGTTCTACATTTTTATTCATTTTTATACATGTAAAACTGCTTAAAAGTATATTTGTGGAGAATTTTAAGCAATTTTAAGCATTTAGTTTTTGATAAAAAAAAAATTTTCATAATTACCAATGTATTCTTACAGAAAAATATTTTACTGTTATCTACGTTAAAGTTTTAAAAATGCGTTTCCTGAAATCCAGATGTGCCCTCTATAATACGTAAATAATACAAATAAATATATATATATATATACACATATTATACAATTGGCAAACATTTTCTTTCAATAAACTATTATAATAAATAAATCTCAAAGGAATTTTCGCATCTCACGTAGTTAAGCATCGAAGCAAACAAATGTGCAATTACAAATGTCTTTCTCCAGGAAAATTTTAACAAGTCAAAAGTTCCAAAATAAATAAAACACTCATTAGAAAAGTTTGACTTCTTTATTTCTGGCTTATAACTTTTAAGCACCGCCTGAGACTTTCTTTGCAATAATTCTTTCCTCATTCACTTGTTGAAGATCATAAAGTCGAAAACAATACACCTGATTTTATATATGTGTTCTCCCACCATTATGTCCAACGATGAGGGCTACCTTACTCTTTTCTTTCCTCGGTTGCAATTGGAATTTTCCTTTGTTTTGGTTTGTTGTATTTTGTAACTTCCCTATTCTCGTCCTTTTCTTTTGATTTCCTGCTGTCTCCTTGGCTGGTCGGGGTTCTTGTTCTGTTCCTCGTCGGCCTTAGGTTGTAGTTTGGTCTTTCATCTGGAACTTCTTTCTTGATTCTCTTTCCTGTTCTTTTTATATTCTAGGAAATAGTACTGATGAAAAGTTCTTTTATTTATATTATTGGTCCCTCTGCCACTCTCTTTGTGGTCCACTTGCCCCTGACACACCTGGATCTTTAATACCCCTATTATACCTTATCCTTTTTACTTTTTATTTCTCACCCTAAATGAATCCAGGGAAGGATCTGACTCCAGTGATCTTGCTAAGTGCGCTCTATGGGTCCTCTGTGTATTTTATATTGATTCGATCATACCAATCCCTTGCCTCTAACTTACGCTCCCCACCGCAGATTTCTTCCCATATTGTGACTCCATTTAATCCCTTTTGATGTACTTTTTCCGGAAGTACGAGTTTCCTGGACTTGATCTTTTATACTATTTGGGATAATTTGTCTTTAATCTGGACCTTGCCCATTTCCTATGACGATATATTCTTATTTTGATCTACGTTAACCGTTAATCTTCTTTCCTGATTTCCATATATATTACAATATTATTGCAATTCTTTAACCTCTAATACTCTTATATGTCCTTCAAATTTTGTTTAAATTTAGCATACTTTGTTGGCTGCTGTCCTATATAGGTGTAGTTTCTAATAAGACTCCAATCATTTACCTTTATTTTTATGTCTCTTTCTACGTCTATTATAATATCTTTCCCACCTTTCTTGTTTAATTTTCGTACTTAGTCTAGCTTCCTTAAAGTTGCCTTTTCGATATTTTAACCTTGAATCTTTGTCCTTTCTGATATCATGGCAACTTAGTTTCTTTTGAAATGGTGTAATCAATTTCAATTCTGAAAAATAATTCGTAAGTATGTGATTTTCCTGTTGTTTCATTCACGCCGTACGAATAGCAAGCAAATCCTCACGTAAGAATCTGATCCTAAGTATCGTGTTGATTCGCCAATATAATTTGCAAATCATTTGTAATTATATCTCGATTAACTCTTTCAGTCCGATTTGCTTGTGGTCAGATATGCAACAGTCTCTACATGCCTTATGCCTAATCTTCACTTAAGTGCCTAAAAATTTCTGATATAAATTGGGACCATTATCGATGCATAACTTTTAGAAGATTTATTGGTCGATAGTGCAACCAAAAAGCGATAGTTTCTTAAAGGACGGCGCTGGTCGGAGAAAGGACCAAGCCTTCTTTCCCTCTTTAACAGCTTGCAACCATGGTGTCTATTAGAATCCAGAAACGTCAATCACTCTTGACCGGTCTCTTTTGTATTCAGGAGGGGAAGGGAAAGAGCTCTCTATTTCCTACTAATCAGGAATTCTCTTTTTCCCTCTTATGCCAGTTCCTCACTCTTGCAGATTTAATCTTTACACAGTTATTTCTTTTGTAAGGGTTCTTTTAGTTTTGCCTTTACTTATCCATCTTTAAATTTCTATTTTATTATATTAATAGAAAATATCACAATTGTTTTCAAAAAAGTCCTACGCTAATTAAAATCGTTTTATTATATACATATTTCCTAAATCTGTCCATTTTGGTTTCCAATTAGGAAAATGCCATTATTTTGATTCTTGATTACATCTTCGTACGTGCATACGAACTATAAAAAATTTGTAAAAATCATTACACTAATACACTCCTTTTAAATAAATTTGCTTTATAATAAATAACTTTATTTCCCTTTCTTTTGTAAATGAATAAATTCTATTACTCCACTTTTATTGTATAAAAATTTCTAACCTAGGAATAAATTTTTGTTATTAAAATATGAAATTATTGGATTAATATGTTGAAGTTAAATAATATTTAATTACTTGGAAATTAATTTTTAATTTCCAATATGTATTCCTTCTTTATTTTCAAATAAATATGTATTTTAGTATCATATGAAGTATATGTTATATATAAAAATTTTATTTTCACAGTTTATTCAAAAATTGTTAGAGTAACTTAAATCTAACGATTTTTTTTACGATTTTATTATATTTACGTACTAAAGAAATTTAATTACATTTTATTAATGCATGGTGTTTTTACTAATACACACGTGTATAGCTATGCATCTTTCGGTTGATTTAAAATATCGTCTCTACATTTTTATTCATTTTATACATAAACTGCTTTAAAAGTATATTTGTGAGAATTTTAAGCAATTTTACATTTAGTTTTTTGATAAAAAATTTTAAGTAATTGGAATTCAATGTATTGCTTTACAGAAAAATATTTTTACTGTTATCTTACGTTATATTTAGTTTTAAAAAAAACTTAAAATTTTGTATCGAAACATCCAAAAAAAATTTTTTTAGTCCCAAAATAACAAAATGAAAAGAAAAGATTTTGCAAATAAAAAAAATATTAAGTAGAAATATTTGTTATAGATTTTAAAACTATCTATTCACAAACCTTCGAGTTTATTTATAAAAAGTGCAAGAAACTAACTTAGAGCATTTTTATTATGATAATTGATGTATAAAAGTTGAGCTCCTCGAAATAAAAAATAAAACTATTAATCCTGATATTTTTTTTCAAATTTATAGAAAACGAATATTACGAGTTCATCAGCATAAGTGAAAAACGCCTGGATTTATCCAAAAAACTTAGAAATATGGTTGAAATTTTGCTTTTGTTATATATTACGAGTATACTTCAAAAGTTCTATATAAATGTTGATTTCTTTGATTTTTGGAAGCGTTAAGTTTTTTTTTATTTATAAAATATATATATATATATATATATATATATATATATATATATATATATATATATATATATATATATATATATATATATATATAGTAAGTTTCCCTTTATAATACACTACGAAAAATTTTGTAAAATGCCCAAAAATCTATCTGTTGGAAAATAAATATAATCAGGAATGTAGTCTTAATAGATAGTGTGTATGTTGTATCAAAGTAAGAATTGTGTTCAGTTCTCTTTTTCTTTTTTTTTTTCTTTCTGCCTATTTTATTCGCTGTGAGTCACGCATTTTATGTAATGACAGTATAAAAGAACGGAGTGTTCGGATGTGCTCTACGTCTATTGAACGTTTGAAACTCTGAATAAAAGAATCAGGTGTTCTTTGTAAATGAGCAAGCTGTAAAATCTTTATAGCTAATAAAAGAATGCTTCTCCCCTTGATTATATAGTTAATTCCCTCAGTTTGGTCATTATTGATTATCAAATGCCTCTCTTTGGTGTAAGAAAACGTAGAAATGCCTTATATCTGCCTTCTTTGTAAATCTTCCAAGGCTGTTTCTGCTAGCCGGAAACTATTCTTCCTTGTATTGCTGTACAAATCTTTAGGAAGGGTATTTTTCTGTTAAATTGCCGGACATAGGTACAGAAACTATGCTGAATGCCTCCCAAAAAGTCTCTTCCTACTTTGCGGAATGTAATCAGAAGAATTAAAATAACTGCTCCGGAGAACTGAGTATTGTGTTTAATTTTTAGAGAAAGGTAAAAAGGACCCGTCACTTAGGGACTTCCGGCTGGTCCAAACGAAGAGGAGGGGGAGGAGGGGGAGGATATTTTGAAACTAGTCTTCTTCGCCTTTGTAGTTGAAACAAAGAAAGCAGCAAAAATTGCTTTCGTCAAGCAGTTATGTAAATCTGACGGAGGAGTCTGTGCATTAGAAGAAAAGGTTTTGTAATTGTTTTGAATGTTGGATTTGAAGGAGTTGGCTTCTGTATAGGAAATACACGCCCCATCTTATGCCCAAAACTGCCACACAAAAATCAGAGCAGTGATCTTAGAGTTTAAGCATTATGCAATTCTTTGAAATTTTAAATAAGCAGCCAAGGATTATCCAAAGAGGTAAGAATACAACTTTTTTTGTCCAAAAGATGAAAAAAATTAAGAAGCCCTAATATGCTGGTTAGCCAGCCTGCAAATGAAACAATCTAGTATAGCCAAGAATAATATAATCCTTTATATAAACAAGTTTACTGAGATACATGGAAGTTTCGGCAAATTAAAAATGTTTGTAATCATAATATTTTGTCTTTGATACCAGCTTATTGTTTGGTGTTTTACTACTACCAAGTATTCTAAAAATTCAAAAGCATTTCCTTTTTTACTAATGAAAAAATTTATTATTGTTGAAAAACTATAATTTTAAATTTCTTATGCGTATTTAAAAGAATTTATTTTTAGGAATACGTAGATAAATTATTAATAGTTTCATTTATAAGTTCCATTAGGAACAAAGTAAAAAGATGGACTTTGCAATTTAAAATGACGATCAAAATGATGAGAACGATAGCTTGTTTAGAGACTACACTTTAATTCCACCACGACAACGTAAGGAATTTGACTTAATGCGTATCAGCTGTGCAACCTGATGGATTTTTAAATAAAATATGAAATGACTAAGTAATGTGGTACTATTTAATATGCACCACCGTTTATAGCCTTAGGATATTCATATTTTATAGTATAATGCGAAACACCTACCTTCCGTCTATCCTACTTTATTTGTCGCAGTAAATGCTCTTTATCATAATTTCAGCATATATAGGAAGAATTATATCAAAAGCTTTGAAAATATCATTTTAATTCCTTTTGGAAAATGGCTTGTAAAGAAAATTTAGGAATTATTCTAAGTATCTCTTTAAGTATTATGAATCTTTTAATGTATCAAAACAGGAATAGATTAAGAGCATGATGCATTCTCTGCAAATATATTCTGTATACAAAAAACTATTATGCAAAATCAGCCGATATGCAGAAGATAGAGCCTCCAAAGAACTAAACTATTTTAGAATAATTCCTTAACGATCCAAGAAAAATCTAAATTCCTTTTAAGCATTTTGACATAAAGCCCAACATCTTACTTTTCTTTGTATTTTATAATATTGATTTTTCATACATAATTATAATTAATTAAAATTACGCTATTTATTCTTACTTATAATTTGATTATTCTTTGACACCTTTTGCAAGTTAAGTTTGTAACAAATTCCTAAAATTTAATAGAATGAAAATGAATTTATAATAATATATACATATTTTAATGGATTTAGTGAAAAATCAAAATATAAGTAAGTTTTACTGGAAAATAAAATTAATTAAATTTGTTAAGTTTTCTGTATCTTTAATTAAAATAAATGTTTTTTTTCTTATGCGCAAATGCTTTATATTATTTCAAAGCAATTGTTTTATAATAATAAATTTTTTATGCTATTTTACCTGGCTTTTAAAAATATTGAAGATGGAAATCTAGGGAAGTTATATATAAATTCTGTGAGGATTCGCCCTCTTTTTCTTCTTTTTAAAAAAATACCAATTAAATATTTTTTTCTTAGATTTCCTTTTGAACTGAAATCATTAGGTAAATCTTATTGTCACCGTATTCGAAGAAATATGTTTCCTAAGAAAGGGAAATCTTCGTATTTAGGGACTTCTAAGGCGCGACATCCCTAATGTACGTGCAGCAGGAGACTAACAGCTATCTTGCTTCATTGTCCGCCGGGGTGTACGGTGCATCAACCAGTACAAGTGCTAGCGTATGAAAAGTGCTGTCCTGTGGAAAATTTTCTAAATTGAATTGGAAAACCGCCATTCCAAAAGGTTAATTTTATTGGAGCTCCATAACGCGATATAAAAGTTATCAAAAAATATCCGCTATTATACGAGATGAGGCCTTATATGTGTATAATTCCCCAGCCCATTTATTGAAAATGATCGGTTATTACTAAAATATAAAGGGTTACGGGTCTTATTCTCGATATAGGACATGGGCCCAATAAATCTTAACGTCACTATTCATTCGATAATCTGATATAATTGGATTTTAATCGACCAGCTGCTAACGCGTTTTTATAGTTATTAATTTGGTACATATGGCATAAAGAGATATATTGATCAAGGAATTTTTCTCAAGTGTATGTGGTGTGCCAATGTCCTAAATTTTATGATATACGTTTAAAATCTGCCCAAGTGTTCCAAATTGGTTTGTCGCGAAATTCCTCTCATTATTTCCATTCCTAAAGATTTAAATGCGCTAATGCATTTCCTTTTTACCTAATGATGCTGCGTGTTCTGCATAAAATAAATAACCTTCAATTAAAACGGAAATCAAAATTCAGAATTTTACACGTTTGTACTAACGGAGTTATCTTCCTTGGAATTTCTAAATATCTATAGATATGACCTAATTCTGGGCCATTTTTCTTTCTGTTATTAATTGTTCTTAAGTAAGTACTTCAAATCCCCATTATGGTACAATTAATTTTATCTCCAAATTATACTTTGCACATGCTTTTCGGTAAAACATTAGCCACCATATTTAACCATTTCTGACCCATTAACTTTAAATTCCCTTTATTTACCTTATCATTTTCCCAACCAGCAAATTTTTGAATTTTCAACGATTTCGATCAAAATCTAATACGATCCTTGACCCCTTTATAAAAATCAATACCTAGAATACATGGGTATTCTAAATCTTTCAACACGTGAAATGACCATTCTTTCTGAATTGTCTGATGCGAATATTCAATTCTACAATCCCCATGTTTTGATTTCGCCCCCCTGTGCTGTTATTACCGGGGCTCGCAATTTTAATTTGTTTATAAAAAATATTTTCTATATACTTCTTCCGATATAAATGATTTATCTGCCCGGTGTCCCATAGCGTTTCAAAAATGTGTTATTTAATAAAATAGGAACTTTGGGAAGTTTTTACGGGTGATATCATATCGGAGAAAGCCTAATTGTCTCTTTTTCGACACCCCTTTAGGTTGATCTTTTTAAACCCTTTTCAATATTTAATCGTCCCCCTTTTCATCCTATCGCCTCGACTGAAATTTTCACCCCGAACCCCTATTTCTACGGTCCCCTATTAAAATTATCATTTCGCTCATTTCGAAATGAGTAACCCCTGTTGTTGAATTTTTTGATCACTATTCTGAAAAATCTATTCCTCTCGAACCCTCTATTATTTGGGCCCTCGAAAAAAATATTTCTACTGTTATTTGGTCTACCCCCCACTTCAGAATTCCTCCAGTTTCTACCATTAGCATCAAAAAGCACCATGCGCTTTTTGACCTCGTCTTTCTTATTATCATTCGGGAACCTCTTTTTAATTTGCAAGAATATCTCTTCAAATTTTGAAAACTCAAAAGTTGTACCGTTTTTTTGTGGATTGCGCACTTCCACAAATTTGAGTGGTTCGAGTCAAACCCAAAAAAATCCAAACCGCGGGGACTTTCCCAAATTTCAAACTTTTTTATTTTAATAATTATCGAAATCGGGGGTTCCCTGATTTTTTCTGCTAGCAAAATTGGAGAGCTTTTTTTTTTACCGCGGAAAGTTTTGTAATTCAGCCTTGAGCCCCGGAAACCGGGGCATTTTGCACTAACACCGATCCAAATATCGAGTACCAATCTTACCCCCTTCCCCTGAGATTTTTTTTTGAAAGTTATACGACAGATTACTTGGGATTTCAAGTAACTGTATGTTATTTCATTGATTCTTTTAAACCCCCAATTTTCTTACCAAAAAAGTACATTTCAGGTAGTATTGGACATACATCCGGATATGCGTTCCGGATCCGCGTGTGGGGGGGATTATCAAAATGATAAACACATGTTGGTTTTTAATACAACTTTTATTAAGAATAACTTATTTTATTAATTCTAATTAAACTTTCTTTAAAGGAGAGTTAACCCCCAATTAAACCTTATATTCAAGTCAGATCACGCAACTAGAAATTTATCTTAATTATAAAAAAAACCGATTCATCTAACTTCCAATACCAAAATATTACCTTTTTTGCGATCCCCCTTCAGTTTATTGATACCTATAAAAGAAATTTTAAAAGCGAGGTTTCCCAAATTTTTTATAATGAACTTCTATTTCTTCCAAAGCTATAGGGCAGCTAATCTTGATCTGAAAGATTCCCACACTAAGCTATCTCTAAACCTTTCCGCCCTTTTTTTATCAAAAACTTTTTCCTTTTTTAAAATATATCTCATTTCATGTTATATTGTTTATCTTCGGTATTGGGGTTTGGGGTTTTGCCAAAATTCCCCTCGAAAAAGGGGAAAAGTTACAGAAGGAGGGGGAGACGTCACAACCCTCCAAAGAAAAAAAAAGGGTTTCCGGCTCAATGCCCTTAATAAATTACGTGTCTAAATCTCTATTTCTGAATTTCTTCGCTTTCTGATTTTTTTTTAAATTTTAATCTTAAATCCTCATTTTTTAAATTTTATAATTTCCAAATTTTTCTTTGACTTTTTTTTTCATTATTTTATCTTTGAAAAATTTAATATTCAATTTTAAAATTTAAAAATCTGGAAAACTCCAAAAACTAGGCCAACATTAATAATTACTGTTTAATCATGTCCACTCACTTTTTAAAATTTACTTAAAATAACTATACACTTAAATTTTCTAAAAATTTTTTTGGGTGCGAGACCCCCAACTTTGTATCTTTTATATTACTGCCTATAAAACTGGGTTTTTCCGCCCAATTTTTGTTGAAGTTATAATTTTCAGGGTCGTCCCGAAATAAAACTTTTGAGTCACTGTTTCTATATTTCTAAATCAATCAATTTCACAATTTTACATTATATATTTTTTGTATATCACAATAAATTTTCATCTCCATCCCCACATCTGGTTCCAAAAACCCCCAAGACCGCGCGCCCGTTTTTAATTTTTGTTTGTGCCCTGATACGCCGCTTCCCTTTACCAGATCCCCATAATCAACAATACAACAACATATATATATATACACATATTATACAATTTCAAAATTTTTCAATAAACTATTATAACAAATAAAAAAAATTTTTGCATCTCACGAAGTCACACGAAGCAAACAAATGTGAATTACAAATGTTTTCTCCAGAAAAATTTTACCAAGTCAAAAGTTCCAAAAATAAATAAACACTCATTGTAGTGTTTGACTTTTTCTTGGCTTTATAACTTTAAGCACCGCCCGAGACTTCTTTTCTTTGCAAATTCTTCCGACCACTTGTTGGGAAAATCATAAAAAATGAAAAAAATACAACCTGATTTTTTTATGTGTTCTTTCCCACCATAGTCCAACGATGAGGTGCTACCACTTTCTTTCCTCGGTTGTACTGGGAAATTTTTTGTTTTGTTTGTTGTAGGGCTTGTAATTCCTTGTCGTCCCTTTCTTGATTTCCTGTTGTCTCCTTGTCTGGTCGGGGTTCTTGTTCTGTTCTCCGTCGTGGCCTTAGGGGTTTTAGTTTGGTTTTATCTGAACTTTTGTTGATTCTCTTCTGTTCTTTTTCTATTTCTAGAAATAGTACTGGGTGAAAAAATTCTTTTATTTATATTATTGTTTTCTCTGCCACTGTCTTTGTGGTCCACTTGCCCCGATATTCCTGGATCTTTTTTAAAACCCTATTATACCTTGTTCTTTTGCTTTTACTTTCACTCCCAAATGAATCCAGGAAGCGATCTGACCAGTGATTTGTGTTTATGGGTCCTTCTGTATTTTATATTGATTTGATTGGCGACCAATCCCTTTCCCTCTAACTTACGTTTCCCCCCGCAGATTTTCTTTCCCATATTTGACTCATTTAATTTGATGTACTTTTTTCCGAAGTACGATTTTCCCTGACTTGATCTTATCCCATTTGGGGATACCTTTTCCCTAATTCGCCCCTCGTCACATTTCCTAGACGATATATTCTTATTTGATCTACGTTAACTGTTAATCTTTTTCCGGGATTTCCATATTACAATATTATTGAAATTTTAACTTCTAATACTCTATAAGGTCCCTCAAATTTTTGTTTAAATTTAGCAACATACTTTGTTGGCTGCTGAACTTACAGGGTGTGTTTCTAATAAGACCCAATCTTACTTTTATTTTTATGTCTTTCTACGTCTATTATAATATTTTTCCCACCTTCCTGTTTAATTTTCGTACTTAGTTTTAGCTTCCTTAAAGCTCTTTTCAATATTTTGTATTTTGAATTTTGAACTTCGAGATCATAACTAGTTTTTGAAATGGTGTAATCAATTTTCGACCTAAAATAATGCAGCAGGTGATTTTCCCGTTGTTTCATTCACCGCCGTACGAATAGCGTAAGCAAACTCACGTAAGAATTGATCCCAAGTATCGTGTTGATCATTAACATAATTTGCAAAACATTTGCACTATATCTCGATTAACTCTTTCAGTCCGATTTGCTTGTGGTCGATATGCAACAAGTCTTCACATGCCTTATGCCTAATCTTTCACTTAAGTGCTCAAAAATTCCCGATATAAATTGGGACCATTATCACTTATTAATTTTATTGGAGCCCATAACCGATATAAAGTTATCAAAAAAAATTTTCCGCTATTATACGAGATGAGGCCTTTTTAAGAGGTATAATTTCAGCCCATTTGCTGAAATGATCGGTTATTACTAAAATATAGCGGTTACGTCTATTCTCGATATAGATACGGCCTAACAAATCAACGTCACTATCTTCATTGGGATAATTCGATATAATTGGATTTAATCGACCAGCTGGTAACGCGTTTTATAGTTATTAACTTGGCACATATGGCATGTAGAGACATATTGATCAATGAATTTTCTCATGTACGGGAAATAACAAACGTCCCAAATTTTTAAAGATACGTTTTAAATCTGCCTGGTCCAGCAATTGGCTGTCATGAAATTCTTCTCTTATTTCATTCCTTAAAGATTTTGGAATGTATACACGCATTTCACCTAATGACGTGCGTGTTTCGCATAAAATAACAATCCTTCACTAAACGGAAATCGTGGACCAATTCTCACATATCGTTGCATTAACCCGAGTTATCTTCCGGGTTTCTAAAATCTATAGATATGACCAAATTCTGGGTCATTTTTCTGTTCTGTTATTAATTGTTCCCGGAAGTAAGTACTAAATCCTTGATTATGGCACAATTAATTTTATCTCCAATTATACTTTTCACATGCTTTTCGGTAAAACATTAGCCACCATATTTAACTTCATTCTGACCCATTAACTTTAAATTCCCTTTATCTACCTTATTATCTTCAACCATCGAATTTTGAATTTTCAACGCTTTCGATCAAAATCTAATACTTTCTTGACCCCTTATAAAATCAATACCTAGAATACATGGGTTTCTAAATTTTTAAACACATGAAATGACCAATTTCTTTCGAATTGTCTCGAGGCGAATATTCAATTCTACAATCCCCATGTTTTGGCATTTCGCACCCTGTGCTGTTATTACCGGGGCTCAAGTGATTTTTAATTTGCTTATAAAAAAATATTTTTATATATTCTTCCGATATAAATGATTTTTCTGCTCCGGTGTCCCATAGCGCTTTCAAAAATGTGTTATTTAATAAAATAGGAACGTGGGGAAATTCTACGGGTGATATTTCATTGAGAAAAACCTAATTGTCTCTTTGTCGACACCCCTTGAGGGTTGATCTTTAACCTTACAATATTTAATCGTCCCTTTTGCATCCTATCGCCTCGACTGAAATTTTCACGAACCCTATTTCACGGTCCCTTATTAAAAATCATTTCGCTCATTTCGAAATGAGTAACCCTATTGTTGAATCTCTGATCCCTATTTTTGAAATCTATTCCTCTCGAACCCTCTATTACTTTGACGGCTATTCTCGTAAAAATCATTTCTACTGTTATTTGGTCTACGTCCTACTTCAGAATTCCTAGTTTCTACCATTAGCATCAAAATTAGACATCCTATGCGCATTTTGACCTCTCCTTTCTATATTATCATTCTGTGAACCCCTTTTAATTTGCAAGAATATCTCTTCGAATTTAGCCAAGACTCCAAAAGTTGTACCGTGTTTTGTGGATTTCCACTTCCACATAATCTTGGGTCTGTGGTTCGAGTCGAACTAAAATATGATCCACTAACTCTGCTTGGGACATTTCCTAATTCTAAACTTCTTTCTATTTTAATAATTGATAAACAAAAACAGAGGTTCCTTGATTTTCCCCTTGGGACGCGTAGAATTGCGTTGTATTCTTTCTTATTTTTGACCGCGGAAAAGCTTTCCAATTCAGTTGAGCTGCGCAAAAACCGTGGCTGTATTTTGCACTAACAACCCACCAAATATCGAATACCAATCTTGAGCCCCCTTTCCCCCCAGATGACTTTTAGTAAACACATGACAGAACTTGGGATTTCAAGTAACTGTATGTTATTCCCTCATGATTCGATAAACTCTGCAATGTTCTCTGACCCTGAAAAGTACATTTCAGGTAGAAAGTTGTATCCACCTGCATTACCTAACCCAGAATTATACACGTTCAGCCATTGCGACATAGCCATCCTGTGATGACTAAGTCGTTCCGATCCGCGTAAGCTAGAGGTGTGGGATTATCAAAATGATGAGACATTTGGGTTCTTAATACAACCTTTTATTAAGAATAACTTATATTACTTAATTCTAATTGACAACTTCTTTTAAAGGAGATTAACACCAATTTAAAACCCTTTTATTCAAGTCAGATCACGCAACTAGAACATTTATCTTAATTATAATAAATAAACCGATTCATCTAACTTCCTATACCAAAATATTACCTTTTGCAGATCTCCCTCCTTCAGTGATTGATTGATACCTATAATGTAATTCAATATGTGAGGTTTCCAACTTCTTTATAATGAACTTCTATTTCTTCCAAAGCTATAGGACAGCTAACTCTTGATCTGAAAGATTCCACACTAAGCTATCTCTAAACTTGCCGCTCCTTTATCATCAAAGCTTCTATCCTTTTAAAGTATATCTCATTTACATGTTATATTCGTTTATCTTCTTGGTATTGGGTTGGAAAGGTTTTGCCATTAATCGTGGCCGTCAAAGAACATAGGAGTTATGTTAGCAGAAGGACGCGAGAGACGTCACAGTACGTTGTATCCACCTGTATTACCTAACCCAGAATTATACACGTTCGGGCGCCATTGCGACATTGCCATCCTTTGATGACTATGTCGTTCCGGATCCGCGTAAGCTAGAGGTGTGGGATTATCAAAATGATGAGACATGTTGGTTCTTAATACAACTTTTATTAAGAATAACTTATATTACTTAATTCTAATTGACAACTTTCTTTAAAGTGAGAGTTAACACCCAATTAAACCTTATATTCAAGTCAGATCACGCAACTAGATCAGTTATCTTAATTATAATAAATAAACCGATTCATCTAACTACCTATACCAAATATTACCTTTTGCTGAGTCTCCTTACTTCACCTATTGAGAGAATTCTATAATGTAATTAAATATGCGAGCTTTCCAACTTCTTTATAATGAACTTCTATTTCTTCCCAAGCTATAGGACAGCTAACTCTTGATCTGAAAGATTCCACACTAAACTATCTCTAAACTTGCCGCCTTTATCATCAAAGCTTCTATCCTTTTAAAGTATATCTCATTTACATATTATATTCGTTTATCTTCTTGGTATTGGGTTGGAAAGGTTTTGCCATTAATCGTGGCCGTCAAAGAACATAGGAGTTATGTTAGCAGAAGGACGCGAGAGACGTCACAAGACAGCTTTTTGATTCAAATTAATGTAATTTTTTTTCAGTATAAGACTGCCCCTCAATGATATGTTTTTGATTATTTTATGAACTTATTTATGTACTTTGAAATTATTTTGCTGCTTCCAAAGTTATCGCAACCTATTGGTGATATTATATAAAATGTAGTACCTATAGGTATATGTATATAAAATGTTAGCGTGTACGACACATAAAAATCAAGGGTGCCAACTTGGCGAGTTATTAATAGACTTGGTGATTGTTGCAATAATATGTAAGTACCTTTTCTTTTATTTGTTTGAATTTTTGTGTATTATTACTTTTATAAGCGTCATGGCATACTTTATGGTGCACCAGTCTCTTTAAGCTTACTGAACTACAGCAACATGTAGCTGTGTACAGCTAGTTATAACATAAAATTAAATCTTAAGAAGATATCAAAAATAAAAGAAGGATCAATATTTTGATTAAATTAATATAAACATTTTCGTACAAACAATATATATACATATATTATAAAATATTTATTTTGCTATTCGTATTTCAGACAGAATAAAAACAAAATTTTAAAAAAATTGTAAAAAACGAAAAAAAAAAACATATTTAAAAAAAATCCCACTACTCCTTTTTGCCAAAGACACGTGATGAAAAAAAAAAAAATTTGGGTAGGTACAAATCAAAAAAAAATGTATGCACTAAAATATAAAAAAAAAAAAAATTATTTTGAAAAGGATTACTGGAGAGAAAGATAACACAGGCTAAAAAACCCCAAAAAATTTTAAATTTTCATGTGGGTAGGTACCGTTTTGGCATTTTTTTGAAATCACGCCAAATGGGGTTGGGGGCCAATCAAATTTTAAGTGTGCCATCTCTCGCGTTCTTCTTCTAACATAACCCAGTTCTTTAGGCCAGTTAAGGGAAAAAACTTTTCCAAACCCCAATTCCAAGAGGAAAACGAAGCAAAATGAAATAAGATATCCTTTAAAAGGATAAAAGTTTAGGAGAGGGGGGCAATTTTAGAGAAAGCTTAGTGTGGAACAGTTGGGGAACAAGTGGAGGGGCCACTCACAAGAAAGACGAAAAACGCCCCCCCTTTGGAAATAATATTTATAACGAGGAGCGTACACGAGTACACTTCTACCTACAAAATCAGAATCGGAGTCTTCAACCAAGGTAGGAAGAATATTTCGAAAGCTAGTTATAATATAGAAAGTAAATTTAGGAGAAAATTTAATTATATTTTGGATAAGGATCTAGTTGGGATCTGACTTAAATAATCGGATTTTTTGGTTTATTCTCACTTAATATAAGTTTGTTCATTATATGATTTAAGTTAAATTCTTTAAAAAAAGTTGTATTAAGAATTATAAAATGTCCATCCTTCCGATAATCCCACAAATTAACTTTTCCCGGGCCCACCCGCAAATATCGACAGATGGCTTTGGGGCACAGGGCCCGAAGGTTTTTAATTCTGGGGTTTGGGAATGCAGGAGGATTTTTTATATTACCGAAATGTGTTTTTCCGGGTCGGAGAATGTCGCGGAGTTTTTGGAAACAATAGATAATCAAATACAGTTTCTTGAAATCCCCAAATAACTTATCAGTGCTTATTTAAAAAATCATCTCAGGAAGGGGCCAAGATTGGTACTCAATATTTGGATCGGTGATAGTGCAAGATACAGCCACGGATTTCGCGCAGCTAAGGCTGAATTAGGAAAGCTTTTCCCCCAATCAAAAAAAAGAAGGAATTGAGGCTAGGTTTTTTGGGCACAGCAGGGAAGAAATCAGGGAAACCCAAAAGACTTTTTTGTAGATTTACAAAAAATTTATAAAAGTTTTGAACTGGATGTCGCAGGCGGAATTGGTTGATCACATTTTTTTAGATCGAACCACAAGTCCAGGACTATGTGGAGGTTCGCAACCCGGGAAAACGGTACAACTTTTTTAAATATTCAAATTTTAAGAGAGGTATTCTTACAAAAAAAAAGGGTTCGCAGAATAGTGATAAGTGGAAAGACGAGGTCAAAAAGCGCATAGGGTGCCTAATTTTGATTTTAAACGCAGAAACTGGAGAAATTTATTGGGGCGGATCAAAAAAGGTAGAAATGATTTTAGAGGTACGTATGAGAATAGCCGTCAAAAATCATAGAGGGTTCGAGGGACTAGATTTCAGAATGATATCAGAGATTCAACGAAAAAGGGTAAACCCCAAAATTGAAAATCGAAAAGATAATTTTAATAGAGGGGGCCGGAAAAAGGG
>BMAV01012046.1:0-11023 GCA_019973955.1 Trichonephila inaurata madagascariensis
TTTTGAAAAACCAAAAAGGGATAATAATTAGATATTTAGTTCCAGAAAAAATGTATATAAAACGTTTTAAGTAGTATTACAATAAAAAATTATTTAAGTACAATATCTTGACAAAAAATGAACATAGAATGGCCAGTTTTCAAAATAGTTTCCTTTTATGAAAAATGCTTCTATTATAATAATATTTTGCCTGTGTATAGCTCAGATCTCTGTACAGAGACTCAACTAGAATTTTTGAAATATATAACTTAGAAGTGGGTTTATCCATGTTTTACGACAACGGAGGGAAGAAATTTTAAGAAAAAAACGCCGATAATTATTTCAATTTGTGGTAACTCTGAAAATAATGTGAATTTTTCAAAAATCGTAGTTGAGCCTCTGTACAGAGGTCTGAGCTATATGCAGGCAAAATATTATTATAACAGAAGCATTTTCCACAAAAGGAGAACGTTTTGTAAAAAGGTTATTCGAAGTTAATTTCTTGCCAAAATATTGTATTTAAATAATTTTTTTTGTCAAAATATCCTTAAAACAATTTTATGCATGTATTATAATCTAAGTGACACTACATATCATGAAATTTATCTATTTATGCGCTTTTTTAAAATCACGGTTCCGAACGTAGTCGGATACCTTAATTCAACGTATAAATTGTAGTTATGGTTATTATAATCAATTCTATGACATTCACAGTAGTTTTTCTACATAAAACCATGGCATACTGCTCTCTCAACATGATTCCAAAGAGGACCTAGCTTTTCATCTCTTTCCCCCTTGAAGATAAATCAAATTCCTACACCTTAATTTGAACTTAAATTCATTTATTCAAATATTAAATTGCATGAAGTAATTTTTTATTTGTTTTTAGAATCTTTTATTCTTATACACCCTCTTTTTTAAATCAGTGATTGACATTACCATGTTTCTTTGGATACTTGTAGCATAAATAACGTGGTGTACATATGGTTCCGTGTTTAGATCATGTCCGGATCACCAAATATGGTGACAAGCACATACATGGTTAAATCAAACAACCAAGCTGGACAAGCTAAGTAATTTTATTAGAATTCATTTCACTATTCATACAAAACTACTAAAATAAAAACTATTAAAATTGTGGAGTCGCCACATATATGTAGTGTATGGTAAACTATAAACAGTATGGTGAGTGAATGGCAGATCCACATACAAGTAATAAACGAGTGGTGGCTCCACATACATAAGGAAATAAGTCGATGAGAGTTATATATATATATATATATATATTATATGCATATAGAAGTTTCTACAATTTACATACAATGTCCTGTATTGGCATGCAGGGCTTTAAATTTTAAGGAAATCATTCCATTACTAAAAATAAAGTGAAAAAGAATTGGAGCTGTAGTTATAATGGATGCCTTTCAACTTCCGGTGTTTTATGTTTACGATGCATTCCATTATACTCATTAGTTTTACAGCATATTTTTGCAAATATATGTTTTGCGTAACTTTTTCAAAATTTTAATCTTCGAAATATAGAATAATTTAACTCAAAAAAATAAACATGATGCTTTAGTATGATTTCCTTTACAATTATCAAGAAGTAACTCCCCTCCCCCTCACTTCGCTGGGTATTTCGGGATGTATGGATACATACGGTTAATTAATATATCTATATATATATAGTCTAAATTTCTATACAAGAGAGATGAATATCCTTAACAATCAAAATTGAAAAAACACATAGACAGTGAGCAAACCACACAATGAAGGACACATGAGCAATTGAAATTTAACAAAAGGATGCTTCAGTATTGTAAACATTGCTGACTTAGAACAGATTATATATAAAATAATTTATATAAAAAGGGGTTTGAGCATGCCTTGTGGCTAGCCAACCTTCCCCCTTTATGTTAATAATAATGAGCAAAATTCAGTCGAAAATAATGGATAGGAATATCTAAATCCATTAAAATATAGAGGTAACTTACCTAAAAATTACACTTAAAAATACAGAGCATATATATATATATATACACGTTGCAAGGAAATGATGGATTTAGGGTTTTCGTCGAATACCTAAAGGAGAAAATCAATTCACGCAAGATGTTAAAATAACGTCTATTTGAGGTGTTTTCCCTGTTGTAAGTGAATTAATTAAATCCCCGAACTGTTTTAGTGAAATGATGAAATTAACAAGTCAGCAATTTTTTTAAAGATATGGGGTTGATATTTAGGCAGTCCTCCATGTTAGTCCTATGGGAAGTAGACTTTTAAACGTGCCACTTTTTTGGTGATAGGGAACTGATATTTGGAGGATCGTAATAACTGTTGTTATGGTTCGGATCTGCTGGGACGTATCTCCCCCAGTACATTCCCCCTCTACAGCTTTTTAGCCAATATCTCGACTTCCGAGCCTCACAGTCCATTCGGACCTGGCTCATTTGATCCCTCTCTAACTGCTCTTCCAATTATTATAATTTCATGTTCATATAGCATAGTTTTTCATTGTTTTAAACTTTTAAAAACTTTTTTAATTTATTTAAATTGCAATATCTTGGCTC
Source organism: Trichonephila inaurata madagascariensis (assembly GCA_019973955.1). Lineage (NCBI taxonomy): Eukaryota > Metazoa > Arthropoda > Arachnida > Araneae > Nephilidae > Trichonephila > Trichonephila inaurata. The sequence goes on from BMAV01012046.1 coordinate 2,547, forward strand.
CTGTTTGAATTTCGGACTTGAGATTTGAACCAAATGTTCCACTTGTCAAGACCCATCCATTCATCTACTTGATTCCCAATGCATAGGCAAGGGAAGGGCTTAAGCACTAAAATATCATGCTCCCATGTTAATCCAATGGGGACTGGAAAAATTTCATTCCCCTAAGGAATTGATCTTGGGACTTGATTTTTGGATGTCCGCTATAATTTCGTGTATGCGCGAGTCTTATGTGGAATTGACCCCCTGCGGTGCTCCCCCCTACAGGGCTTACCCATTAATAACTCGAATCATATGCTACCTTGGTCGACCGCACCGACTGGATTCGATTGTTTTCCCTCTGAGCTCTTCAAATATGAATTTTATCCCAATAGCCCCTACCCCATTTCACGTTTTTAAACAATATTAAAATTTTTTAAACTCCTCATAGCTCCGAGTATTTTTTACCTGTATGGTTTGGAAGTACAAGGAATCGATCTTCCAGGTGTCTCCTCCCCCCTGACAACATTTTGGCTAAAGCAAATCCTGACTAGCTCATTTCATTATTTCACTGAAACTGTTCAGGGTTTGATAAAATCACTTACTTCCATCATGGAAATGACCTTGAAGAAACATTATTTTAAAATATTGGCAAAATGCTGTACGGTCGGAGGAGATACATGGGAGGTCGAGTCCCTGTATTTCCTAACCCTACAGGTCGAAAATCCCGAAGTTTTTGGGAATTTTTTAAAAATTTAAAAATTTTTAAAAAGTTTCAAAACGTGAAGGGGGGAGGGAAAAAGCTTTTGGGGTAAAAAAATTTCATATATGGGTTTTATGGGGGGAATAACCGAATCCCGCCGGTGCAGTTTTTCCAAGGTAGCATAGGATTCGAGTTAATAATGAGGGAAGTCCTGTGAGGGGGGGACTGTAGGGGGCAACCCCACGTGGCAAAAATACCACACCAAAAATTTGGGCCCCCAAAAAACAAGACCCAAGCACAATTTCCCTTTGGGGGGGACAATTTTTCCAGCCCCCAGGATTAACAGGGGGCATGATATTTTAGTGCTTAAGATCTTTTTTTTCCAAGGGGGTAAATAGAGAAAGGATGGCTGACGGGAACAATTCAAAAATCTTAATTTCCCAAATTTTAAAACAGGGCCAAATATTCCGGATTTAAATAAATTTAAAAAAGTTTAAAAAAATTAAAAACTCGGAAAAAAACCCTTTTTAAATAAATTTTAAATAACTGGAAAACAGTTGGGGGGATCAAACCCCAGGTCCCAAGGGACTTATTGGTGAAAAAACCAAAATGGGGGGGAAAAAAAGGGGGATGCCCAGCAGACCCCAACCAAAAAAAAAGTTATTATGACCCCCAAATATTTCTAGCCCAAAAACATATGAAAATCGTTCCCAAAGGAATAATATAACTGCCAAAAAGTCCTTATTTTTAAAAAAACTGACTTTTTATTTTATCATTTCCCCGGGATTCACTCAAAGGGAAAAAACCTCAAAGAGAAATTTTTTTTAAATCTTGATGAATTGACATTTCTTTTAGGGATTTAGAAAGCCCATATATTTGAAATGGGGGGTTTAGTATTTTAATTTTTCATAATTTCAATTTTTTAAATTTATTTTAAAAGTGATTTTTTTTTATATATATATATATATATTAAAATTAAAAAAATTTTTAAATTTTTATATAATATATATATATATATATATTTATATATATATATATATATTGTATCATTCCCCGACAGATGGGAAAAACTCCATCCAATATTTAAGAATTTGGGAAAAGTTATGGATAGTACTGGTCAGATATTTTATCCAAAAAAGTTAGTCATGAAAGGGTATCGTGGAGCTTTTTTTCCTTTTTATATGTAGATAGCTGTGTTTACTTTTTATTTAAAAAAAATTTTTTTTCCCACCCCCTTTTAAACAATTTTGATAAAACTTGGGCGACATACTAGAATTTGTTTTAAAAAATGAAATTACAAAGCATGGTTAGTAGAATTCTTAATTTGCTTAATGTAACGATTTTGTGAAAAAATTAATTTTCCATCATAGAGTTTCATTTGTTAAAAAAAATTTAAGTATTTTTTTTAACAAAATATGAAGGGCACGATCTTTTCAACATGAAGAACTAATCGTCTTTGGACATAATTTCTCGAACTCAGAACTTACACTCACACAGAACTTTAAATTTTTTTAGAACTCAGTCAAAACATTTAGACTTGTCAAAAACTTAACAATTTGTCTTGAGAAATTGGTTGTGATTTTTTTCCTTAAACACTGACCAGTCATGACAATGTCAGGCTCAGAGCTAAAGCTATTGAAAGCAATTAATCAAATGTAACATTTAGAATCACAAACTCTTTCTACTGTTTCTTAAGAAAGTCAGATTTTTTAGTTGGGATTTTAAGCAGTGTAAAATGAAACGTAAGCATAAATCGAAAATAAGTGGACATGCTATTTATCCATTTAACCAAAAGCTGATATTGTGAAAACATATTTTGGAACTAACTACATACCATTCGGAGTCTTTTGAGTACCTTTAAATGCTGTATATCAAAGTGTTCAGCGTGAAATGACAAACAACAAAACGTATGTTTGAAGCAATTGAAAAATTAAAGTTAACACAATTTAGTTAGCATCCTTTATCTTATGCTCGTTTTTTTAATGTAACAATAAAAAAAACTCCAATAAATTTCAATGTTATTTGCATGCTTAATAACAAATATGCTAGATACAAAGAATAGTCAATAGTTTTGCATTCATCATTTCCGAATATTTTAAATAACAGCCAATAAATCTGAGGTATTCCTAACAAATGTATATAGATGAGAAGCCGAAAGAAAAATAGCAAGGTATGAGACCTCATTAAACATTAATGGTGTAATTAATTTAGTATAAGGTTCAAATTAATAAAGAACAAATAAATTATGAAAGTTCCCTTAAGTGAATAACAACTAATGCTAACTTCAAAAGAGCTAAGAAATTCCTTGAAATTTTTCCACTGAAACTTGAAACGTAATTTCTAAGATTAATCAATGAGGATTAATAAGCCTCAAATTCCGTTAAATTTTTTCTTGTCAAGATACAAATTATTTAATAATGCTAAAGAATTTGATAAAAGATTTAAATTTCATTAAAACGATGATATTTTATTTTTGAGGATAGCATAATTAAAAATTAGAATCGAAATTAATCAAAATATTTGTAACTTAATTTTATTTATTCCTTAATTTAGTTGGTATTTAACTTTTCAAGAAAGCTTTGTAAGAATTATATTTTTTCTCAAACTACGGGAAAATAAAAATGTATCAAAATAATATGCACATATTTTGTATTAGATCGTGAGTGAGTGAGTGAATAAATATTAACGTCGCACTGTTCAGCTACACGAGGGCTTTTGGCGACGGATCTCGTAATTTTGAACCATGGACAAGCGATGAGGACGACACCTGAGCTGGCAGCCCTTCTCCTAACTACCACACCACACCAACGGCAGGACATTTGAGCTCTCGACAGATTTAACATGCATCGCTCCCCTACATGGCAGGTCTTTAGTGGTACTGAGCTTGAACAAGCCAGCCACCAGACGATACCTTGACCACTAGGCTAATGTTAAACTAACTGCTAAAAATAACTCATGTTGAAATACGTTCTAAAATATTTACATTGATTTTTTCGAAGCTCATCAATAAAGAATGGCAGTAACAATAGAATTTATATTTTATATGAATAAAATAATAACGAACTTTAAAATAACTTATGCAAAAATGATAGCTACCACTTAGATTTTATATAAAAGAACAGAAACTATCCCAACTAGTATGGTGGTTATGACACTCGGCTTGAAAGCGATTGGGCTTGGGTTCTAATCCAGAATAAGGCATATACATATCTTCGGGAAAAGAAGTTGGACTTTAACATGAAATAGATTCTCGTCTCGAATGGAAAGCAGCGCACCCTTTCTGCCCAATGCCGGAATCATCATTTGAAGTAAAAGTCTATGTTTTTTTTTATTGTATTGTATGTTTCGGTTCACCTATCTCTCGTTTTTTGTATGTATCCCAGTATGAAACAAACGATTACAAAAGAACAGATAAATATTAGTGGGAGAAAAATATACACACAACTATGAAACTTTCGTAATTTTATGCATAAGGTTTGTTAATTTTCAACTTTTGTTGGTAATCTCATTGACAATAGTCAGTACAGTCAAGCAATGTCTTGAGGAAGTAGTAGGGGGAGACGAAGCTCAAAGGAGAAGAACCACTACTATGCCACAGATCGTTGCAGATCACAGATAAGAGAGAAGAGCTGCTCATTGTGGGCAAGGGAACACGTTTGATGGATAAGACAATTATATGGACTTCTCTTCTCCTCACAGACGAGTCCAGATTCCCACTGAATAACAATTAAGAACGTCTGCTGATCTGGAGGGAACAACACACTAGATACCATCAAGAATCATCTAGAACCATCTAGAATCATGGTTTAAGAAGGATCTGACTCGGTGGTCACATGAACTTGAACATGTTCTATGGAGGAACTGTTTCTGGTGTGAGATATAGGGTGAGATCATTGATCCATATGTCCCCCCCCATATGCTGGTGATATTGGTAACGATTTCATTCTGATGGGTGATAATGCAAGACCTCATCGAGCAGAGATTGTCAATCTCAAGACCTGAATCTCATGGAACAGCATTGGTTGCTTTTTTAAATCCTCCTCCATGGTTGTTACATGAGCTGGAGCAAGACTAGATCCATGTCTGGTCTTTGCCTCCCATTACGCTGTCTGACAATTTAATTTAAAGTATGAAAAGTCGATACCACCAATGGATTCAAGTTAAGGGGCTCCTATTATAACTTCTTTTTACTATGTTTCTCTGACATTTTAACATACAATCATTTTGAATTAAACTTATGTTAAGTTACTTGAATCATTTAATAAATAATTGTTTAATGCAAATTTCCGTTAAATATATATCGTTTCTGTATTGATTCCTTTACAAATTAGATGCAAAAAACCGGTTGTACCTTAACCCGCGGTCACTCGCGCCTATTTTTACTACCTTCGTTACTCGCGGGGTGTAGAGAACACCCCAAACTTTTAACGCGTGTATTTAATTATAAAAATAAAAATTAAGTAATTATGATACATATTTATAAAGTACAAGATGTGTTTTGTATTATACAAATAAAATTATTTAATTTATTGCACACAAATGAGACTAACATTAATTTAAACTAAACATACAAAATTTTCATTTTAAAACACATAATTTTATATTTTTTCATAAACCAGTATAAAACGTATATGCCAGTAATAAATATACTTTATAATTAATGAATATGATAGTAGAAAGTATAGAAAAATAATATTTTAATCATTTTCCAAACTTTCAGAGCAGACTGTATACAAATGCTCAACTTCTCGCGGGAATTCTCAGCCCTCCAGATAAACTTTTCAAGGTCATTACATTCCAACCGTTCCCCTTTAAAAAGGATTGCATCACGCCTGAAGATTCACGACCTAAAATGTGCAGCTACAGAAGAAATCGTGGTTCTGCACATTCTTTTTAGAAATCTGGGAGGATTTTCTTGTTGCTGGGGTGTAGGGAACACCCCGCGCGAGTGATCGCGGGTTAACTTATGGATGCCAGAGTATTTTAAGTCAAGTAAAACAAATTTAAAACTACTGAACGATGAAAAAAATAGAATATTTTTTCTGATACATTTTTAATTAAATTCTTAAATAGAATAAAATTCCTCTTAATACGAAAGAGCAAACTCGCTGTATAAAGTAATTGATGACGTTATATGCTCTAATGCATAAGTTGTCACGTAATGGGCCATTAATGAACAATCGTCAAAAAAATTTTTTAAAAGGACGTTTTAAATTTAAATAATTTTTTAACATTTAGTTGCAAACAAAAATTTTAAAATTTAAACCGAGATCCTGAAGATTCCAACAATATACACACCAAAAATTACATAAAATTATCACTTTAATTTAAAAATTTAAAAAAACGTTTAATACCACATATAACAATAATTTGTGCGGTATACGAAAAATTTTTAAATTTTTGGGAAGTATGTGATATATATCGTATTTATTCAAATTTGTATGCAAAAAACAATTTACCCCATTCTTTGATTGATAAAACTTAAAAAGTTTTAAATATTTAAAAAAATTATTTTAAATTTTCAGCCGTATAAGAAGTTTTTTTTTAAAAATTTTTCTTTCCTTTTTTATTTTTTTTTTCCTATCAGATTATTTTTTTAAAAGGAAAAGGGAAAAATTTTTTTTAATGCAAGTTTTTTATCTTACGAATTTTTTTTTTTTATTTTTTACAAAATTTTCTACGACTTGTGTAAAACAATTTTTTTTTGAAGGATTACATGACAAACTTGTTTTTTTTTTTTTTTCATAAAAAACTTTTGTATGTGAGTTTTTTAAAATTCCCAAAACACACATTCATTGCATACTTATATTTAAGCTTTTTTTTCTGAAATTTGGGTTTTTCCCTGTTTTTTTTTTAGTTAGGGCAGTGTTCCCTTTTTTGTAATTTTTTTTATTTAATTAAAAATTTATTGTTTTTTTCTTTTTTTATGATTATTTGTTTTAATTTTATTTATATAGAAATGCAATTGAATAGTCGAATTCTCTTATATGATTAGCAGGTCGGCTGTTCTTTGCTGCAAAATTAGTTTTCAATTAATTTTATTTAAGAACATTATCAAATGTCATTGTTAACAACAAATCGTAAAACAACAGATATTCTTTATAACTTCTTTTATACTTATAAATGTCTAATATGTTCCAATTTTTAAAATAATTTTTCCTATAATTACTTTAAGGTATCCGACTACATTCGGAACCATAATTTTTTAAAAACAAATAAAAAATACTGTGAGTCACTTAAAATTAAAATACATTTTCAAAAATTGTTTTTGGGGGAAATTTTTGACAAAAATTTTAAATTTAAAAATTTTGGCAAAAAATGAACTTAGAATAACCTTTTTTAAAAAATGTTCTCCTTTGTAAAAATGCTTCTATTGTACTTTTTTTGCCTGTATAAGCTAGACCTTTGTAAAGAGGCGAAACCCTATATTTTGAAAATTCACATTATTTTCAGAGTTACAACCATTTGAAATAATTATCGGCATATTTTCTTAAAATTTCTCCCTTCTATTTTCGTAAAACATGGATAAACCAACTTCTAAATTATGCATTTCAAAAATTCTAATTGAGCCTCTGTACAGATGTCTGAGCTAAATATAGGGAGAATATTATTATAATAGAAGCATTTTTCACAAAAAGAGAATATTTTGAAAATGTGTCATTCTATGTTCATTTTTTGTCAAACTATTGTACTTAAATAATTTTTTATTGTAATACTAAACTTAAAACAATTTTATATACATTTTCTAATCTAAGTGACGCTAAATATCATAAATATTATCCATTTACACGCTTTTGCATAATCTCGGTTCCGAACGTAGTCGGATACCTTAAGAGAAAAACATGCGAGTAACTGGTTTTACATATTTTTAACTCAGAAATCAAACTGAAAAGAATTGTATACAAGAGAAGGATTACATTGAAAAATCACACTCCACCTATGTGTGTGTGTTTGAACTAAATAGATGGCGCTTCTACAGTAACGAATTAAATCCTGTCATTCTCACAAATAATTTACTTCTAAATTTCTTCATTTCAAAGAATAAGATTAAAATTTGAAAGATCTTTTTTTTTTCCCAAAAACCATCCGGTTATCTTTTTCCTTGTTCTTTTGAAAGAGTTCAAGCGGAAGATTCGAAATGAGCTTAAAGTCCAAAAGTCCTAAAGTCTGATTTCGCCCTTCGCATCAATCCCAATCCCCAAATTTTAAGCCCTATTTATAGGCTTTTGGCTTCAAAATTTCTTTCAAATCCAGGAGCTGTAAATATTACACAGGAAAAGAATTTCAAAATGACACTATGCATTACTTTTTGAAAAAATTGTATGAGAATATTTTTATTCCGCTTGAATCTTGATAGTTTTATAGTAAAGTATATTTATATTTTTCTTTCGTAATAAAAAAAATATGTTGATACTTTTTAAAATAAATAAGGCAATTAATTCAAACTGACTCTAAAACTGATTTTGATATCTACGTATATAATATACTTATTTCTCTAAAACTAAAAACCCAAATAATTTTCATAAATATATAGGATGTATACACTCGTTATGTAAAGTATTATTGAATATTGCCATGCTTATCTTCTTAGTTAATAATAAATTCATGACTCTAATATGCGTAGTAATCATTTTTACCATAATTGGAATATAACAAAATGCAAGATTCATAAAGGAGAATTCTTACAGATACTTAAATATTATTTTTTCATAAGAATCATATTTTAATTATTTCTACTTTAGCTTCAATATTTAGTAAATATATTAACTGAAAATTTTTATTTTAAAATGTTATTTTA
>BMAV01012047.1:29948-40651 GCA_019973955.1 Trichonephila inaurata madagascariensis
TTTGCCTATAAATTGTTATTTGTAATAATGAAAGTTTTGCATTTGGAGGGTTCGTTGGATTTTGCTTTCATTTATGTACAAAAGGAGTGTCAAACTAGAGGCCCTCAATAAACATTTTTGCGGCCCGGCCAATATATGGGCACACAATAATGTATAGTAAAATTTAAGAAATTCCCTGAAATAGAAAAGGTAGTAGCAGAGAAGTGATGTCAAGTGTCAGGACATTAAACTTCTCTTGTTCTTTTATATATGTATATTATAATGTATTACTCGACAAAAAAACCCCCATTTCCACCGACACCCTTGCTTTTTGGGGGGGGGGGCATTTAAACTGAAACATTGTTTGTTTGACCCAAGTTAGACTTTGACGCTTTTGGTGTACAATATTTAACATGTGTGAAGGTTTTTAAAATACGGAAGGCATAATAAAATAAAGGCATAAACATCTTTTGTACATGATGTGCATTATTTAAGTTGTAAAACTGAGAATGGAATTAGCTCTGAAATGAGAGTATTTTTTTTTTAAATAATTGTTTTGATTTTTTTATACATTCGGTATACCAGGACATTGTTTAATTGTTCTACATTTTTGCAATTTCTTATGGTAAGCATTTTTAAGTATAAGCTAATTAACATTTCATAAAAGTTTCAGACTATTCGATGAATATTAAATCATCCTATTCATGGAGTGAAAACTTCAAAGTGATATTTCTCCAAGTTGAATTTTTGATTATATACTATTATTCAAAACCCTAAGGCTTTTTTTGGCAATTAAAGTTGGGATGTGAACTTTTTTACAAATAATCTGAAATATTTGTTTTATAAAACTGTGTATGGAATTAAATCTAAGATGTGTAGTATTTTTTTAAAAAACTTTAAAATCAAAATTATTAACACGAATTTTACACGAAAGGGACAAAAGAGAGGATCATCTAGAATTTTGGTTTTTATTCAAAGCGGCAAACGGAAGTACAACTCATATGACCTCCGTGGATTGAGATTTTATTGGTAGAAAGATATCGTTCACAATAGATTCTTGTAAGGTGGGTAGCTAGTAATTATTTACGCGTGAGTCCTGAAGGCCAGGACCATTACAAATTAAAAACAAACATGTTCAAGATGAAATTAATGGGAATTATTACATATATATGGACGCGTTCTAGTTTGTAAACAAAATTAAACTGAAACCGGATAAGAGACCCTTCGTGTTCCTGTGTAATGTTAATCTGTGCGAAATCATCGAAGTTCAACTGAGTTTTTCAAACTTTTAATGCAAATTTTTGAAACTTTTTTTAAACTATGTGGACGGAAGATGATCTGCGGGTTTCAGATTCACGATTTTACACTGTTGACTTCAGCATTAAAATATCTTGTAAATCATTTTGGCTCACATAGAGAAAGGTTGACATAGTCGCTTGCTTATTGCGGATTTTTTGGCATTTGACGGAATATTTAATAAGAATAATGTTTACTAAGCAATCCAATGGTATTAGCTGGCGTGTGCCATATTGTATCTGTCTCACCACAGATATATCAGAAAATTCATTATCATAACTACACTGCTGGCCACACAAAATTTAACACCAAGAAGGATCAAAGATATCACAGCGAAATTTATTTGGCAGATAACATGTTGTACAAAGATCAAACTATTAAAATTACAGCCTCTTGTGACATATGAATGATGATAAAATCAGTAGTTTTTGTAGCCGTCATAGTTGGCTATAACCACTACCATACGCCTAGGCACAGAATCAAAGAGGCTTTGGATGTATCTTTGTAGTACAGCAGCCTATACGGCTTCCACACATTGCCTAAATTGATCTGGTGTAGCAGCGGGTGGTGTATCCCAGGCCAATCATTGTGCAAGCATGGACCACACGTTTTTGATTGGTGATAGATCGGGATAACCAGCAGGCCAAGGAAGCAATTCAATCTGACGGGTAAAGAAAAACTCTTGAACATTCCGTGCAAAGTGTGGTTGCGCATTATCCTGTTGGAATATGGCTAATGGCAAGCGCTGAATGTATGGGAGGACAACGGGCTCCAACACCTCAGAGACGTAGCACTCTGCAATGCGTACAAGAGAGGTGGTACTACAGTGACGTCCAATACCACCCGAAACCATGATACCTGATGCAGGACCAATGTGGCGATGCATAACACAACAGTTCAGCAGCTTCTTTCCACGGTGTCTCCAAACTCGAATCTGACCCTCGGGACATTGCAGGCAGAAGCGGGATTCGTCAGTAAATACAATGTCATTCCATTCCGTTGTCCAGGTCCGCCGTTCATCGCACCATTGGAGGCGCCAACGCCTGTGGTTTCCAGTCAAGGGTAAACTGAGCAAAGGATGCCTTGCTGACATTCCACTCTGCTGCAAATGGCGTCAGATGGTACGAGTGGACACATAATTATGCGAAACAGACTGAATCTGCTGTGCTATGATTCGTGATGTGGCTGTGCGAAAAATCACTGCCATGCGCACAATCCGCCTGTCATCACGGGCAATGGTGCAACGAGGTGAGTGCGATCGTCTCCGTTGGTCCGTTATTTTCTCTTGCATCCAGCAATGACAGATCCGCATCACAATTGCTTGGTTTCTTTAAAAACGTTGACCTATTACTCTGGCCTATAGGCTACTATTCTTTCTCAATCGAATTCAGAAACTTGGTCAAAAGACGCTCGATGTCTTCCGTGAGGTATAGATAAACAGCTTATATGCAAAAAAAAATGCCGTAGTTCAAATCGCAAATTTGATCTCTCCTTATATAGCGCTTGCGGGTGGCGCTATATGTGTGCCCGCGATGTGCGTTGGCGCTATAATGCTAATGATTTGCATACTTCATCGCCGCCAAAGCATGATGTAAATTTTACATGTTTTGCATGCTTCTTTCAGGGTGGTGTTACATTTTGAGTGGCCAGCGGTGTATATTAGTATGTTTGAATTTTTTTTATTGTTTATCAAGGGAAAGTAACGGTAAGTATTTTGCGGTAAATTTTTTTTTATAATTATTTGTATTTGATAAATTTTATATTATGTGCATGTACTAGAAGTGTGCGAAATTGTCTCTTTTAAGTAATTAGTTACAATCTGCTAACATGTTTCAATATCCTATAATTTTTGCAGCATGTCCAACACCCTCTCATACATGGTATTAGCCTGAATATACACTCATGGACAAAAAAATTAGCGCACCAAGAAGGAGTTGTCAAAATGAAACGAAATTTTACGTACATAATGACTACTTTGATATAATTGAATGATTAGAAAATCAAAGAAAAAGATCCTCTACTTCAAAGAAAAAGGCAAAAGAACGGAGGATTTAATACCCTGTTGAACCCCCTCTATCTCGAATGCACGATGCGATAAGATCGGGCATTGAGGCATACAATTTCTGTATGATGTCGAGACATTTCGTTACATATTTGCTGTAACCTTGCCTCTAGTTCATTCAAACTCGTGGGATGTCCAACTCGCCGTCCCAAATTATCCCAGATATGCTCGATTGGAGACAAATCTGGGGATCGGGCAGGCCAAGGAAGGGTAGTAACAGTGCGGAGACAGTCTTGTGACACCCTTGCCGGGTGAGGCCGAAGATTGTCTTGTTGAAAAGTGACTCTTGGGAGCCGTTGCATGAGTGGCAACACATGGAGTAGCAGGATGTCAAGGACATTCAGCTGGGCTGTCATGGTGCCACTGATCAATACTAGGGGTGACCGTGTATTGTAGGCAATGGCACCCCATACCATCACACCGGCTGTGGGAGCGGTGTGTCGCTGTAAAGCAAAGGCAGGATTGTGGCGTTCACCACGGGGTCTCCACACAAGAACACGATTGTCATCACTGCTGAGATTGAATCTGGATTCTTCACTAAAGACGACCTGGTTCCATTCCTCCTATTTCCTCGTCGCGGCACCACTCCAAACGGAGGCATCGATGGTGCAGCACACGTAATGGGGACCACGATCCCGAATGTCCTTCAGCCAGACGCCTTCGTATGGTTTGAGAAGACACAGGGGTCCCTAGTGAAGGTTCTACCTGTGCCTGTATGGCGGCGGATGAAGCAGTTGGCTGTACGCGTGCATTTATTACGATATGGCGGTCTTCTTGACGACTGGTCTGTCAAGGGCGTCTTGAGCCTGGTCTTCGTGTAAATGACATCTCTCGGATCCACTGGTCCCAACACCTCCTCACAACACAATCAGAGCGGCCTAATTGACGAGGTACTCGTCTAGCTGACCACCCAGTTCCCATCATGCCGATGATTCTCTCGCTCTCATACTGCAACAGATGCTCACATTGTCTTCGAAAACGGGGTAATCGCATGTTTACCTCAGCTCTTTCTTTGTAAGCGATTCAGCACACTCAGACAAGCTTTGGTTACCTGTTTTATACTCAACGGAGAATGACGTTAAACGCCGTCTACCGGCTATACGTAATGCGCAATGACGCTGCATTTCCAATCATTTGCATATCTCCCTGACATGTACCTTCATGCCAAGTTTCGTTACGATCCCGCAATTATTTCTTGGTGCTCTAATTTTTTTGTCCATGAGTGTAATACATATTTTAACTAATCACTTCTGGTTAAAAAATTGATTCACACTAAATTCAAGGTATAAATAATGGAATGTATGGAGCTCCATTCTGTTTAAAATATTAAACGTCGTTAAAATGTTATACATCATCAAAATATTATACGCCATATCTGATGCGTTTGACGAAGCCGAAACTGCCTTCTTGTTTATGAAGTAGGGCACCGAAGAGCTCCATTGGTTGGAATTTCAAGCAACTTCTACTTGGAACAACTTTTTCAGCTCATTGGGAAAAGTTGTTTGGAGCCATTTCAATGGCAACTGAGTAAAAATTGCACGAGTTGGACGTAAAATTGTTCCAAACGTGTACGTGTGATAAGGCCTTAAAACTCAATTTTCATACAAGGAGAGTTTTACTGCAGGAAAAACAACATGCGCGGCGTGTTTCAATATTATAAATTTTGAATATTTTATGCAAAAATATGTTGAAATGTGTTTGAAGCTTGACATATTTGGAGTATTACATAGTAATCACATCTTTAGAAATATTCTATTATGCTTTAAGAAATTTCAATATACATTTTTTTTAAAAACTAGTTTGCAATAATGATCATATTTTATAAGTTAATGCAAAGCAGTTCTAACTGAAATATATGTGTATATATTGATTGTTTATCATATTGTGATATGGTCGATCTTTGTCGACCATATCGTTGTGGGTCAGCTTAAGTTAGAGGTGTGGGATTCTCGAAGTGAAGAGACATTTTAGTAATTCTTAATATGGCTTTATTAAGAGTTTAACTTAAATTACTTATATATTGAACAAACTTATATTAAGTGAGAATAAACCAAAACACGTAGCCGTAGTTAACACAGATCGCGCAATTGGATCACTTATCTAAATAATTATATTATCCGCCTACTCTCAATCCTAATAATATTTCGAATTCGGAAAATAATCTTCCTACCTTGAATTCCAAGCAAAGGTCCAGTCAACTTCAGATATTTAGTTATGCTCGAGTGCAATGGTATGCATCTTGTAGTAATGGCGAGATTTCCGTGATTCTTGGGTAGGCCGTCAAATTACTCTTCTACCTTTTACAAACAGAGCTTTCTCTAAATTGCCATTAATCTTGGCCGTCAAAGAACACAGAGGTTATGTTAGAGAAAGGACGCGTGAGCCGTCACAATATGACTTGAGAAATTGGTATAACTTTTTCCTTCAACATATTAGAAGTTTTACAATCATTACACACCATTTTTAGTTGTTTATATGGGAAAAAATAGGTAATCTTTCATATCGAATTTTTCTTCTATTTTTTTTTTTCATAATGTTCTACATCAATGATAAACATTGTTAATACCAAGTAAAAAAGTTCTCAAAAAAGTTTGTTTCACAATATTATTATTTATTGTTTTAAATATATATTTCTTTAAAAGCAGGAATAAGAAGTTTTAAAGTGGAATCATTTAAACAAAATTATTTCGACTAGTCCAAAAATTAAAAACAAAAAGATAAGTTACAAAATTAGTAACTAGTGCTGAGTGGGCTTTGTATCAAAATCCTTTGGAGATCTTCTTTTGGAAAAAAGAGCTTTGTAAATGGCACAACTGATAATATTTTGCGATTTTTTGTTAAACATGTTGGGGGCTTCGCATCGTTGATATTGTTGATAGGGTGGTAGGTACGCTCCTGATACAGATGAATATAAGGAACTGGTTGCAACGAAGAATAATTTAGGTATATCAGGATTCTAAAATCGACATTTTGTGGATAATATTGTGACACGGTACATTTTTCAGAAAAAATTCCATGTATACATTGCGACATGGCCGTCCTTCGATGACCATATCGTGGGGTTTCAGCGTAAGTTAGAGGTGTGGGATTCTCGAAATAATGAGACATTTTAGAATTCTTAATATGACTTTTATTAAGAATTTAACTTAGATTACTTAGATATCGAACACAAATATTAAGTGAGAATAAACCAAGATACGTAGTCTTATTTAACACAGATCGTGCAATTAGATCACTTATCAATATAATTATATTATATCCGCCTAATCTCAATCTCAATAATATATTCGCGTTCAGAATATAATCTTCCTACCTTGGTTGAATACTCAACGTCCAATCTACTTCAAATATTTCTCCTAAGGGTCGTACAATGGTATGTACCTGGTTAAGATGGCGAGCTTTACGGGATTCTAGATAAGCCGTCGATCAACACTTCTATCTTCACTGAACTGAACTTTCTCTAAATTGCCATCCCGCTCACTAAAACTTCTGTCCTTTTAAAGGTTATCTTATTTGCATCTATGCTTCGTTTCACTTCTTGGATTTGGGTTGGAAAAGATTTGCCATTAATCGTGGCCGTCAAAGAACACAGAGGTTATGTTAGAGGAAGAACGCGTGAGATGTCACAACATTTAATATAATGTATAATTATACAGTAATTCAAGATGAATTGCTGAACATACAATATTTATTTTTTGATAGGGAACCCCGTTTTGTTAAATAGACTATCTATATGTACTTATGAATTAATTAAATTTTTTTTTGACTTATTGCATAAAAAACATTAGAAATGAAATATGTAACTATAAATAATATATATATAAGGGCAATTAAATTAGATTAAAAATTAAATTCCCTATCTAGCACTTAACTTTTATTTTTCATTAGATCTTCAAGTATCAAATTCATCACCCAATTATTTCTCCGAAACATATGGCCTAACCCTTAAACATTTTCTGATTCCAGATCATTATATTTAATAGCCCTATATGTCCGCATTAACTTTCAAGTACATTCATAAAATCCACGAAACTTTAGCATCTGTGTTTAAGTGGTAACCAGCTTAGTTTTTCACTTTGGCGTTTCTTTTTTCTCTCTGCTCTTAGAGTCAGAATATGTCGAGAATTATTTGAATAAAGACATTTTTAAAATTAAGTCTGATTCTGGCACCAAAAAATGTCATATAGTTAACTTTAAAAAAAATTTAGTTAATGTGGATAAAAATATTTATTAAATAATTTCAAAGCATGAGTTGATGGTGATACTTTTTACAGATTTTTATTCCTTTTTAAAAGCACCATAAATTCTTTACTAATTATTCACTTATATCACTCTTCTATCTTTAATCGCATTCCCGAAGCTGATATACAATGTTGTCCAGAGCAATTAGGCCTTCACCATTCGATTTCCTTGTGCGGGCATCCATTGAAAACTGAAAGTAATAAGAAAAAATTATATTTAGGTTCGTTTATGATAAAAATAACTTAAATATTCCAACATCTTAAACTCATTGGATTTTTAGTGATATTAACAGAAATGAAAACCACAAAAGGCTGTATTTAAAATAACTTATAGAAAAAAAAAACTGTGTTATTGATTAAGATTATATTCAAAATCGTGATTTGAGCTGAAGTTACAAGAACACTTAAAGTTAGAAATGAAATGTAAGTTCGAAAATTTTTTTTGAAATCTTATGTGCATTAATTAAGTTTTTTTGCTAATAGCTTTTAACTTCAGCAAAAGGAATTCTGGCAATTTCCTTCAAAATTTTTATGCCTTTTTCCCAATATGTACATGTATACAATTTTGTGAGTCGTAGTAGGTCAGTGGTTAAGATTTTGAGCACCATGGATTAATTGATTGCTTATAAACGTCGCATTTTGAAGAAACACGAGGGCTATCGGTGACGAACCTCATAATTTTGAATTATGGTCAAGTGACGAGAATGACACCTGAGTTGTCAATCTCTTCTCCAAACTTCCATACGTTATTTTTGTGAGGACTAGGGATCGATGGACTTGATATGCATAAACTCATCTACATTGTTGGCATAGTAGAAAAGATGCATAGAAAAATGAAGTTGCAAATTTATTTAAAAGTTTCTCCCTCCCTTCCCACTTCTTTCTCTCTCCATCTTTGTAGTTTATGTACATATTTGTGGACCACAGTAGCGAAAATGGTTAAAAATCTCAGAAATATGGATGGCGGCACATAAGTTGATTTGGATTTGAATCCTTATTTCCACCGTGTTCACTACTTCGAATAATGGAAGCCGCAGAACATCAACTTTAAATTTCGTTGCCACTAATTATAGCCTCGGCTCTAGAATAATATTAATTCAAACTGCATGTATTTGTTAAGTTACATTTGAATTTGGTGATTATAATTTACAAAATACATTTTGTTGCAAAAAAAAAAAAAAAAATGCACCGAGAAGGAAACGAGCTAGTATTACGAAACTTAACATGCGTGTAATGTATGAGGAGATAAGCAAATTATTACAAATTTAGAAGAATAGATTGTTTTATTAAGGAGATATGGAATGAAAAAGGTTAGAAATCAGTAGGTAATAAATCCGCTTCAGGTAGCTATACAAGCCAAAATACGGCGTGACATCGAATCATTAAGGTCGCCTATGATCTTTTGCGGAATATCCTGCCATAATCGTTTCAACTGGGCAGTTAATTCACCAGTAATCCGGAATGTCTGCAGTTGCCTTCCAAGTACGTCCCAGAAGTGCTCTATTGGTGAGAGTTCTGGTGACCTGGCAGGACAAGAGAGTACGTCATATCATTAAAAACATTGTTAATAGAGTCGTGCAGCGTGTGGACGAGTATTGTCTTGCTGATAAAAGGCACCTGGGCGACTTGATAGCATAGGCAGTACAATTAGCAATAAAATCTTGTTCACGTAACTATGTGACTTCAAAGTGCATTGAAAGACGACTAGAGGTGATCGTGCGTCTCAAAATAACTTTCCTAAGTATCACACCATGTGTAATCGTCGTATGCCTCTCGACAAAAAAATGCCAGATCCGACCGGTGGTCTGGCCGCCTCCACACTCGTATGTTCTGGTCATCAGCATTGAGATTGAATCAGAATTCCTCACTGAAGATCACTATCTTCCAATCGGTCACACTCTAGCTCTTGCCGAAGGTAAGCAAAAATCCAATCCAAACTGCCTATTATGGGGCCAGTGGTATGCGACCTAATGGTCGTCGGTTCTTTATATCTGCGTCAGCCAGTCGTCTTAGAATGTTTTCCCTCGATACCACTTGTTGTCTGGAAGGTAGTATATGACGTCGAACCGATTTTAGTGACGTTTTTGGTGAGGATGTGGCCACTCTTATGATTAGGTGCTCCTTGCACGCATTTGTGTTCCTGGGATGCTTTGAACACTATCCCTTCTGTGATCCATTGTTGACAATACAGAGCATTTACCGTATTGCTCCGACTGAGGTGACCATCAATACGCATGTTCAAACAACTTGCTTCACAGAGGCCTACTATACGCCCCCTCTGAAAGTCAGACAATTTTCCGTACGTCTCCGAGGCATTTCAGTCGCAATACTGTCCATCTAAATCGACATATTTGTTTGAATAACCCTATGGCACACGAGCAATCATGCTTTTAAACTGTCCCAACTGCACATCTTATATGCGCATAGTGGACTTACCCTTGACTCATTGGAATTGAAATTTTGATCATTTTCATATCTCTTACCGGACTACATTCCTGCCAAGTTTCGTGATAGTAGCTCGATTTATTTTGGATGCATATATATTTTTGGGATATGGTGTATAGGTTTCAAAAAATTAAAAAGATAGTTTTTAAATATCTGGAAAATTATTAACATATTACATTGCAATTAAAAATAATAAGAAAAAATTAATAACTTATATGTCTCGAAATGATAAAAAAAAAAAAAGGAACCTATTATGTGTGAATTTCTTTAAATTGGGTCAGTGATTGGTTTAATACACAAAAAAATCAATGCCTACTGTGCATTAATTAAAAGGATATTAATTAACGGATTAATTGAAGGACTAAAAGGATACAAGTTGAAGCCTGATAGTAACAATATTACAGAAATACGATAAAAATTTAATAGCTATAAGTATATGAGGAAGACGTCTTAATGGAATACGAAAATATATGAAATTGAATGTAATTAAGAGAAAAACACGAATGGTTCTATCGTATAAAAGTCTTTTAAGATCAGTATTAACTTTTACATCGGAAATTTGGTCCATGTCTCGAACAGATGAGAATATCCTTAATATCTACAAAAGGGAGATTTTAAGAATTACTTTTTGAGGAATTCAAGAAAATGACACATGTAGAAGAAGATAAAGTTTTGAACTC
>BMAV01012047.1:42465-80335 GCA_019973955.1 Trichonephila inaurata madagascariensis
CACATATATATACTTATATATTCATTTATATAAATATATAAACGAGTTCACAAGATTAAAATAATACATCTTCGTATAAATTATACAAGTTACTTTAGATTAGAGATAAATATGAAGAGGTATAAAGAAAGCTTACTTTTTTAATTGTTCAAGTGTTTTTAAGAATACTTTGTTACTACAAATCTAGCTAAGACTTAAGATTTTGTCACGAATAACATTTGATTATTTCCTATAATCTTGGAGTAGTTCCGTGATGATTTTTCTTAATAATGATACCTAATAAAGTATATTCTCATTTAAAATTATGAAAAACAAATATATGTATTAACAAATTTAAGGGAAAAGGAATTAAGGGAACAGATTAAGGGATGTTTACAGTGTTGAAGATTTCGGGAAAGAAGATTTGGACGCCATTTTAAAAATTAAAAGTGATAGCTCATAAAATAATATAAAGTATTAAGAATTGAGATAGCAAGTCTATCCATATCGGTCCTATATTTCATGAAGCAATGCTTTATAAATTTATTTCTTGCACATCAAAGAATTCTAATTAATAATTCACAAATACATGATAGCATAAAATTATATAATTATTAATATAATATAATATTATATTATATTATTAATTACCGTATGTATAAAGTAGTAGTACACAGAATTCAAACTCAAGTAACTTTAAAAACAATGTATCAAATATGAACCTCGCATCAACCAAAACATTTATACAGTTTCTGGGACCGTAGCTTTCATTCCACTTCATTAGAATTTCATTGAGTTCAAAACTATTTAATTTTCTCTTTGTCACACGAAATTATATTTGCAGTTTAGTGTGTAATAAAACTAAGAGTCAGAGCACATTTCTTCAGAGAACAAAACAGCATGAATATTTCAGCTTTTTTTAATCTACACTGTAATACATGAATTTGAGTTAAGAACAAATTAAAGAAATAAAAATGAACGCACATAAAGTATTCACCCTATCACATTTTAATGAGAATTGAAGGATTTATTATTAAATGATTAATTTAAAAAAAAATTCTATAACTAAAATTTTTTCTGAATTAGAAATTTAGGTTCAAGATAGCAAGATATAACTGACACGAATTCATAAAAAAACATATATCATGATATTCTATAAAATACCTATCATTTCGACTATTAGAAAATAAACAAACTAGTAATGCGGAATGCTTGCACGACGGGATCTGTCAGCTACCATCTCATTTGAGCTTTTTTCAAGTTATATTTTGAGTTATAATGATAGATGAAACCATACAATTCAGTGAAAATGGGTATTATTAATAAAAGAACAAAAATTATAAATCTAGATAAAATTAGAGTTTTGCAAAATATTTAAGAAGGGAGATCAAATTAGAAACAAAATAGATGAGATAAAATGATAGAAACAAACAAAAAAATTTTAAAAAGTTTTTCTTAAGGTATCCGAATACGTTTGCAACCGTGATTTTGCAAAAGCGTATAAATGGATAATATTTATGATATTTAGTGTCACTTAGATTAGAAAATGTATATAAAATTGTTTTAAGAATAGTACTTCAATAAAAAATTTATATAAGTACAATATTTTGACAAAAAATGAACATAGAATGACCCATTTTCAAAATATTCTCCTTTTGTGAAAAATGCTTCTATTATAATAATGTTTTGCTTGTATATAGCTCAGACCTCTGTACAGAGGCTCAACTAGAATTTTTGAAATATATAAAGTAGAAGTGGGCTTATCCATGTCTTACGACACCAGAGGGGAGATATTTTAAGGAAAAAACGCCGATAATTATTTCAATGGGTTGTTACTCTGAAAATAATGTGATTTTTTTAAAAATCATAGTTGAGCCTCTGTACAGAGGTCTAAACTATATACAGACAAAATATTATTATAATAGAAGCATTTTTCACAAAAGGAGAACATTTTGAAAATATTTTATTCAAAGTTAATTTTTTGGCCAAAATATTGCATTTAAATAATTTTTTTTCGTCAAAATGTCCTTAAAACAATTTTATACATGTATTCTAATCTAAATGACACTAAATATCATGAAAATTATCCATTTATGCGCTTTTATAAAATCACGGTTCCGAACGTAGTCGGATACCTTAAAATGATTATTCTTTGTTAATTTTATGCTGAACAAAGAATTATATATTATAAATAATTATTACATGAAATTGCGTAGTAGTAAAAATAAATATTTTTATAAGGGCCTTAATAAATATTTTGACAGGCTTTTAGGCTTTAAAATAATTTTTAGCAAAAATTATAACTTAGGAAATTCCTTGAAATACTTTTAGATTATAATTTGATTTATTTTAATAACAAGTTGGCTTTCAAAACAGATCAGTTTATTTTAATATCATGAGCAAAAAATAAATGTTTAAAAATATTAGGTCTTTTTTTAATATTTTTACAGAAACTTTTAAATAATTTAGCCATTTTTTCTCAACCGAGGTCTTAGAAGCTTCATGGTGATCCACAAAAAACTGTATTTCAAAACCCACACTATGAATTGAGGAGTTTGTGTGTGAGAAAATATTATTTATAAAACAATTTAATAATAAATGATAAGATAAACTAGTATGATATGAAAATCCAGAAATTTGTGGATAGAAGAAACTCGTATCCACAAATTTTTCGCATTTTTTAGAATCTTCTTTTTAGTTAATGGGGGAGGGGAGAAAATTTCTATATGTATTAAAAATTCTCAAAGGAAATAATCATTAATTAAGCTTCAACTAATGTAGGAAAAGTTTTTCACAGACAGAAGTTATAATTCCATTCTACAGTGAGTAACAGGTAATGTTGTGATGAAATTTATATTTTGTAATATCGTATGCTTTAGTTGTGCAATACAGTTGTTAACAAACAATCGTAATCGATTTTATGGTAATAAACGACGAAGATCATCATTTACGCAATCAAAACAATAGAAAATTTCTTGTAAAATTTACGCAACATATTGATATGCTAATAATAGACATAATGATTTCATTAGTTAGACTTCCTATTTCATAACCTTTAGAATGACTTTGTCATTTGAAAATGTATATTGAATTATATTTAGTTACATCTGTAAGCAAAACTATACTTCAGTTTTATTAATTATAATTTTTAAAATTTGGAATTTGCATTTTTATATTCCATTACACACACACATTTTAAATTTTTTTATATTTACTTTTACAACTTACAAAAAATTTTTCATTAAGGAATTGTTTTACCTTGTTTAATTATTAGATTCTAACATTCTACAAATAATTATTACATTTAGGAATGTCCCATATGTGAGTATGTTGCTCAATATATTTAACCCCTTGAGTACCATGTAACCACTAGTGGACTCATATCTTTATATATAAAAATTACGTGTATTTTATGTGTAAAATCACAGTATTTGTCCACGGTGAACTCCAAAACTACTCAACCGATTTTAAAACTATTTTGTGTATTGTGTGTCATTTCGTTTAACTTAAAATATAGGATACTTTTTATTTCAATTAAAGACGTCATAATTTTTTTATTGCCGGAAATGTGAAGAATCTGGGAAAAGGGAACGTTTCTAAAATGTTGCAATGCGTGTGTGTCTGCTGAAGCGGATTTGGTTGACCAAAGTGCACGAAAAGTGAATGCCTGGCGTATTTCAGAACGTGAAATCCGAATTTCGAATCTGTTTCCAATAATACCCGGAACATTGCCGGATAGTACCGGTCAATCGTATTTTACACACCGTGGCAGGAGCTTACCTTAAAAGCCTTGGAGCCCGAACACTTGGTCCCTGACGTATTTCAAAATGGGCAATCCGAATCTTATATGCTATCTGAGAAATTAACGTAACTTTGCCGGATAATTCCGGACGACCGTCTGTTATGCGAACCGTGGCAGGTCTTACCCTAGAGGTCTTAGGGCGAAAAAATTGCGTTTCTGGTGTATTTCGGGATGGTGAACAAGAATCTCTGAAATCGAATTTTAGAAATTACCTTAACTTTGCCGGGTAATGCCGGACGGCCGTCTATAACACGAACCGTAGCAGGAGCTTACCTTAAAAGTCTTAGAGCGGAAAAAGTGCGTTTCTGGTGTACTTCGGGACTGCAAACGAGAATCTGAAATCTAATTTTAGAAATTTCTGCAACTTTTCCGGATAATGTCGGATGTCCATATTTTAGACACCCAGGGTCAGGGACTTACCTCAAAAGAGCGTTGGAACGCGAAAACTCGGTCCCTGACTTATCTCCAAACGGACAATCTAAATCTGGATAATTCCGACCGACCATATTTTACGCAGACAGTGACAGGGGTTTACCCTAACAGTCTTGGTGCGTGAAAAGTGCCTATCTGGTGTACATCGGGGTGGTGGACGAAAATCCGAAATCGAATTTTAGAAGTTCCCGAAATTTAGCCGGATTATGATGGGCCACTCAAATGCCCCCCTCCCAGGAACTGAACTCGCAATGAAAAAAGTCTCCAGTTGTGCGTATAGGGGCGGGAAACAAGAGCCTGATATTTCAGAAATTCCACTAATTTTGCAGGATATTACCGGAATTAGGCGGAAAGACTTTGCATTCAAGTCCCACGTCCGGATTTTCATTCCCTCTAGCGAATGAACTTGCTCGCGCTGGGGCATTAAAAGTCAATCCCGTGTGCGTTTTGGAGTGTGGAGTGAGAATCTGAAATCGAATTTTAGGAGTTCGGATAACTTTGCCGGATAATGCCGGGCAACCATAATATTCGAATCCTAACTTGCAGACGCAGGGATGCAAAAAGTGAGTCCTGATCTGAAAACCCATCCAATTCAAGAAATGCCCATAGCTCTATCAAACAACGCCAGATGATCACAATGCGAAACAATGCTAGATCTGTATTATACGCGAACCATGGCAGAGGCTTACCTAAAAATTCTTGGGGGTGTGAAAAGTAATTATCTGGTGTTTTTCTGGGTGGGGTGTAAAAATCTGAAATAAAATTTTAGAAATTCCCGTAATTTTGCTGAATAATGCCGGACAACTGTAAAGCTCCCTTCAGAGACTGAACTTACAGGGCTATAGGTGCACTGAAATGGGTCACCGAGTGCATCTCGGGGTGGGGAACGAGAATCTCGGGGTGGGGATTTCAGAAACTCCCCTAACTTAGCTGAATATTGCCGGAATGAAGTCGAATGGCTTTGCGTTTGAGTTCGCGTCCGGACTTTCATTTCCTATAGCAACTAAACTTGCAGGCACAGACTTGCAAAAATACGATTGCAATAGGAAATTGCTTTGGCAATTGCATTTTCAGGCGTTGTTGTCACTTTATTAGATGGCGAACAAACTGCACATTCCGCATTGAAACTGCCATTAGACATTCATAAGAAATCAAGCGCAATGTCTACCATTGAAAAAAAAGTGGATTGGCTGCGGTATTGCAAAGGAGTTCGATCATAATCAGATGATTTGTCATATTCCATAAACATTCACTCGAGGTATTTCATAGAGCTTTGCAAGATATAGCACAAAAGATATTCGAGAGATTTCATAGAGAACAAAAAATATTCAGTGGTGCTGTCCTTTTACTGTGTGGAGGTTTGTCCTCTCGCACTACTTTTACTCACGAGATTAACGTATGATTAAAACAATCCCTTTTATGCCGAAGCATCGTAACACTTTGATTGACCATAAACACGCGAGTACAATTGCAAGTCGATCAGTCGGAGCAAGTACTAACTTCGAAGTAACCAACTGCTGGATGTTGGAAACGGTGAAGTAGAACTGCATCCCAAAACATAATGTATCAAATAGCCAGACAATTTCTGTACTGTTGTTCAGACAAAAAAAAAGGAACTGTGATTGAGCGTGTCTTCCCGGATACACTGTATAATTATTTAAATAATAGTTGGCTTAGTAGTCCTGTTACTGAATCAGAAAAAATGTTGATATTAACGAAATTAACTTCCAGATATAGTTATTTCCCGGTTGTCCAATGCCTTTTAAATTAATCGACACTATTGGTGATGAAAACAAAACTGTAAATTTTCCAACTGAGTTCTTGAATTCTTTGGCTATATCAGGAATGTCACCACACAATCTTCGGTTGAAGATTGGTTGACTGGTTATCCTGCTGCGTAATTTAAATCCACCTAGATTATGCAACGGTACATGTTTATTCTTTAAAAGAATTACCGGGAAATTTCTTGAAGCAAACATTTTCACCGTAAAGATTAAATAGGAAATCGTTCTATTGCCACGTGTTCCACTGATATCGTCAGAATCTCCAATACTATTCAAAAGGCTTCAATTCTCAATTCCTTTGGTTTTCGCGATGACCATAAATAAATCTCAAAGCCAAACAATGTCCATTTGGGGCTTGGACTTGGAAAATCCATGTTTCTCGAACTACATGTTGCACGCTCACGTTTGGGGAAACCGTCGAATCGATTTGAGTTCGCAAAAGACGGGTTACCGAAAAATATTGTGCACCGTTTAGAGATTAGTTATATTAAACTTATTTATTGTTATACTTTAAAATGATAAAAATAATATTAAAAATGGATGAAAATCAACGTTAGTCACTTCATTCATAAAATTAAATCTTCTTATGCTGTTATTTAACAACTTTGTAAGTATTTCATGTAATTTACTATACTCACACACATACAAATAGGCGATGAATACGATGCAAAATTTAAAACATTATGTTGTGTTATGCTTAATTTCAATTCCCCGAAATTGTAAGTGAAGATTAATTTGACTGCATTGAGTGGCTTAAAAAAATATTAAATCAAAGTATTAAAACAAAGCTACAACAACGAGTGGCCGGGTCAGCTAGTGTTACATATAAGGCAAAATCTCATTGCAATCTTATGTGGATACAACATGATTTAGGTGTACAACCAGTGTAACCAGCATAGGAAACATTGTAAATTTTCTTTTAATGGGATTGTATAAAGTAACAAAAGTTAAGTTACAGAATGTCTAGGATACAAAAATTTGAGAAAATAGAAAAATTAAAATTATAGTTATAAATTTTTGTGAAATCGCTCGAAATGTTCCTTGGAGCAACAAACTTTTCCGCATGCGTTACTTAAATGTATTGCCATTTCTGTTCCAATTCTTCATCACAAATAGATAAATCCGTATCAGAGTCACTTCGTATTCATCAGTTTCCGGTAAATACTCTCATTCAATATCACTTTCGTTGAAATCGCACAACGATGCCATTTTGGCAAGAAAAAGTAAAAACAAACTAGTTATACAAACTTAATAAAGCGAAACGAAACACGAACGGATGCGCGCCTTAGTCAGCGTAAAAAGGAAAAATGAGATGTGCATCTTAACATCAAGGTCAATATCCCTAGAAATTTAGGATTTCTGGGGATACGAAAAAACGCAATCTGGTGCACAAGGGGTTTAAGTTTGGACTCAGAGGGTCAACAAGCAAGAAATGGTTGGCTACTCTTTTAAATCTTACAAGGGGAGAACACAATAAGGAAATTAATTTTGGGAGGAGAGATGGTGTAATAGTAGTACTCCCTTAGGATATTCAACCCTCAACGTAATTCCGCCGAATGGCCAGTCGATTCGGAGAAAATAGGCTTCGAAATTTATGCTTACCTTTTATACAATTTTAATTTCTTCCAGTGACGCAGTGACATAGTTGGTACAACGCTTGGTTTTTTACGCGAGCGAATTGGGTTCGAGTCGCTCAAGCACCTTTTTTTTCAATTTTTTTAATTATTTTTTAAAACCAAACAAATTTATTTATTAAATATTAAAAGATATTTTATGTAATTATTTTGTATTTTATAAAGTAAAAAAATTATTGTATTTATATAAATATTTATATTATATTTTTAAAATATATTTTTATATTAATAAATAATATTTGTAATAAAATATACTATAATAAATATTAAATGATATTTTATATAAAAATTAGTTAAAAATCGCTTTATAATGTGAAATACAATAAATTATAAATAAAATATTATATATGATATCAAATAATCTATAAAATATATTATTATCAAATTAATAATTTTACAATTAATATAATAAAAATAATAAGTCTTTTTTATATATTATTAATTTAACCCTTTATCTACCGCATTATGATTTACTGCAGTTTTTTCCATGCAGTATTTCTTTTTGGATCACTGCATTGAAAATTAAGGGACATACATAAACAAAATACTCAACTTTGGGAAGTTTAATCCGTTACAGCTAATTAATGAATTAAAGATATTCAACTGTAAAATTAATTATATACACTGTTCGCTTAAAATAAATAGTCAAATCGTTTTCTAAGGTCTTCATTAGCATACAAAATACATGACACTTAAATTTTGACATTAACTATTTTTTCGGGACAAAAATGATAATCTTTGCAATGCGCTGAAAACGCCTTCAGCTGAAAACGCAATTTCTGCTACAAAACTATTCGTCTTCCCCGCTAAAATACTCATCACAGAACTCGTGCTACCATATATCTTGGAAGAGTGGATTTCAAAGAATATTCCTGCTATATATATAAGTATTGTCAAAATATTCGTGAAAATGGTTATGCTATGTAATTTTAAAGTGAGTGGTACTTATAAGTACCGTCGGTAGATAAAGGGTTAATTATTTTACAATTATATAAAACATTGCTCGCGTGACTCGAATCCTATCTACTCGCGTAGAAAGCAAACGTTCTACCAACTACGCCACTGCGTCGCTGGAGGTAACTAAAACTTTATTGTATAAAAGGTAAGCATGAATATCGAAGGATATATTCTCCGAATTGAGACTGGCCATTCGGCGCTAATACATTGAGGGTTGAAAACCCTAAAGGAGTACTACTATTCCACTAAGTCTCGTCTCCAAATGAATTTCCTATTCACATGCCATGCCCTTGTTAGTTGATTTCTGATTCGTTTTAACATAGATATACGTTTCGCAGCAGCTGCAAAAATTTCGCTTGTTCTTTTGTCAATATTTCCTTCAGTTTAACTTCAAAAGAAATACGGTGTTTTTAAACCTCTTTTTTTCTAAATCATTCGAAGCTCGAAGGTCGAAAAAAAAGAAAGCATCTGACAATTTTTGGATAATTATACAATCGTAAAAATGAGCCCCCTTCAACAACTTTCGCAATCGCATTAATGCTAATGACTCAGAGTTAACTAAATTATATTCTGTTAATAGACTAATAAATTTACTTAACATAAGTAACTAATGAACAAAGAGTTGTTTTTTTCGTTTGGAACTGGATTTTTTTGCTTGTCTTATTTACATCTTGAAAAAAAAAATGGTTTAAATTTCAAATTTCGCTAAAATTTTTATGAAATGTTTTCGACTTATATGGATTTAAGAAATGGGACTTCTAAAGTTAAATCAGCTTCTCAGAAATTTATTTGAGAGTAAAAACCTTAATGTTATGAATTTACTTGAAAAATTTCATGATGTAGAAATTAAGATAATAAGCCCAGTGGCTGAGTGTTTAGTGCATCGCGCTTCCACACCACAGGTCTGAGATTCAAACCCCTGGCTGGGCAAGGTTGACTCAGCTTTTCATCCCTTCAGTGAGTCGATAAATGAGTACCAAGCCTGCTGGGAACTTAACACTGGGGGTTTCGCGTTAGACTGACCACCTGACCCTAACATCTGCTCATGCACCTCAGGGTCCAAGGTCGCATATACTGAGTTGGGTACAGTAGGCCTTGGCTCTCATGGGCTGTCACGCCACTGAGTTAAGAAAAGAAGTTATGATAAGCAGATTATAATTAGTGTGCTGTTTTACCTGTCCTTCCTCCTAAGGTTCCAGTATTGATTTCCCAATTAGTATTTGCGTTATTTTCATGATTTTCCATACCACACATGTCAGTTTCGAAGTCACATTTGAAATCTGGAACATCGGGTGGTGGAGGGCGTTTTTCTCCTATATAAAAAAAAAAATTTCTCTTTAAAAATACCTGGAACGAGGCAAAAGAAGGTACAGACAAAGTTCCTTAAAAAACTTATTTTACTTTTCATAAATATTACGAAATTACTGGAACATTTTTCTTTTTATTATTTCAGTCATGCCACAGTTATAACTGATGTTAACATCAGGGCTTCATAACGGAATATTAGCAATAAGCATTTTTACAAAATGTTGGTACTAGAAGAAGACAGAAATTGCCACTCTGTTATCCTATAATCCCTTCACATAACTATATATTAAATTAAGAGTCGTTAATAACCACCATTATGTCTTACCTGCCAGAATCTTGTCTCGAATAATCTCCAGTTGCATGTATATATATATATATATATGTGTGTGTGTCTCGTGTCTGTGTGTGGGCAATTTAGGGCGTTCTAGAAATAGTAGTGTCAAGGAAATAGCCATGTAGAAAGACGAATTTAATAAAAAATACCTTTAAAAATCGGGATAATGGACACTGCATCTATTCTCTGTAAGTACAATTTGAAAAAAAGAGAAAAAACATGGAGTTCCCATATTTTCTCAGCTAGGTTATTACAGTGGGGGCAATAATAAGGCTGTTAATGGTAGTAGTTATTATTTTTTTTTTATTAATTGTGCATGCCGTTTTAGGGAAAAGTTGGGTTCTAACCAGTTGTTGAGTAAGACACGTGTAAGCTATTAAAATATTCTTTTTGTACGAATAGGGAAAATATTTGTCAAAATGCAAGTTTTAATTCTTTTAACGAGGGAAAATAAATGAAATTGGTATAAAATAGTATTCTCAATTAAAATTTTAAAAGAAAATATATAAAATTAGGTTTTAAATTAATATTAACCCTTAACTTCGCACTGTTGCATTTCTGCAACATATGATTTATTTTAATTTAACAGACTCAATATTTTTTTAATTACCTACAAATCACTTATCTAAGAAGAAAAAGATTACTGCAGCGAAATACATGCTAATTTTGTCACTAGAAGATAGTGCCTTTTTTCCAGAAATCACTACAATTAAAAAAACTCTGATGCCTCAAGTACTGTGTTTTGGCTATAAAAAGAATCCATTATATTTTATGCTTCCTCTTGTTTATTGACAAAATAAATTACCAGGTAAGAAATTTAAACATTTTATGATGATAATAAAATCCTCATATGAAAAAAAGTTTTGTATTTACAGCACTACTGCGCAATGTTGCACTTCTGCAAAATAAAAAAAAAAAAATGACTGAAATTCAATTTAAAACTGCTTAATTTTTTTTCCATATTTTTCCCTTCTATTATTACTTGAGAACTAGCTGATATAATTTTTTCATAGAAATTTAAAAAATTGCGAAGTTAAGGGTTAAGTGTGATATATATTTACATATATATAGAGAGAGAAGTATAATGCCTTCTAAATAAAGCTAAGTGAAATGAAAACAGAATTATATAAAAAAAACTACTTTAAAGTATCTGACTACGTTCGGAACCGTGATTTTGCAAAAGCGTACAAACGAATATTTTTTTAATATTTAATGTCACTTAGATTAGAATCCATGTATAAAATTGTTTTAAGAATATTAGTACAGTAAAAAAATTATTTAAATAATATATTTTGGCAAAAAATTAAATTTTTTTATAGCATTTTCCTTTTATGAAAAATGCTTCTATAATAATAATATTTTGCTTATATATAGCTATGATTTCTCCAGAGGGCCTGAACTACGACTTATGAAAAATTCCCATTCTTTTGAGAATTACTACCAATTGAAATAATTATCAGGGTTTTTCTGTTAAAATTTATCCACTCTGATGTGTATTAAACTATGGATAAATCGACTTCTCTAAAGAACATATTTCAAAAATCTTAGTTCGGGTTTTGTACACAGGTCTGAGCATATATATAGGCAGAATATTATTATTACTAAATCATTTTCCATAAAGAAGAACATATGGAAAATAAATAGCTCTATGCTTATTTTTTGCCAAAATATTGCATTTAAATTGTTTTTAATTGTAATAATATTCTTTAAACAATTTAATACGTGTATTCTAATCTAAGTAACCCTAAATATTAAAAAAATATTCGTTTGCACGCATTTGAAAAATCACGGTTCTGAACGTAGTCGGATAACTTAAGCTAAAATAACGTAATCCCCAATATAACTATACTGAAAGGTTATAATTTGGAAAACATTTCCATTTACATCAAGCCATAAACGTAGGAGGTACCTTGGAAAATTATATTAAATTCGTATTATGATTGTATAATCGATGTTTTCTGAGGTAATGGATTATAAACTATGATTCTTAAATATTATACTTGGAATCTTAATAATTCAAGTTAACAAATAACTATCCTTCTTATGCTTAAAATCATTAATCGAGTGAAATAAAAAAAAGGATAGGAAAAAGAATTAAAAAACATTTTTTTTATATATAAAACCAAAAATGTCGTAAAGGTGCAATATTTGCACATCCATACATATTAAGGAAACGAAATATTGAGAGCTCGTAAAACGAACGGTTCAAAAAGCTTTTACGTGTATTAAATTGAAAGAAAAAAATTAAGAAAATTTAAAATTCAATTTCTTCAGCCAATCATAAACTCAACAAAGGTATTTAGAATTATTTATATACAAGAGTTTTACCAATATTTGACAATTGATTTGCTCCATTTACTTACCGTTGCATTCATACAATTTGTTGATTCTTCGGACATCACTTTCACTCAGACCTGGTTTGTCATTAATGAGGCCAATAACGACGCCTTCTTTCCTGGGTTTCATGGTCATAGATTTCTTGTTTTTTGCGAAAGCGTATTCACCGTACAACATAATGGAGTTGTAGTCGAATTCTTCTCCGAGCAAGTTGTTTTCCCATGGTTTCAATTTCAAGAAGTTTTGTTCAGCTCCTACAGATAAAATACGGTATCTGGCTTAAAGACCTGGATTTCGAATTTCGGATAGTACTAACAGTTTGTGAAAGCAATGAATAAGATATTTACTAGATTTAATTTTTTGAAAACTAAATTGCCTTGTCTTAGTGTGGTAGAAATTGAGGAAGGGATTTTCCAGAGCTTTTAGAATTAGACAACTTTTTAACGATTTGACGCTTATGGAAAACCTGTATTGATAAAGGCTTACATTCCGAAATGTACGTGTTAATTTTTTGGGTAACAAAAGAAGTGATGAGAGATTATGTCGCTCAAGTTCAGGAATTGCTGTCAGCGCCCAAGGCTATGCAGTGTAACTTGTCGCTTAAAGTACCTTTACATATAGGAAATTCCTGGGTTTCTACTTTAGGGTACAAGAGGAAAGTAAACCCTAAATGAAAATATATTATAAATTACATTTTTACGGTATTTTATATTACATTAATCTATTATTATTGTTATTTACTATACATCATTTTTTAAATTTGAAACATAAGTGTTGTTGTGGCTAATCCTCAGTCTGTCTGACGGAGTCAGACAAGACCCAAAAGACCCTTAAGAAGTCCAATACCAGGAGGGAAGAGGAAAAAGGGTCCTCTCTTGAAAGTCCCAAGAAGTCCAAGATGTGATCTGGAGAGGCTTGCTGAGTCTTGCACTTGGTGCAAAGAGCAAAAGTCTTCCTGCCTGCACAAAAGGAAAGACTCTTTATGTGATCACTTTTCAATCTAAAGATTGCAATCTGCCACATTCAAGTAGGAATGAGGATCCTGGATGTTTGCTTTCACACCAGTGATGGTTGGGCGGGGTCCTCCACTCCTTTAAAATTTCAGATTTAACCCTAGATTGATGTTCAGAGAAGGTGAGGGTTGAAGAGATAGGTGGAGAAGCATTACAACCCTCTTTAGCCAGGAGATCCGCTTGTTCGTTTCCAAAGATGTGTAAACGTGTTAAAATAATTAGCTATTCAGAGCAGCAACGTGCATGGTGGATCTTACCAATTTTCTTGTGGGGTTTTCGGGACCAATCCCTCACTTTAAGCCATAACTGTTGGCACATATTTTCAATATTGGGGTTTTTTGGGTAAAGAAGAGGAGTGAGAGGGCTCAAGTTGGAATATGTGGAAGATAAGTGAAGAAGTTGCAAAAAATAAACAGCAAAATCTATTATTTTTATTGATTTTTTAAAATTTAAGGTGGCAATCCCCTTCTTGCTGCAAAATGTTCATGTTCCAGAACTTTTTAGCTCTTAAAAAAATAATTTCTCCAAATTAAGTACATAGCTGGAAAATTACCGAATAGTGATAAAAATAGGAGGAGGGGGTATCCCGCCCTCCTATTTTTATCACTATTCGGTAATTTATTATTTCGGCCCCTCCAAAAAAACGGTGGCCAGCAAAGAAAATTGTGAATCAAATTCGGATTCAGAAGGTCATTATACATAAGAATAAGTACAAATGGTATAAAGGCTCCAATTTTTTTTGAGTTAATCTGTGTTAATAGACATCCCATGTTGACAGCCAGTGAAGTCTTAAGATTACTTGATTACTTGAGGTTCTAGCTCTCTAGGCAATGGTAGGCCTCACCTGCGACCCTTTTAAATAGACAGTACGTAGCACACATTCATTGTTAAATACTTGTATAAACAGTAACCCGTAAAATAAGAGTGCGTGACTCAGTCTCGCAAACCAATTTGATCACAATGGCATACACAAGGATCGGAGAGAGACTCCTCCTATATACTAAGATATTTTTAACTTTTAGCATTAAGATTACTCCTGGGCGCTTTCCTCGAAGTGTTTTTTAAAATGTAAACCTCTTCCATAAAAGTAATTTGTGTATGACACTGTTCGACCGATTGCCACCTTTCGACTATGTTAGACATTTAAAAAAAAAACAAAAAAAACATGCTAAATATTTTTCGGATCCGAACATTTGTGGTCTCCTTGTGTTGTTTTTCTAATCCCGTTCCATGATCTCAATGAAAGTAAACAAACCGATTCGAACCCGAACTTTTTGCAAGTTTCGTGATTTGTGGTTGGCAGCAACTGCAATGCAAATTGAGCGACTATTTAAACTCGGCTCGTGTTAATTTTTTTAGGGGAGAAAGAAAGGAAATATAAGAAGTGTGTTTTAGCTCTTAAATAAAGAGCGGCTGGTTGGCTATGCAACTGTATGTTGCATCACCATTTTAAGATAATAAATTCGTTTTTAATATTAGACTGTAAGAGGACGGTTCGAATCAGACGTCTGGTAAAGTTGATTTTTTTGAACTAAAGTTTTATTAGTCAACTTATTGTTTTTGATCGCTCCAGTGACGAGCACATTAACTTTATCCTTGATTATTATTAAAAGTAATTTTAAGAAACTGCTTTCATCTTTATGCCTCCTCGACACAAAAATTTTCACTGCTTGCTTTGCCAAAGCTTGGGTTAGTTTACCAGGAAGTGTAGCAGACTAAATGATTGTGTATGATAGTAGGTCTAGGCCTAGACAGGGACATAACTTAATAATGTAGTCTAGTCTTTCCACAATTGCTAGTTGGTATAAAGTTCGAAATTCCCATTTTTTTTCTGAAAAAAAAAGTCTGGGAATAACATTTGATAGCTAAAATTATTCTGATGATGTTATTAAGGCCAAGTCAAGAATGAGACGAGGTCCCCTGACGAGGCAGACACTCTAAGCCCGGGCCCAATTGACCCATACCTTGGAAGGTCTCTGCTTTTGGGTTAATAATAATAAAGAGAGAATACTTCGAAAATTACCCGGTTTGATATTGTCCCAGATGATTTTTCCCAAAAAGTCGCCACGATCTGCTGTGTTCGTGCCATAGACCGGGCGTGTCCAATTTCGTGAACAGCTGACACTTTGTCGTGGCATCCCTCACTCAAAGATATTTCTTGCTCTCCTCCTCTACGGCCTACTGAGGACCAGCACCTGTTTTGATGGAAGCATTTATTAAAATTCTAATTCTGATTTCTCTCCCCCAAAATTTTGTTTCACTTTGAAGAAAAATTTTTTAAAAATTAATTTTAAGATTAAAATAGTCTTTTTTTTGCACTTTGTGAATTTTACTGATAATTTTTGCACTGTCGATTGAACTGTTTAATAGATATTGGAATTTCAGTGAATGAAAAATGAAAAGCCTGTAAAATGAAGTGGCATTCAAAATGAAATTATCTTAATAAAGCGAAATAATTTTCATAGTAAAGCATTTCTGAGTAATATAATCTTTTGGATGAGAGAGAGAAGACAATGAAAAACAGTTCCATTTTAGATTTTCAAGAAAAGATTAAAATTTCACATTGGGGGGGGGGAAAGAAAAAAAAAAAAATTACTGGGCTTCTTGAAGAAAATTGTATACAGTCTGAAATTTGCTAAATTTCATTTTAAGCGCTTGGCCATTAATTTTTTACATTAGGAAAATTTTTTTTTAATTTGTTGAATGAATATAGCTATAATAAAAATATATACGTATTATGTTATTTGAATATATTCAAGACATGTGTTGTGATGGAATACCTAAATTGCCCCAAATCTGTAAAAATATTTATTTATTAAAATAAGATTTTTAATGAATATATAAACTCAAAAGAATATAGAAAAATATTTCCTCGTCCTAATTCTTTCCATAAATAAAGAATAATGGAAAATAATAATAATTTTTTAATCACTAAAATGTTAAATTCATTAAATACAGAAGGGAATATAAATGAATTTTAGATTTATTTGAGAACAAAGGAAATGCATTGGGAGATCCCAGAAGTAAATGATATACCCAGTCACAATAGTAAGTTTGATGTAATCTTTCGTTGCTGGAGTCTTGGGTTTGAAACGGACGCAAGTCTTCGTTTCATACTCCTTGAAGGCTTCTTCTAGAATGTCTTTGACGTCTCCTATGAGGTAAAAATCAGAAATTATTAGCTCAAAATGTATTAAAAAGACTTTAAGCAAATGCAAATTCAAATGCAAAATAATAATAATAATAATAAAAATAAATAAATAATTCAAATACAAATACAAATAACAGTTTTACGAAAAGCATGAGTATTCAACTTTTATTTACAATGTACAGTTTGATAAATCTTTCATAATTTTTCGGGAAATGTTTCCGCTCTTAAAAATGGACATTGATCCTTTATAATAATTTTTTAAAACCATTTTTTCGAAGTCACATACGAAAAAAAATTCGTGCTAGCCTTATTTTCTATTTTTCTCTTTACATTTTCCAAATGTCGTAAGGGATATTTATGTACCTTAGACCAAAATCGTTACTAATGATTTTGAATCGTAATGTAATAATTTTGAAAAAAAAAAAAAATAAAGAGAAAACTTTTGATTGTCGATCTCAATAAAATTTTTTTTACCATAGAGAAATTGCCCCCGGAGAAAAATTTTAAAATATACTTTCGTTAATTTTAATGTTTACAAATCTTAAAAAGTATGATGAATTTTATTTTGTTAACACTCTAAGCCAGTGATACTCAACCTGCGGCCCGCCAGCCTTTTTTGAGTGGCCCGATCATGACACATTGCACTAAGAAATTCAATTATTTTAGAAGAATGTACTAAAACTTCAGCGAAAAATTTTATCAATCGAGCAATTAAATCTATGAATTTTGCTATCAATTTGTTTTTTTTATAGTAAAACGTAGACTTGGTCATGGATGAAAGAAAATCGAAACTACAGCATATATAACTCATTGAAAAATGCATAAAATTAAATATTTTTTGTGTGAGTTTGGTAGTAAGGTTAATATAGTATTAAAGAAAAAGCGAAGAATGAGTTTTAAAATTTTGATTAATTTTGTTTTGACCAATGCTGCTTTTTTTATGGGTCCCCCTTTTATTTCGGGGGCCTTGGTTCCTCTTATATGTATGTATCCCGGTGAACCAAAAGGTTGAGTACCCCTGCTCTAAGCAATAGAGAAGTAAATTAAACTTCCTTTCAGAATGTAAATCAACTTTCTAGCATTATAAAATAAAAATATGAGACAGTCCACTTTGCAGAAAGAAAATAATGTTTCCCAACAGCCCCCATGAGCACTGTAGAATTTATGCATTGTGATGTCCCCGGCCCTTTTTTTAATTGCTGAAAAAAAATACACCACAAAAGGAAAAAATTTGTCCCGTTTCCCTAATTTGGGGGGAAAAATTGCGTAAATGGGTGGTTTTGACCCCCCGTTCCATGAGGTCCGAGGATGAAAAAAAACGCCGGTAGAATGCGATTTTCAGTTTCCCAGGATCTTTGACGACAGCATGCTGGAGGAGAGTTTTTTATGGGGCCCAGAAAGACCCCACGCTCTGAGAGGCCCACAGACAAGAGATCAAAAGGGAAAAGGGGGTGAGTGACCGGAGGAACCTATTAAAAAAGAGAGAGCGAGATAATTTACGACGACTTTTACTTGAGAGAAACCGATGAGGCCTCTTAGCCAGCGATACTATACTTCAGCTTGGAATTACTTGAGAGTCGAATTACGAGAACGAAGGCGAACTTAGGAACGAGGAGTTTCGAGTCAACGACAGCACGGTGGAGATAGAGCCAGCGAGCTCCCACAAACTCGTTGTGGAATTACCGAAAAGCGAAGACTTTCTGTAACGAAATCTATTGAACTGGGGACCCTTTGGCATATCAAATGCGCAGGACATTTCCCGAAAGTATCACATTAATTAATATGTTTATGCGAGCAGTATAAAGACATTACCGTGAAAGAGACTGTATATCTGCGGACCCATTTTGCAGTTAAATTGTACTGGATTATTTTTTTCATGCTTTCATACTTTAGTTTGATCCAGAGTTGTTTGAAGTCATTACAGCACGCAATCAGATCACATCGTGAAAAAAATGGCATTAGGTGACTTTTACAAATCTTTGTTTACTAAAAAATAACCATGAGGAAGAAGTGTGCTCGAAAACTGTTCTCTATATTTGGGTATAGCTATATTTGTGAACAGAATTTTTTTTTCATGAATACCAATAAGAGTAAATATAGATGCTTTTGAGCAGACATTATCTGCAGGCTCTTATGAGAATCTGAACAAGCTATCACATTCAAGTAACAGTTCTAGAAAAGTACATCGTATATTTCTCCCTTAATTTGTTTCTAAAACTAAATGTGCTTGTAGCCATAGATGATATGAAAATGTGTCAGCAAATATATTGAATAAAACTGCTTCTTTTTTATTTAATTCCTATTTATTGATTTTTATGTTGTAAAATTTTTACCTTTTCTAAAATTCAATGTTCGGTAATACATGCTATTATTTTAAAATATGCAAGTGCGTATCAGTACCTTCTTTTTTGTTATTGCATGCGAAGAAGTTTTATTATCATGACAATAACGGCTTTTACTGGAAGTCTGTTAGTCTAAAATTATTACTAATGTTAAATGTTTTTTTTTCGGAATACTTATTGTCTATCAAGAAGGAAACTGTGAAGATATTATATGAGACTTGTCAGGATTTTGCAATTTTTCCATCATGAAAATGAACATTTGAGAAACACGTTTTTAGTTTAGGGCTGTATGGGAACGAGAAGAGAAATATACCGTAAAATCCGGCGTATAACGCGCACTTTGAGCACAAAAAGTAAGATCGAAACTTAAGGGTGCGCGTTATACGCCGGGTATAAAAACAGTAGCTTTAAAGATAACAAAAGAGATGAGTATAAAAAAAAAATTTACTTCTATATGTATCGAAATACCGTTTGTTTTAAAGAAACGAGAGAGAGAGACTTACATTAGGAACTAAAAGAGTTGTAGTTATAGAAGTATACTATTTTTTCAAAAGTCTGGAATAATACCTCGAATGAATTATTTCAAAACATAAGAACAACGTATACTAATATTTCAGAGTTCTTCGTTAAAAAGGGGGTGCGCGTTATACGGCGAATATACCTAAAAACTAAAAAATTCAACTTGAAAGTATAGGTGCGCGTTATACGCCGGATTTTACGGTACATTAAACTTCCTCTCCAGGAAGAATATTTTTATTGAAAAAGGATTTTCAATGAAGTTGTTCAAGAACTTAGTTGAGCAGTTTTTAGTTATAAAGAATAAGATCCGCAACTGAAAGAATACAACAACCTGCATGAGTAAGGCCGAAAACTGAGCCACATGCAGTATTTTTAAGCTTTACTAAATATGAAACATTATTAATATTAAACAGATAAGAAATCAACAACCTTATATTTTGCATTTTAAAAATGTTCTATTAATGTGTTATCAAAAAGGGTTAAAAGACCAGAGGTGTTTAAGGGGCCCCCCACCTCTTTTCCCTTTTCCCCAAACCCCCGAGAAACTTGAGTCTCACGGTATTTATATTACTATCTTCAAAGGGGCACATATTTAAAAAAACCCAGCTTCCGATTAAAAAACCCGGCCCCACTCACAGCAGTCAGCGTTGCTAACCACTACACTGTGGGGGGACTTCATAAATATGTTTTTGTATAAAGTCTTAGCTATAAGAAAGGCGGTCACCCCCAAAAAGCTTTCCATGGGTGATCGTGACCCAAAAGCCCCCCTGCTTTTATAGTAGTCTTAATTTGCGTGGTTACGTTCTCCTCTTCAGGGTGAGCGTTCTAATAAAAAAAAGTTTTTTGGGGCCAAAGACCCCCAAAAATTCGTTAGGGGAAGTTGCGGATAGGCCTTCTTTAAAGCTTTTAAAGGGGAGAAGGAAATCACGGTGTTTTTTTTTGGGATAAAAGTAAAAATAACTCTTTTGAAACAGAAATCCAAAAGATTTACAAATAACAGTTAGTCAGCATTTTAAAATTTCAGATTAACTGGTGCTTAATAATTTTCCAATAGTATTTTTAGTTGTTGAATAAAAAGTGTGTAGTTTCTAACTATGAGTATTTTTTGTGTAGTTACTTATTATAGAATTTTCAAAAGGTAAGTGCAAAACATTTATATTTTTTTTTACCCCGATATTACAAATAACCCGGAATTAACGAATAAAATACTCGGTTCCGATGAATTCGTTATACTGATGTCCGATTCTATAGTTTCGTGAATATTTTCATGAAATTTTTCTTGAGAGGTCTGAGAGATTGCTCACAACAGTTTTGCAAAAAAATAAATTAATTTAAATGACAGAAATTTAAGCTTAACATTCAAAACAGCATTTTTATATTCTACTTGTTAAATAAATAAATTCTGCTTTCAATGTAAGCCCAAAATAATTTTTTTATAAATTGTTCTTTCTGATCAAAGATGTTGTAGAAGGAAATGTCGAGAATGGAAAGGGCTAAATTCTCTCTCTCTCGTAGTCACATGATAAATGCTATCATAGGTTTCTAGTCAATCAGTTCATACGCCTCACTTTTGCAAATTTTAGGTTTTTACAGAAACTTTCTTTTGAAAAATAGATATTGCTTCACAATCACAACGTACATAGATAAACAAAATGTTCTTTATTTAAAAGTACATGTATAACATAATAATTTGTATTTTTACTGTCAAAAACTTTTTAAGGAATCTTTTTTTAGACATCTTTACTTAATTACCGAACTTGAAATCGTATCTGGATTTTACAAGTACAACAGCGTGGTATAGTCTAATGTCAACATTGAATTATTGCATTTATCATACGACCATCTTGAATTTAGCCAACTGAATAGCCGCAAATAAACACAAAACATGACTTTTACACTAATAATATCGTATGCATTTTTAAATGTCATTTTCGTAACTTGTTGGGAATATTTTACACACTTACTCAACTTCCAGTCTATTTCGTAATGCACAATACCATCAGGCCAGAGCTGGGCCTCATCAACGACTGCATTTCGGTCCTATAAATAAAATATACGATTTAATTTAGATGAATTACACATGCGAATTAACAAGAATAAAAAAGCAATTATTAAAGCAGGAAGTTAAGATCACACACACACAAAAAGATATATTTAGAAGTAAGCCGGAAAATTCAACTCTAAACAGGCTACGGATTGAAACAGAAATTAAATTTTGTTGAATTATAAGAAAAATCTTTACAGATTAAATATTAAAATATTAGTATTAAATATTAGTGAATTCTAATTGTGAAAGGAAAATTACTGTTTATATCTAATTTTTTACGTACTATAATTAATTATTCGAAGTCAAATTATATATATATATATATATTAGCGGACCCGACAGATGTTGTCCTGTACACACATCTTAAATTCAAAAATTCTAAATTTTTATGAATAAGCTTTAACAATCTGAACCGTTTTGATGAAAATTTGTATTATAAAGTTATTACATTATCTAACGTCATTACATATGCGGTTATCACAATTCGATCAATCGATAGCGTGTGAGTATGTTTATACTATGTGAAAAGTTAAATGTAGAGGCTGTGTGAATAAAAACTTAAACTTGTTTTAATTAAAGGTGAAAAAGTTGAGACTTAAACTATTTTATATATAACAGGTATATTTATTAAATTGTACAAACACTTAATTTATCGTATGCCATTGGATGTATAAGAGTTTTGTTTAATTCTTGAGGGGTATAAGCAAATAAATCCGATGGTTTTCCAACTCTAGAACACGCAACATATAATTGGCTGTGAAAAAAGCACGGATTTTCTAAATTTAAGCCACAAGTCTTCATTGTTTGACCTTGAGACTTTTAATAGTCATAGTAAATGTCCAGCGAATAGGAGATTGTAAGCGTTTAAATGGTATAGGTGAATCTGAAGGAATCATTGGGATCCGCGGTAAAGTTTTTAATTAATATCTTTTTAACTAATTGCGATATCAGACCGAATTGTGAATCGAAACCATTCTCGAGTACACTGGAAAAGACACAAAACATTTCATCAAAATCTGTCCAGCTTTTTAGGAGGACATTAGTCACATGCACACGCACAGAAGATTTATATATATATATATATATATATATATATATATATATATATATATATATATATATATATATATATATATATATATATATATATATATATATGTTGAGGTGTGAGAGCTTATGATTATTAATAATCAATATACAGTAGCGCACACAGGAATTTTTCAAGGGGGGGAGGTCCTGGGTCGAAAGTTCAACATTCTTGTATCATGCTCTTTTTAATTTTGTCGATTTTGGGGAAAAAAACCCGAAAAAAAACTAATTATTGAATAAATAATTAGCATTAATTAAAAAACTTCATTAATAACAAATATTTAATTAAATTTTTGTACTATATACTTGTTTAATCAATGGGAAAAAAATAAAGATTTGGGGGGGTCCAGATCCCGGTCCCCTGTCCCCTGTCAATATATTAAGCCAACAGAAACTATTTTTGAATTTAAACTCATTTCGTTACATGTTATTACATGTAATATTTGATAAATTGACATTTGGTTATTTTTATTTAATTACACTCTCTTCTTAGATATAGCTTTGGTGGTGTTAAAAGAATATATGATTATCATATTCATCTTTCAGTGAAGAACTTGTTAAAATTTAAAATAATTTTATCTCCACACAATACTTACAGTGAGAATATATGGATCTATTCCAGCAATATCTCCTTCGAACAATCCTGAAATCAACAGTTGTCAAAAAAATTATTCTAAAATATATAAATACAATGATTTTTTTTCAAAAATTTTGAAACTTGTCAATATAATTTTTAAATTGTTACATAATATAATTACAGCATACTAATTAAAAACTACGTTTCTTACTAGAAGAAATAATTTTAAAAAAATGTCCTATACTATTTTATGTGCAACTTTTTAAAAAAATTATTTATATTGTTAACTAAATTTATATACGTATTTCTAGTGAGTATAATTATTTTCATCACGACTGTACGTAAAAGTTATTATCAATTTAGCTCTTTTTCAGCAATTAATTAAAAAAAAAAAAAATTCGTAGTTGTCATAAAAAGTTTTAATTCATTGCGCATTAGTAGAGATTGATTAAAACATCGAACAATGAGTTATCAAAAAAAAAATAAAACTATTCTTTCATTAAACATTTTTTTTTTAAAATTCTGTTTAAAATTTGGGTTTGAGATCTGAAAAAAATGCAGTTTTAAACGGTAATTTTTCTTAAAATTTAAATTAAAAAGATTCGAAACTTTTAAAATTATTTATAAAAGGGAAAGGGGTTCAGAAAAACATAAAATGTTTAAAATATAATCATAATTTTAAAATTTATAAGCATTTGAAAATAAGAAAAGTTTCTATAAAAAATATTTATTAAGTTTTACGTCGCGCATGCTATTTAATTACTCTAGCTATAAGTTAATTAATAAAGTTAAATGTATTCTCCTTACACTGTAGCTATTTTTATATTAATAGAATAATAACTTACATATTTTAATAAATAAAAAAATTTTTTTAAAAAAAATTTAAAAAAATTTCAATGTTTTTCAAATATTTTGAAATACAAAAAAAATATAATACTAAAAATTAGGTAGGGCTTAAAGGTATGATGTATTTTATAATTCTATAAAGTT
This sequence comes from Trichonephila inaurata madagascariensis, assembly GCA_019973955.1. Classification (NCBI taxonomy): domain Eukaryota; kingdom Metazoa; phylum Arthropoda; class Arachnida; order Araneae; family Nephilidae; genus Trichonephila; species Trichonephila inaurata. Next base: position 66,761 of record BMAV01012047.1, read on the forward strand.
TTATACATCAGATACTATTTTGAAAATGCGTCCCAAAAAAATACTTAATATTTATCATAGAATTTTCATATGCTTATGATTTTAAAATTATTATTATATCTTAAACATTTTATACTTTTCTGAAGCCCCATTCTTTTAAATAATGTGTAAAAGATTCAATCATTTAATTAAATTAAAAAGAATTATACCTGTTTGAAAATTGTTGATATTTTCAGACCTCTAGAAAAATTTAACACCCCTGAGACTTCTTAATTTTTTCTGAATTACTCCAGGTATAATTATTTTCGAAATATTTGATTACATTTTTTTCAGAAATAAGAAATGAAATTATGGAAATAGCGTTTTACGCTGCATTTATTTTTTTTTCAGAACCCACTTTTTTTAATAATAATATATATAAATATTTTCTTAGATATATATTCTTTACTTCAGTATTTTGGATAACACACTATTTCAATAGCAGTTAAACATTTTGAAAATTATTACGTAAATGAAATAAGATTTCACCCAAATATGCCTCAAATCCTCTGGAATGCTCTTTCTTTTTTTAATTAATATTTAGTTAATGTTTTCAACTATTTTTTAAGTGTTTGTAATATTAAAGGATTATGTTCATTATCGCAACACTAAATTCATTATTGTCATCTTTTCATCGATTTTAAGACAGATTATGACAACATTGAGAGGGAAAAGCTGTTTGAAGCAATGTTGGAGTTGAAAGAAATTAGTTAACATGATAAAGATGACCTTTAATAAAGTGAAATTTATGCAAAATTAAGTTGGGAGCAGAACTTTCAAATGTTTTTTATACTGAAAAGGATGTGACGTCTCTCGCGTCCTTCTTCTAACATAACTCCTAAGTTCTTTGACGGCCACGATTAATGGCAAAACCTTTCCAACCCAATACCAAGAAGAAAAACGGATCAAATATGTAAATGGGTATACTTTAAAAAGGGTAGAAGCTTTTTATGGGAAAGGGGGGCAAGTTTAGAGATAACTTGTGTGGAATCATTCGGGTAAAAGGGTTAGATGTCCTATAGCTCTGGAAGAGGGGTACGTTCATATAAATTAAATTATAAGGAAGTCTGAATCTTCGCAGCTAAAATTACAATTTTGGTATTACTCAATCGCTGAAGGAAGGAGCTCTGCAAAAAGGGAATATTTTGTTAGGAAGTTAGATGAATCAGTTAATTTATTATAATTTAAAATAAATGATCTGTTGCGCGATCTGACTTGAATAAAAGGTTTTAAATTGGGTTTTCTCTCACTTTAAAAGAAAGTTGTCAATTGTTAAGTAATATAAGTTATTTTTAATAAAAGTTGTATTAAGAATCCAATATGTCTCATCATTTAGATAACCCCCCAAACTTAGCGGATCCTAATGACATAGCCCCGGATGGCTATGTCCAAGATAAAACAAAGAGATTCTTTTTTTTCATGCCGGTTTTTTAAACCCGCCCTAAAAAGCAAAAGAACTCTGACATACAAACAAAAAAAAATATATCTTCAAAAAAGTCTTAAACTGCTGCGTTTTTGGGGCGATATAGACGTAATGGGGAGGACAAGAACAATGATTGTTGAAGCGCTTTGTACGCAGCTTGAAGTGGCATAAAAAAAGATGGGTTTAACAGTCAATGTAGAAAGAAAAATTTTGCGTCTCAGATAGAACTTGAATCAGGACCACTGACAATAAATGTAGGATATTCCTTTTTGGGAAGTTAGATATATCACATTTACCGGGGGGCAATTCTAATCAAAACAGTATTCCACATCAACGCCATCAGCGCCCTTTTTTAAAAAATGCCGACATAAACCCTTTTTTTCCCAGGGGCCCACTCATTCGTCGAGTGAAGTCGTGTTTCGCGCGTCCCTTTCTCCGCGCCGGCGGTAAATTTTAAATTACCAAACGAGTTCTATCTTCGTGCGCCAGGCGGAAAGTCTTAATACACCATAATGAATTCTATTTAATCTCATTGCCTCCCTTAAAAGTAATTGATCTAACTTTCCCTATTTTTCCCGAAATATGCTTATCTAACTTTCCTATTTTTTTGAAATATTCCCCGTAAATACTCCCCCCCAATTCTTTAAAAAATTTTTATTTTCAATAGTTTCTTTTTTGAACTATGTTGTCTATTTTATTTTAAATTAACTAACACACCCTAAAACCCCGACACCCACATAAAAACCCCCCCAGAAGAATCAATCTTTTTTGGAAGATTTCGGTTGGATTCCCACATAAATAATTATGTTTTTGAGGAAATCTGTCAATTCAAATGTTTGAATACAATTGTAAATAACAGCAATGACATAACAATCGAAATTAAAAATAGAATCAACATAGCTAAAAGATGTTACTATGATTTGAAAAATCAATTTAAATCCACATGTATAAGCAAGGAAGTAAAAGTGCAACTATACAAAACGCTTATAAGACCCATAATTTTACATGGCAGTGAGTGATGGACAATAAAAATACTGGATGAAGAAAACGTATTGAGATTTGAACGAAAAATAATAAAATTTTTGGACCAATGAAAGAAAATAGGATCTGGAGAATACTTCGCATTTTTTGAATTAAAAAGGAAGTACGGAGAGCTAAATTTAATGAAAGTAATTAAGACTTTTTTTCACAACTAAGATGGCTTGGCTATATATCCAGGTATAATAACAACAACCCAGTAAAGCGAAAAGTGTTTCTGAAACCAGAAGGTAAGAGAAGAAGAGTCAGACCCCATACAAGATGACTAGACAATATAGAAAAATGTTTGTGAAACATAGGCGTTGTGACGAAGCATATCTCTTTCCCCTATTTTCCAACAGATCCCTTGCCGACAGAAGCTGTGAAAATTCCGAAGTTCCTAATTTGCTGGGAAGGGAATTTCGTAGCTAGGTGGTCGAGTTTCGGCACCTTTTGCCTAGCTGACCGGACTGTAAAAAAGAGGCGCCTTATCATTGTGTTTTCATTTTCAAGAACTCGGTGACGCCGTCGCGTCGGAGAACATACAACTGTCCCGCAGCCTTGGCGTCTCTTTGGGACTAGCGGAACAGGGCCGGATGTGGCGCTGCAGAGATGTATAACATAAAGGGCCGGACCGGAAGGCGGCCAGGAGGATGGGGACTGGGGCCCGACAAAGAGATGAGCGGTGGCTGACTGGGGGAAAGCGATGATATAAAACGGGCGACAGAGTCGGACGGGGAAAAGACTGGATCTTTGAAGGGGCGGTTTGGCCGTCCGAGCGATAGGAAGAGCGATAACGAGCCCGCAAATACAGCGGTCTCCTGGCTGAAAAATCGAGGAAACGGGAGAGTACGGAAGGGCCGAAGTGGTTACGGACCAGCCGCGAAAACGGCGGTCTCCTGGCTTGGAAAATCCAGGAACGGAAGAGAGTGCGAAAGAGACTCAAAATAGATATTGAACTGTAATTAGAATATACCCTTTTATTTATTATTTTGATGATTTTCATGTTGAAATAAATAGTTAACCCCGAGCTGAGAGAAGTCATTACAGCGTAAATAGATGGAAAAGAATACCAATAAACAGATCAAGGTGGTGTAAACTAACTGAGACGGTCTAGGTCGGAAATCAGTTGTAGGGCTTATAAAGAAGAAGAAATTCATCATAAAGTTAGGAACAACTAATCTATTTAAAAATCCGATAATTTTGGAATTGAGAAATGTGTTGAATTTGTTTAACATTTCATTTATTAATTAAATTAAATAATTAACCAATGCATCCTACTGTATCTTTAGTCCCTCAGAGTCACGAAGAATAACATTATAAAATTTATCAATAAGGTCGGTTTATTTAATTTTATCTATTGTTTTATTTCATTAATTTATTTTTAAGGATTTTACCATCATTCAATTTTCTTAAATAATTAATAATAAATATCAACTCACACACACATTATAAAAAGTAACCTACAAAAAAACAGAAAAAATATCAAATTAAGAATCAAAACAAAATAAAAACAATGCTTATTACCTTCATTTTCCATAGGATTGTTAGCGAAAGCATCTGTAAGAGAAAAATTATTACTACATGTATCAAGTCAGATATATGAAGTATAATATTTTTACAGTGAACACACACACACACCAGGGGAGTAGCTACCACCGTATCAATGATACGGAGCTCCCAAGGTACAGGGGTCCCAATTTGCGTAAGAAAAAATCGTTAAGTGGTAAGGGACCCCTTAAAAAGAGCCCCCAAGGAATTTTGATACAGTGCCCCCTCAAGACTAGCTACGCCAGTGACACACAAACACAGCACGGAACAACATTATCATTTAGCAATTTTATCATTGGCATTTTATCAAATATTTATGAACAGAAATGAATTTATACTCGAAAGTAAAAATTTCATACCAAGCAGACAACTTAGAAAGGATTTAATGTGTTTTTCTTTTAAATCTAGGTTATCTATGGGTTCCTATAATGAACAAACTTTTTTTTTTTTATGCATACTATGCATTAAGCAAAACAGAAATCGTTAATTGATTGATTGGTTTGTACTTTACATAGAGCAGCAAAGGCTATTATCCCAAGACTTGCTAATATATAACATTTATGATTTTTAAAGAAATTATTTGATTTTCTGAGGCAACGTTAAAACATTGAAAAACAGTGCATATTTCTTTTGAAAAAAAAGCGTGTTATTTCTCCGACATTTTTACAATATAAAACTTATTTAATTTACATCGTTTCAAGATTATTTGTGATTCTTTCAATAATGATATGCAGTTATCATTAAAAGAAAAAGACAGAGACGAAGCGTTGAAAAAGAGCCTTAGAAAACTTTACAAATAATGTCCCCCACCTTTTATGTGAAGAATTTTGCAACAATTACAAAAAGTATTCAGTTTGGTAGAGCCAGAACAGTATAGGAGTTTTTCTACTAAATAACCATCTATATACATTGAAGAGCTTAAAAAAAACTAGTACAGGCATGCGTATGCAAATTAAGAGATATGGTACCAATCAGAGTACGGCGCTGCATTCGGCAAAGCCTATATAAGACAACGAGTGTCTGGAGCAGTTGTTAGATTGGTTACTGCTTCTACAATGGCAGGTTATCAAAATTTAAGTGAGTTTGAGCGTGGTGTTATATTCGGCGCATGAGAGATGGTACATAGCATTTCTGAGGTAGCGATGGAATTTGGATTTTCACGTACAACCATTTCACGAGTGTATCACGGATATCGGGAATCCGGTAAAACATCAAATCTACGACATCGCTGCGGCCGGAAAAAGATCATGCAAGAACGAGACCAACGATGACTGACGAGAATTATTAAGCGTGACAGACGTGCAACCCTTTCGCAAATTGCTGCAGATTTTAATGCTGGGCCATTAACAAGTGTCACCGTGCGAACCATTCAACGAAACATCATCCATATGGGCTTTCGGAGCCGTAGGCCCATTCATGTATCCTTATTGACTGCACGATACAAGGCTGTACGCCTCACCTGGACCCGTCAACACCGACATTGGACTGTTGATGACTGGAAACATGTTGCCTGGTCTGACAAGTCTCGTTTCCAATTGAATCAAGCTGACGGACGTGTACGGGTATGGAGACAATCTCATGAATCCATGGACCCTACGTGTCAGAGGACTGTTCAAGCTGGTGGAGGCTCTGTGATGGTATGGGGCGTATACAGTTGGTATGATATGGGACCCCTGATGCGTCTAGATACGACTCTGATAGGTTACAGTGTGATGTCTCACGCGTCCTTTCTCTAACTTTCATAACCTCTGTGTTCTTTGACGGCCACGATTAATGGCAAATCTTTTCCAACCCAAATTCCAAGAAGTGAAACGAAGGATAGATGCAAATAAAGATAACCTTTAAAGGACAGAAGTTTTTAGTAGCAGGATGGCAATTTAGAAGTTCAGTTCAGAAGGATAGAAGTGTAAATTGACGGCTTACACCTAGAATCATGAAAATCTCGCCATTCATCCAGGTACATACCATTGTACGCCAGTTTAAGGAATATCTGAAGTGTATTGGACCGTTGTAGATTTCCAAGGTAGGAAGATTATATTCTGAATGCGAGAATATATTGTGCAGGATTGAGTAGGCGGATATAATATAATTATATAGATAAGTGGTCCAATTGCGCGATCTGTGTTAATTACGGCTACGTGTTTTTGGTTTATTCTCACTTAATATAAGTTTGTTCGATATATAAGTAATTTAAATTAAATTCTTAATAAAAGTCATATTAAGAATTCTAAAATGTCTCATCATTTCGAGAATCCCGCACCTCTAACTTACGCTGACCCACAAAGATATGGTCAACGAAGATCGACCATATCACAACAGGTACGTAAGTATCTTGTCTGATCTCCTACACCCATTCATGTCCATTGAGCATTCCGACGGACTTGGGGAATTTCAACCCCACATCCCAGAATTGCTGCAGAGTGGCTCCAGGAGCAATCTGCTGAGTTTAGACACTTCCGTTAGCCACCAAAATCCCCAGACATGAACATTATTGAACATATCTCGGATGCCTTTGCAACGTGATCCTACTGATTTATGGACAGCCCTGCAGGATTCATGGTGTCAATTATCTCCAGAACTACTTCAGACATTAATCGAATACATGTCGCGTCATGTTGCGAAACTTCTGTGATATTTTCGTGGGGGCCCTACACGATATTAAGTAGGTGTACCACAGTTTTTTTGGCTCTTCAGTGTAATAGAACCTTCTTTTCGTAATTTATTTATGACCCATACTGTTCAATGCAAGACGGACCACAACAGCAGATTGTATGTTGAATATCTGAATGGCTATTCGAAATAATAATTGAGCATCTATAGCTAGACAAGAAGAATCCACTGAAAAATAAATATTTAAAAGTATAAGACTTGCTCTGCCATTATGCTATTTTACTTTTTTCTGAAGGTGCTGTGGCCGAGGTAGATTATTGGTTATGGTCACGAACTCGTGGACAGCGTGTCACCGGTTCAAGTCCTGGTGCCCCTCTCGAAGAGGACACTCAAGCATTCTAACCGTGTAGAGGGGACTGATGCACGTTGAATCGGTCCTCTAAATGACTAGGAGTTCGGAGAGGGAATACCAGATCAGATCTCGTCATTTGACCGAGGCTCAAAATTACGAGGTCAGTCACTATTTGTTGTTTTATAGTGTGGAGTTAATATCTCTAACTTTACTGTAGGTGAATTTCCCATGTTTTTCTATTGCCCTTTAATAAATTAGGTGAAACATTGTGCTTTATGAAGTGGTAAAAATAGTTCCAACTCAAATGTCAAATCTAAATTTTAAGCATATCCTACTATAATTGAGAATGTGTAATAAACAAGCAATATATAAAAAAAATTATAGTCAATTCCTACTTAGGTAAATAAAGAAAAATTTTTATTTTAACTACTTTTTATTAGATAGTTACAATTAATATAAATATGTACATACATGTGACAGAATCACAGCATTAAGTGGTAATTAATTTTTATTAATTATAATTAAAGTATCGTATTGTCATCCAAAACAATCTTGTGTATAAAATTTCAGTTCAACTGGATGCTTTAAAAGGTGAGAAAAAAAATCTTTTAAAGTTTTGACCCAAGTCGCTAAAAGTGAAATCAACGTGACTGCATTTGTAATTCCTTAAACAATTAGTTTCAGTCAATTAATTTTAATTAATTATAATTAAATTATCGTATTGTCAACCACAACAATCGTGTATAGAAAATTTCAGCTCAAATGAGTGCTTTAAAAAGCGAGAAAAAACCTTTTAAAGTTTTGACACAATTCGCCAAGTCGCCAATAAGGATGCCAACGTGGCTGTGTATTTGTAATTTTTTAAGTAATTAGTTTTAATCAATTAATTTTAATTAATTATAATTAAATTACCATATTATTATCCAAAATAATCGTGTACATAAAATTTCAGCTCAATTGAGCGCTTTAAAATGTATTTTATTAACGATTGAAAATTTGAACAAGAGGGGAGATTGTGAACTAATAGTAGGAAATGAAAAAATGGAAGATTTATAATTTTCCGAAATTAATAAAATAATAACTAAATAATCAAATTATTAAATATTAAAGACATTTGAGATTGAAATGGCTTAGAGCTTTATTAGAATAAAAGTTTTGATGTAATAAGTGATGCAGCTACATTTGAAACGTGTTTTTACAATTAGACAAGGAAAGGGAATTTTTCTTAAAATACTAAGCGACAAAAAAAAAATACCCACGAACTTTGTTTTTGTTTTTTTTAAAAAAAATAACTTAGTGCTGATAAAGTAAAAATATTATTTTGAAGGATATAGTGCCCACGATTTAATTGTTTCTCAGTAATGTACATTTTCATACATTCTTTAAGGAAACATTCGAAAACAAGATGGATGCATGAATTGGTTCAATAAGTATTCTTTTATATTTCGACTGCCTTATCATATTGACTAATGAGTTCCAGTCCCTCTGGCAATCAATTTACTTCGGTTTTTCTGCAGTTATCTATAAGAAACAAATTCCTGAACACAAACTTGTAGATATTTCTACTACAAAATTCCCCTGATAATACCCTGACAGGAAAACAGTTCCGCACAAATAACCTTAAAGTAGCCTGAGGTAGAGATTAAATAACATTATGCAATATTTACTGATAAAATTTCATAGTTATAAAAAGATAAAAAAAATTAATATTTTTTTATATTATTATATATAATTTTCTTAGATTTAATTTCATAATATCTTTCTTCCACCCCAAACAATTTATATAGATTTCGAAATTTTCTCTGGTATATGTTCTAATATTCTTTTTTGCCGTGCGAAACCCATCCTAAATATTCAAAATTGAAAGGTGCTAAAAAATTAACAAACTTATGTCATTTTGATTTTAGATAATATATTACAAAAAAAAATGTTTGGAACTTTTATAACTTTTTTGAAATAAATAAACAATATGTATGTATAAAAAGACACATTGTTGGATAATGATAAAAAATAAATTCACATAGATTTATACCACTTTATAATAAAACTCCAAACGATAATCAAAGCGTGACTAAAAGAGAAATATAATTTTCAAAAGCAAAATAAAATTTGCGATTGCAGAAGCTATTTGTGTCTTGTTTGCTTAACAATATTATTAAAGAATGGTTTTGTCACTAAATATACGCGTATTTTATCGTTTCATATATATATTGAACTATTAGACAGATTTATATAAAATTCACAACAGCGCGAATAAGTATCTGCAGGAATCTTTAAGGACAAAACATGAAGTTCATATTATTCTTCATTGCTTTATTTTTTGAAAACGTGAAAACATTCCTAATTTTAAGAGTAACAAGAATCTGAAATAAAAATTTATAACATTCTCAAAATTTAAAAAAACCGTCTTTTGTTTTCTGGAATGGCAACTATATACACGTTTGTATGTTATTCGATTACATTATCAGAAAAAGTTTTGATTAAAATTCATTGGATCAATTATCGTTTGCTAATTACATTACGTTATACAATAATCTGTGCAATCTATTTTTCGAGTCCTTTTTTGAAAAAAAAAAAGAAAAATATTTTGTTTATTAATATTTTAAAACACATTTTAAATATATTTATTATAAAATTAATACATATATAAAAATATAAACCATTGAGAATCATTACAAATTTGTTGTTTTTGATGAATAGATTTAAAAAACACATACACAAACTAAACTTAAATTTGGTTAGTTTGTGAAAATTGTATAAAAAAAAAAAATATCTGTAAAAAATTACAAAGAACTTGTGTTCTTTTTTGGAAAAGGGGGCAATAAATTTTTAAATTTTTTTAAAAATTAATTACTTTTATTGGGTAAAAACCAAACATTTTCAATATCGCCAAGGAAAATTTTAATTCCCAAAATGAAAGACTCCATGGTTTTCCTTTTTGGGTTTTTTCATTTTTGAATTGGGTTAAACAGGTGAGGCCTTAAATAAATTTGACATTCTATTTTGAAAAATTTTTAAAATAAAGGGAAGGCGATGAAATAAGAAAAAAAGGAAGAGTTATAATTTCCTTAAATTTTGGTCAGTTGGAAAAAAGTGTCCCCAAGGGGGAAAGTTTCCCCGGGTGCTTAATAAAAAAAGTAGTAATTTTGAAAACTTGTAAAGTAAATAGGTGAGTTTTAACCCAAATTAAGGTTTTTTTTTTTAAAAGAAGAAAGGAGAAAAAAATTTTTGGTATGTTTTATTGTAATTAAAATATTAATTTAAAAACTATTTTTTATTTAAAAAAAAGTTTTATTTAGAAAGTTTTTGGTTTCTTTAAAATTTTTTAAGATTAACTTTCTCAGGAAAATTAAACTACCAAATATTTAATACGTACTTTACCAATATACAATTTAAAACACATAATTTATCTTACGGAAAAGACTTCTTGTAGTGGGCTATCTCTCGGAAATTCCTTCTAAAACTAAGATGGGGTAATACTTATTGAAGTTTTATTAGGAGTTTAACTGCCCTTCCTTACAATGGAAACTTGGTATATAAACTAGGTATAAACGTGAGGGAGATGTAAAAAAAAAAAAAAAAAAAAAAAAAAAAAAAAAAAACCAAAATCTCAATCAACAACACCAACTTTTTATTTTTTTTTTATTTTAATTAAAAAAAACTAACCCCCCAATTTTTTTTTTAAATATCCTTAAATAAAAAACATACCCAATTTTCCAGGGCTATATTTAAAAAAACCCTAATTCAATGTTAATTTTCCAAAGTCACAAACTCAATATAAAAATCTGAGGTACTTCTTACATCTGGGTTTAAGTGGTAAAACAGATTCCACTTTGGCACTAGTAATTTATTTTTATTCGAATAAATATAAAAAACAAAGAGAATTAATTAAAAGTAATAAAACATTAAAAAATCATACCTTTCAACACGAATGAGGTTATATAGAAGTGGTAGATTACGTTGCCTTTGGAGTATTATGTATAAGTATCTAAGAAAAAAAGAAATTTTACATTAAGCGCTGCAACAATATTCCTGTACGCATTTAAATTACTAAAATACTCAGTAGAGCCAAAACACCTTGGACACTTTGGATTGCGGACACATTTTATCCAATTTCTAGAGAAATATTTGACAAAAGGTTTTATAACGTGATAAAATTGAATTGAAGATATGGTTAAATTGAATTACATAAAATTTACTAATGCACAAAATACATTGTAATATATACTTGTTTAGAAATAATAAAATTTTGAAAATACTGACACTAAGTTCCATACTATACAAGAATAAATTACTTCAGTTCTGATTTCCATTTTATTTCTGAAATTTATCTCTTCTTTATTAATGTATTTCATACAAATGCTAGCCGCCCATCCGGTATAATGGTTATTGACGCTGACTACGGTGCCGTAAGGCCTGGGTTCGAATTCCGGAGAAGGCAAGGATGTTTGTAAATGTATAGTGCCTTCGTGGCAGGGAAGTACTCTAAACAGCCGTCGAGCCGCAACAGGGCCGGCTCTAGCAGTTTTGCCGCCCCGGACAAAAATGGAAAATGCCGCCCCTCTCTCCAATGCCGCCCTTCTCTCTCTCTCTATATATATATTATTTTAAGTCTTAAAAAATTCAAAATAATTTGAAATTAAGGAAGTAATTATTTGTTATTATTTCAAACGAATGAAATGGAAGATAAGGAATCGTCTATTTAAGCAGTCCAATTTCTTCGAAAAATAGTTTACTAATGGTGGGGACCACAAGCGTTTGTTTTAATTTATAATTACACTCAAGACTAAAATAAAGCATCTCCTATGACTTTGTATCTACCCAAACTTCTTATTACCCTTGTCCCATTTTGGATAGCTGGAACCGGACATCATAAGGGTGAAAGAAATGTCACTTGTGACCTCACTCCGGAATGTGGAGAAAGTTACTGGTTAAAGATGTGTAAAGATATTAAACTTTATGCTTTAACATATGCTCCCGCCTCAAACCCTTCAAGTTTCAACATAAAAGAAAACTGTCATTAAATATACAGAGTAAAAAATAAGAAAATTAGGCTACGTTAAATGAAAAATCAAATTCAGACCCAATAACATTTCAAAAATATATCAAATTTTTTGTAACAATAAAAAATATATTTTTCAAATTTGATCCAAATGCCACCCTTAAAATTTGCCGCCCCGGGCAAGGGTCTGAATTGTCCAGCCCTACAGCCGCCCCTGGCCGCAAGTCCTCTCGTGAGGTTGGCGGAAGGGAAGAGAGGAAGGAGTCCCCTGACCACCCCCAGGATGTTCTCTCTCAAAATTGGGGTGGAACCGAGCAAAATCGTACTGTGCTCAAGGTGCTCAAAAGATAAGGCTAAGGACAGGCTTAAAATTGTAGCCCCTAGCCGTGATGAATTTCGCAGACCTTAAAATGATGCTACTGTCGATCAGGTGGCATAAGTAACATCATACAAATGCTATGAGGAAATCAGGAGAGTTGATTTCAATTAAGGTCGTTTCATTAACAACTACTTTGGTGTTATTGGCGACAAATCTGATTTTTTTTAAAAAAAGTAAAATGAAGAGCAGAGGTCGCAAAATTTCGCTGGTCCCCAGAAAAATGTGGAATGTACTCACTTGTGGTTATGTTTTAAGATGCATTGATTGCGTTCTTAGATCACAATTTTTTTTTCATAAATATATTTAACATTCACAAAATCCTATTAGTGTGATCCATGGGATTCAAATTATGAATTTACTGGTCCGTGAGGTCAAAAAGTTTGGCGACCCCTGGAGAAGATGACGAATCTTGACCTGTTATATTCCACATTCCCTTATACTTTTCAACAATATGCTCGGACTGTTCAGCAACAATTTTTTTAAGGTATTTGACTACATTCGGAACCATGATTTTAAAAAAGCGCATAAATGGATAATTTTCATGATATTTAGTGTCACTTAGATTAGACTACATGTAAAAAATTGTTTTAAGGACATTTTGACAAAAAAAAAAATTATTTAAATACAATATTTTGGCAAAAATTAACTTAGAATAATATTTTTTCAAAATGTTCTCCTTTTGTTAAAAATGCTTCTATTATAATAATATTTTGTCTGTATATAGCTCAGACCTCTTTACAGAGGCTCAACTATGATTTTTGAAAAATTCGCGTTATAATTTCAGAGTTACCACCCATTGAAATAATTATCGGCGTTTTTTTCTTAAAATTGCTCCCCTCTGTTGTCTTAAAATATAGATAAACCCACTTCTAATTTATATATTTCAAAAATTCTAGTTGAGCCTCTGTACAGAGGTCCGAGCTACATACACGCAAAATATTATATAATAGAAGCATTTTTCACAAAGGAGAACATTTGAAAAAATTATTCTGTTAATTTTTTGCCAAATATGTATTTAAATAATTCTTTTTTTCACAAAATGCCCTTAAAACAATTGTATACATGTATTCTAATCTAAGTGACACTAAATAATCATGAAATGTCCATTTATGCGCTTTAAAAAACACAGTTCCGGCGTAGTCGGATACTTAATGGTTGCATGTTGCAATTAAACCTTTACAGACACGGCAGGGCCCCAAATGTGAGAGCCCTAGGGGCCCCCT
>BMAV01012048.1:0-114101 GCA_019973955.1 Trichonephila inaurata madagascariensis
CTTTGGAGAAATTTTTTGGAAAAAGAAATGTTCCATTAAGTTTCGGACACGGTTCAAAGTCAGTTTTTTATGATATAAAAGCCATAAATATGTTAATTACATGAAATGATATGAAAAAGTCTTAAAACTAAACCCTACTGAACAGTAGTCTTCCAATTATTTAGTTACAACAATTCTTTATGTATTTTATGTCGCGGTGTAAAAGATGACACCGGTGAACGTTAAGGGAAATTTGGGAAATTTCCCGGACGTTCTAGTGTTCAACTTTTACATTGCATTTCATGATTTTTTTCCAAAATTTTACTTAGTTTCCTTTTGGGGAGAATCAAGTAAGTGTTTTAATCTCCCCCTATATAACAACGGAAGGCTATTGCAAACCCCAGTAAATTTCTAGGACTGTATTGAGTTGTGCATCCACCTTTTCAAAGCACACATAGTTGCAAATTTGCCAGAACAAATCTGTTATTGCGTTCTATTAACACTTTTGATGGTGTCCCATTAGTATTTTAAAACAATAACCTAAGTTTCTAAAAAGGCTCTGCATTTTATCCATTTATCAAAAACTAAAATTTCCCTTTCTTTTACGATGCTTTCATATGTATAGCGGAGGAAGGTTGTCCTATTGGATAGGTAACGAATTTGCAAAGACTTTTGAGGTTCTGTTTCGTTTTGTGAGTGATTTTATTTAGTGCACTAAAAGGGTCCCAGAGTTCTGGCGACGGACTTCGAAATAACCATGGTTAAATGAAGAGGGGCTACACCTGTGTGTGAATTACCACATTCTCCTTCTCTAATTTACACATATGTTTTGATAGGATATTCCTATTAAAGAAAGAAAAAGTATATTAAATACTTTAGGCCCCGTTTACATGGACAAAAAATACCGGCAAAATGCCGGTCATCCTCTTTAACCGTTTCACGACGACCCGGCAAAATACCGGGTCAAATGCAGGTCTAATTTTCGCTCCCTCTTTCGAGAAAGGAACTTTGGGTTGAATGGGGTGCGTTTTCTAATTCTCCCATGATGCATTGCGTCAGAGATTCAAGATGGCTGCTGTTGTCAAATTCGCATTTGGTCAACTAGCACTAATAGTGATGGAACTGTCGAGATTGGAAGCTTAAGTGCCATTTCAGATTAAAATAAAATTCTATTCGGTACGGGAAGAATGTAAATAAATTTATCTGTAGTATGCTCTGCATGTATGAACTTAATATTGTAATATGATAGTACAAATAAAGACTAGTTTTCAAGTTGATTTGAAATTAATTTACAATATAATATTTTTATAAATAAAATTTACGTACTGCTTTTTTGTTATTTTCTGATTTTATCTTATTTAGTGTTTCCATGAGGTAAAAATTGTAAATATCTTATAATTAAATAACTCCATAAAAGATGTATTGATTTTTACAATGAAAGTTAATCTATGGCAGATAAACTGTTTTATCATTCCTTTAAATAGCGAGGACTTAAAAGAGAACATTTCATTTTCCTGCAAATCTTCAATTTTATTAAACTTTTGCCTTAACAATTTTTAATTTTTGTTTATTAAAACGTCTCGCTAGTTTACTAACACCAAAAGATATCCCTTGCATACCTACAAAATTTATTTTATAAAAGTAGTTCAAATATAACTTTTTCTCCTCGAAGGATCCAAATAATCACGTTCACATACATGCTCACAGACAAGGATTCTTACTTGAAAACATTGCACATCCGGAAAAATACATTTTTTACCGGCTATAGTGTTTAGCTTTTTAATTAAAGTTGGTGTCAGTTCTCGCGTGCGAAACGCCATCTGTATAATTAAGAGAAGTAGAGATGGATTGTTGTGATAAACAAATGGGAATATGTGAACTTTGGCTGTACATGGCCAACTGCATGTGGCCATTCTGATATGGTGTAAAAGTGTTGTGAGATTAAAAGTAAGCCAGTCCTAGAAACTTGTGTCGTGATTTGTGCATTATGAGAATATTGGAGGAATAATTAAGCTATCGACTAAAAGATAGCCATAAATATGGACAGTGTTTGCACCAGGTAGGATTTATTTTGAGGCTCACAGATTAAACTTTCTTAGGAATGTTGAAGTTGACCCAACATTTACATTCCGATCCCTTAACCGGAACTTAGAAATTAGCTATTGGATTAAAATGGCTGAGTGAGCTAAATGTGTATTCGTATTATTACGAAGCAAACCAAGTGCGGCGACCGGTTATGTGGTAGGTGAGCCACAATGTTCTTTGAATCCTTTGAATTTTTGTGAGAATTTTAGTGCATATATTTAATTGCTAATTTGAAGAAAGACGGGGTTAAAACTTGTCATAGAGGAATTAAAAACTAATTGGCTGCCAGATAATGCAGGAGGTTTGCTTGATTTGAAAATTTTTAATTTGAAGTAGTGAAGTGTATAAAAAAGAAACGAGGTAATTCAAAATATTGGTAACTGTGTTGTTAGGAAGAGAGCAAGGAATTAAAAATCTTAAGGGGAATTTAAATTTAGGGGTTGAAAATTAAATTCATATGATTTACAGAGGAAAAACAGAATTAGAGCTAGCTAATATTCGGGAAAGTTGCTACATGATTCTTCACACTATTAAACAGTGAAGGCATACACAGGAAGCAGGTAACAATATTTATCGAGCGTTAATAAAAGTGCAAGCATTTAACTATCTCACCTTAGGCAACCTCGTGTTGGAGTCATATAATTTGTATTTTTCAGGTATTAGAAAGTATTCAAAACAGAAGAGTTCCCGAGGAATGATAGGAGGTGCTTTAAACATCCTGGGAGGAGAGCGAATAGCAATGATTTGTAGTATTAAGAGGAAAAATTGCGCAGTTACATGATAAACTAAAAAATTTAGTTTTGAAAGAATTTCAGCCTACACCGCAAGAATGCTTCATAATGATTTTCGTAAAACTCAAAAAATTAAATTCAGAGTTAGCATGTTCAATTTGCGTCTAGGTTAAGTGCAACATTTTAGGTATTACTGTCGTGCGAAATGTTAATCATTTTAAGTCGTATGTGAATTAATTGTAGCGGATAAAATGATGAGCACTCTTGACGAAATTATCGGCTCATATTAATGTAAAACAAGGAGAAACATTTTTTAAACCCCACGAGTTAGAGGGCGAGAATGTGATATTTATTTATCTTCTAAGGTAAAATTAAAGCGAGTCTAATACATTTTCAGGTCCTTCACTGGAAATGAAAATAACAATTTGATTTCAATAAACAACAAAATATAACAGCTCATAAAGAATGAGAGAGTTTCGAGCATATTTTTCTGAAGTAAAGAATAGAAAAATGTGTGTTGTGCGAAATGACACATGCTTTGCAATTTTGCCCTCAGTTTAAAGTTTTTCGATAAATGAAAGAAGTAGATTTTGTTAAAACAATAAATTATTAACAACTGTCTATCACAGAATGTTCGTAACCCAAACAGTGTCGATCTAAAAAATTGCATAATTTGTAAGAAGCCGCATAATGAGTACTTCATTTTCGAAGAAACCAAAAAAGTATTCCGAATCACGTTCGGTCCTTGAAGAAACAAACGATATATCCTAATACTTCTGCCCCTCCTTTCATTTACTAATTCAAATATAAACAATCAGAAGAGAAATCGTGGCGACACTTTAGTCATAACAAAATTAAAAATGCTTATTTGAGCATAGCTCGCATATTAGTTAAGGATAAATATTCAGTTGGCATGAATGTAGGTGTTTATTAGACGGAGGCAGTATGGTTTGTCTTATTACAAATGAGTGCGCCAATAAGGTACAACTGAAGAAAGATTAATACTTTGATCTCATGTTTTAAATGATGCCTCTATGATTGTTAACGGATGCGTTAAAACGACAATTTCAAAACAAAATGGCCATTCCGTGAAGAGTTTAAATATGTTCAGTAGTTAAAGAAAATCCGCAGATTTTTATTCCAAATATACGTTTAATACCAGTGTTAATTTGTCAGATATAGTGGAATTTAGCTGATGATCGTTTTTAATATTCAGATAAAATAGACATATTTGTTAGGTGCAGAAATATTTTTTTTTTGAACTTATTGAGACCAGAAAAATTTAAGATAAAATATTGAATCTAATTTTACAAAACACGGTTTTGGATACGTTGCAAGTGGTAATGTAGATTCATTAAATGAAACTAAAGGATTCATTGCGGGTTAGTTAGGGACGAAGATTTAAATAAACATTACTTTAAAAATTACAGGGAAGTAGAAAATGCGGAAATGTTTTTAAACAAAAATAATGAGGCTTCAATTTATGCGAGGAACACTTTATGAAAACGCATTCTAGAGACATTGAGGGACGGTATATAGTTAAATGCCCCTTAGGCTGATCAAATTGTTTAGAAATTCCCAGGTGCATTGCTCTCAAACGATTAAATGCACTGTGGATTAGATTGGAAAGGAATCCACAATATCTAAAACTGTATAAATTCGTAAGAATAAGCGAACAATTTAGGGGCATATGCGAGAAGTGAGGGGTTGAAAATGACAATCGAAGATGGGAGCTATTTCTTACCGCATCATGGCGTCTATAGACCCGAGAAAAGTACCACTAAGGTGAGTGGACAATGCGTCTAGCCCTACAGATAATGGATTATCCTCCAATGATATTTGGTTAAAGCGGAGGAGTCGTAAGATGACTTAGCAATAACTCAGATGATTAGATTTCATTACTTACCGTATACTTTGACTGCGGGGCATAAAGAAAATGTATAGAATGATCTAGTGATTCCGAACAACGCTGTCTGCAGCAAATATTGTGGAAAGACAATAAGCATGACCGATTAAAAACATATAGCAGGCTTCAAACGGTCTACAATAGGATGACCAATTGCCCCATATTTGCTTTTAACGAACATTAGAACTAATTGTCTATGATGAAAATATCATTCGGTAGCAGCACCAGAGGTCCTTACGAAACCGGTTTCTACATGGACGATGCGTTACATGCGGTGCAAACCTTAGAAGAGGCTGGGAGCACAACGTCAGTTAATTGCAATTTGAAAAGTGCAGGCATGGGGTACATAAAATCTTGTGGAAATCATTCTGAACTTACTTAAAGAGGCATAAATGGAGTCTACGATTTTTCTAGACCAAATGAAACCAAAACATTGGGTGTGTCCTGGGACCCAGTAAAAGACACGTTTTCCTTTAAAGTTGACGTGATTCCCGAGATTCGTATACAAGCACATCAACTATTGCCAGCCTGTTCGGTGCTAGCAGGACTTGTGGGACCCGCACACGTGGTGATAAGGGCAGATGTTTAAGCAAAAGCTTTGGAGACTTAGTATTGACTGGAAAAAATCCACTCCCAAATAAAGTGCGTGCGGGCGGCAGGTTGCGTTGAGTAGGCTAAGAGAGCCTAAATAACATCAATATCGAAAAAAAGACGTATAGTGATTGAGAATCCTTCATCTATAGAGATTCTGCGGGTTTTTCTGATGCATCAGAGCGTTGCTATGGAGCTGCAGTGTATGCAAATCAAAAAATAATTCGGGAGAAGACTTTAGTGAAATTAATTACTAGCAAATCGAGAGTTTCACCAATTAGAATTTCGCCTAACTATTTCCCAGATTAGAGTTATGTGCAGCTGTCCTTTTGTCCAAACTTCTGAAAAGTGATTGATGCTTGGCAAACTAGAATCGATTCAGGAACATGTGGATTTGTTCGTAGTAATCTTCTCGGCTGCAAAAGAACCGATGGACCTTAAACATTTGTGCAGAATGGTACTAAGATTCCAAGATTTTGTTCTCTGTGCGCCAATGGAAGACGTAATAACATCAGCAGAATCCTGCGAATTTGGATTTCGTGCAGATTTGATCCGGGTAAAACTTCTGAACCAGAGCGTGGTGGAGCTTGTGGAATACAGGACTTCTGGCGATGATATCACTAGAACCTGTGAAACTGGCCAAAAGGTAAACAACGATGCGGCTGAATTCAGGGCGAAGAACAGTGTTCGTGAAAAACTTTGGGAAGGAAATTACTTAGTACTACAACATTTGTGTAGAATGAACTGTGAATTCATTTGTGTACTAACTAATTATTTTAACTTACATTTCTAAGCGTATCAAATTTATATTTTTAGGGTTGTAAGCAACTGGGAGGAAAGATTAAAAGCCAATAGCCTTTAGAAAACAGATGAGTTAGTTAGCTTAGGAGAATGTCTTTCTATATAAGGGCCTCTAAGTCAAAAAGAATTTTCAGTAGACATTAAATGTCTACAACATAACAACAAGTTTTACCCAATAGTAAAATTTGAAGAATACTAATCCGTTTTTGTGATTCAGATGGAGTGTGAGCAGATTAGGCAGCTAGAAGTTTGACTTTGTCAAAAACATCAGTGGCTACAAGCATAAAATTGCATTCATGTATAATAGGCATTTTCTAACAATACTTTCATGTTTGCTTTTGAATCATGTTCAGAAAAATTTGCCTCTCAATAGGTACATCTTTGTAGAAAAAGTATTGCATAAAATATATCATATGTTTAAAGTACTTAAACCTGCTTTATAGCATGAAATAATGGGCATTTACTAAGGAAAAGAGATTTACCATACAGTACCCCTTTTGCTGTCAGGTAGACTTTTCTTTAGATAGCTTTCTTCATAGCTTGAGAAACCAACTTACCAAAAGGGAAGGATTTACTTAAATCTATCTTTTGTATATTTATCTGTTTTGTCGTGTTAAAGCTGTACGTAAGTAGTGTTGACTATTGTTTTAACTTCGATGCATTTATTGCAACATTGAAAGATTTATGTCTCGAAGAGGAAGTATGCAAAAATTATTTTCATTAACGCCAAAATTTTGGCGGAGCTAATAGGGAGATTAAAAGCTTCATGAAATGATTAGAAACCGGACTTGATCTGTGGGAATGCGCGGCAGAAACATGGTGGGGGTTTCAGATACCCAGTGCGGGAAGCTGCTAATGGAAATCGCTGAAATACCATCTAAAGGGGTTGAGGTAAGGTGCGACATAGAACTTTTTAACCATGATAGTTCAAATGGGGGTATGCTAAATTCACCAGACTCTTTTGCTGTCTGCTAATAGGGAATGATTTTGGGATTCTTACTCAGCTGCTTTTTCGTTAATAGATCCTTGAATTCTATTCCATTGGGCCCAACTTAATAAATACTCAAAGGAGAGTTACCTTAAGAATGGGAAAAAATTGCTAGAACAGTGCAATTAATGGCGGAAATAAGTAGTTATCTTGGCAAATGCAACAAAGGTACAGAAATGGATGTTTGAAAAAATAATGTAAAGTTGGAGATTTGGTGAAATGGTGAAGAGTACGCACCCATACAAGTGGTTATTAGGAAGGAATATTCAGGTTTTATTTAGGCGACGATAACAAAAGATTCGTGTAGTTAAAGTGAAAACACAATTTAGTACTTATTATTAAAAGAGCCATATCTAAAGTTTGTGTTTGCAATGCCAAGTGATTAAGTACTGGTAAAATTTATTATTATTATATTTCTTTTGTATGTTTGGTAATTCCAGTGAATTGTTTTATTTTACATTTGGTGTATTGTAGATTTGTATTTTTGTTAATTGCATTTCTTAAAGTGTATTTTGTGCAATTTTATTGTAGTTCTTAATTTTATTCCCAATTTTGTAGAAATAACAATACAGTGATTGCGTAGTTGTAACTAGTGCAATGTGGGTATGTCCGGTTCTCGGCGTGCGAAACGCCATCTGTATAATTAAGAAGTAGGGAGCGATTGTTGTTGTCTTCAAATAAGAACATAGCGAACTTCTGTTTACTTCGGCGGCTGCATGCTCAGTAGTGATATGAATGTAAAAGGTATTGTGAGATAAAAGAAATAAAATAGTACACCAGAAACTGTGTCGTGATTGGCTGTCATGAGAATATTGAAGGGAGTAATTAAGCTATCGACTAAAAGATAACCATAAATATGGACAGATGTTTGCATAAAATTGGTTATTGTGCTAAAGAAACTTTCCTGGAGTCAACTGTTTAAGTGTTGAAGTTGACCAAAAACAGTTCAGTTTAATATGAAAGTTTTTGTTTGATAATTACCGAATTCACCGGGATGGAAATAAGTGGCACTGACATCATTTTAAAGGTTTGGGTATCTGAAAAAAGCAAACATTTGATATATTTTATACACTGACTTCTTTGTAGTGGCCACCCATCAGGGTTTAATTTTGCATTAAAATGCCATTTACCTTCAACATTTTTGAATAAATTAAGAAGTATCATTTTAAAAAAGAAGCCGGCATTTTAATAAAATTATTTTATTGTGCAGGTAGATAAATTGTTTCGTGAAATTTCTCGTATACGGTTTTGATTTAAACAATCTCATACTCATTTTAAATATATATATATTTATTGACACTTAATTCTAACATTACATGAATGCCACTATATGAGGCAAAATATTTCATTTCATATCTGCTATATAAAATGCTTCTGAGAAAGTAACATTACGCTGTAGGACAAAATCGAGGATCTATCTTGCCAATATTCAACATAGCAATATGTGTACAGTTATTATATCTCAATTTTATCTTATTGATAATATCTGTATTCTGAAAATCTTATGAAGGGCTTTTTAGCAATTTATTTACAACAAAAGTATTAATTTTTTCAAAATATTTACAAGAGGTATTAAATATCATTAGCCCAAACAAATCAAATGAGGAAACAATGAAAAAAAAAATTTAAGAAAAGAGTATATATAAGTCGAAGATTTTATATTAGATAAAAAGGTCAAATTGAAGAAATTTCTAAAGTATTTACTTTAGGTTTTATAACATAAAAGCTTAAATTTTTTCAGCACCTAATGATTCAGGTATTAATCGTAAACAAAAATTTTAAAACATTTTTTAGCTAAAAGTTTCTGCAGATTGTATTTATTCTAGTTAGTACTATTCGTTAATTTAATCAAATTAAATGCTTTTTTTTTTCTTTTTGGATACAATACATTTACAAAAGAAAGATTTGAAATGAGATGTTCCCTTGTTTTCTGAAATTAATAGCGAAACTAGTCTTTTAGTCAGCCAACTGTGCGAAATATACCGAAACTGAAAGCAAAAACTGCTGTTTGGCATATGGGTTAAGCTACAAAACTTTCATAGTATTTCGAGAATTATATGGTATGGGACAAGATTAGTAAAAATATGCAGGTAAATTTCCGGGAATCTTACAAACTGGCAGAGTTACTAAAAATCCATACAGTCAAATTTCAAATTTTCATAAGACAAATTAGAATACTGAAATCAAGCAACTTATGAAAAAGTTGAATAAAAAAACAAATACACGTACATAAAACATAATAATATATACACATGACTTTTTGCAAAATATATCGATAAGCACTTTTCATGTCCCCATAAAAAACGCAATAAAACCTTTGTATACATAACATTTGTTCATCATAACAGCTATATTGCATATTAAATACTAGAGCTTATTATATTTACTTTAGCTTCACCTAATTTTCCTTTAAAACTAATTTAAAAAATAAATCTACACATTCCATATACTTAAAACTGCATCAAAATAAAGGGGTGAATGATACTACAGTAAAATTATGACAAAAGGAGTTTTCTTTCATTTTTTTTTCTTCCAGTTCATCCAAACTTACAAACTTATTTGGAGAAATGCATTGAGCATGTTATTTCATTATACTTTGATATGCAGCTTCTGAAGTATCCTTTTTATATATACACATTAATACTTTAATAAAAATGGAAATTGAAACGATATCAAGAAAAAAGATTCGAGGCCTGTCTGAAATTTAATGTTTAAAATATAAAAGTTAAGAGAGAAACTAAATTAATTAAACTCATTATTCATTCAAGTGAATTTACCCAAGGTTTTATGTTATTAAATTAATCATAATTTGTACTAATTTACAAGCATAGATTCTTTTACCAGGGCAATCCTAATTCCTTGAAACTTCTCAGCACCCCAAATTACACCTTGAGCAAAATATTAAATTACTTCAAAGTTTCTCTAAATGTTAAATCCATTACTCATGCCATTCCACAAATTTTGGAACATTCATTAAACACTAGCGAGCTAATTTCACCAAACAAAAGACAAGCAAATTTTAAAAACAAAACAATTACATCTTTATTATTTTTACTGTGTTCAACGTGATCCGGGGACTAGTTTCTACTATTGGCTGTATATCGCGGCATTTGGCAGTTTGCATTTTGCAAAGATATTGGTCGATATTATACAATACAAGCTTGCTCCAAATTTGTCCCTTAAGCATACGTTACCCTAAAATATCAGTGATTTTGGATGATAAACACTTATTTTAAGCAAATTCTTTGGAATCACCTTTTGCAGGGTACACATGAATATAGATTGTGTAAACAACAATGTCAGGTATTCATTTAAGGTAAATAGAAAGTTGAAAAAAATTTATATATTAAAATTCTGAATATTTCAATGCTCTTGAAAGTAAACATCCTACAGAAAATATCCTATATATGTAAAGTCGTATTTACTCGACATGATCCAATTTACCGGAATTTATTATGTAGAACTGGTTTAACTGGCAGAATCAATATTTGCAAACTAACTCAATGCGAAAAAATTTATTTTAGGTCTTACCATTTTATTAGCAGGATAATATCAATATACATGAGCATTTAGACTTTAATACTGATGTAAAAAAATCCAGAGTATTCTTATGCTTAATACATTTAGCTGAGGTTTGCACAAGATTTTCTTTAACACACAAATATTTGATATTTCAATAACAAATTAATAAAAGTCTTTGTATAAAATTTATCAAGTATTGAATTTTATATTTTAACTGTACCATCTACCAATAATTACTGTTGTTCCATCACATAGTAAAGTTCATCTGTGTGATAACAATTTATATCAAGGTAAATTCTGGAAAAATGATGTGTTAAAGAAATCCTCACATAATAAATAGATACCACAAATATTTAATAATTATTTTTAAAAGAATTATGAATTTAAAAATGACTTTGTTGATCGCTCTACGAAGACAAAATTTAATATTCAATATACGTATTTTTCATATTCTATAATACACATTTTAATACTCAAGTTTTTTACCATTTCAAAATACAATTCTCGATAAATTATATATTTTTACTAAATAGTAGGCGAATACAGACTTTTACAAATATTTTGCATGACTTTTGCCTATAATAATTTTTTACAAATAGTTATTTTCATTTCTAATGTTTGAAAGTGGTATAAGTGTATATATACTTTGTTTTAATATGACATGTATGGTTACATATCAGCTTTTGTGTTTGCTTATTTTTAGATAGTAAAACGAAAATACTCTCTTTTAGCTACTCTGAAGATGTGTAAAACAAAATATAAAAATTTAAGCTAACTAATATGTTTTATCTTTTTTATATGTATGTTCTCTATATAATTTAATTTCAAAATAAACAAAATTTCCATTCCTGTAGACATCTATCAAAGACCAATTGGATTGGGTAAGCACTTAATACGCCAGTTTTTCTTTGCCAAATTGTAGGTTTTCTGTTGCAAAACCACAACACGCAGAGTCACGCCAAACTGGCGATATTTTAAGTATCGGACCAGTGGCCGTTCGATCTGTTTAGAAGTTTCTTATGTGAACATAAAATAGTACAAAGAAACAGAGTTTAGGTTTTAATTGGCGACGGTTTTCACAATGGTTGGTACTGAAAACAAATATCATTCTTATCCATGTTTACAAAACAGTCGAATTTTTACCGGGATATTAAAAAAGATTTTTTCCCCGACAATCGACATCTTTCACTATAATCCGAGCAACCACGTTTAGTCAAATACAGGTTTAGCGGGTATAACGTATTGGCGGAAACATAAATAATAGTAAACAAAGAATGTACAGCGGTAAAAACGAAAACATGATACTTGTCCTCTTCGCGATGATAAGCTAAAATTCCACAGTAGTTTTCATGGTACATTTTTACATAATCACATGAATCTATCAACCAATCACCAGATTCTCAAGTAAACGCACCCGATTCTCATGTAAACGGGTTGAAAAATACCCCGGTATAATCCGGCTTTCATCCGCATTTTCAATTCCCGGTATTTTGCCTTCCATGTAAACGGGGCTTTAATGGCGTGACGGCTCATGATGGCCAAGGCCTCTTCCAACTCAGTATCCCGTGACCATGGACCCAAAGTGCAGGGAGCAGATGTTCCTGTCAGGTGGTCAACCCTGAAATTTAATTGATACATAAAAACTGACCAACAAACAAATGTTAATAATAATAGGGATAAATCTAGGCTTCAGTAACAAATTTTCAACATTTGTCATAAACCCTTGTCAGGTTAACCTAAATTTCTTGGTTGGGTATAATGTCCACACTTTTTTTTAAAAATACATTTATTTATTTTGGAGATTGACAACCACACTGAAATTTCTTACAAGGAAAGAAATGAAATACTTCTCACAATCACGTTTCCATTCACGTCTCACGTCACGTTTCATGTTTTTTTTTTAAAAATCAAATTCTCACCAAATGTGGTTCTAATGGGCTAAATAAAAATGATTGGGGAGGTGTTTTTAAAATTTGGGGACACAGTTATAGGACACCAGCGATTTTACATTGAGAACAGTGAAACTTGGCGTCATTATCCTGTTAAAAAACGAAGTCGTCAATATCCAAATTTTGAGCGGATAATTTAAAAATTCTCCTTAAAATATTTTAATAGAGCTCATGATTCACAGTAGCATCAAAAAATACCAAATTACTTAATCCTGAAGCCAATTTACACCTCTACACATAAACACCTCCAACTCCATGCTGAAGCAGAGAGGTGGAGGAGTTCTTGTTCCACATAAATTTACAGGATTAAATTTCTCATTTTTTCATTTACGAATAATTATATGCCCATCGGAAACAAAAATGTTGAATTTTTTTTGTCATCCCAATCAATTTGCTGTCAATTTTGAATTTTTTAAAACTTAATCCCTAGAATCTAGTCGAATAAATGAACCATAGATGTGGTTATATTCTCCCACAACTTCAGGCGCAGAGGCAAGACCTTTACACAGTTTGTATTACATTTTTACACTAATCCTGCATTTCGAAATAGAACTTGTAAGAAACTGTAAAAATTTTAAAATAGAAACACCTTTTGCCATAATGATATTAGTTTTCAGTTTATTATTTTATTCTTATATTAAGAATTAATTTTTACCTTTGAGTTCATTTACCTATTAGAACATTGGTTTTTTTATTTAAGTTTTTTTTTCTATATAATTTATTATATGTGTATACAGTTGCATATAACAATAATACTAGAATTATACTTATATAAAATTTAAAATATTGGTTATTAGGTTTTTAAAATTAATCTGAATATGTAATGGGGTATTAGGTTTTATTTTTTCATTTTCAAAAAATAAAATTTTAAATTTCAAAAATAATTTTATTTTTGTTTTATTTATTTCGAGGAAAATGTTTTAAGTAATGCTTTTAAAAAATTTAGTCTCTCTTACCTCTATTATATCCCTATTTTTTAAATGGAATATTTCGTTCTTAGCATGCGCATTACAGGTAATAGTTTTCAAATCTGTGACCGCTCCATATGTGCAACTACTGAAAATGAAATGATCTCGTTGCCCCTGGCTATCATTTCCTTGATTTTATATAAAATAATGTCATTAAGAAAGAAAAATAAAGTTATAAATTTTGAAGTTTAATTTTACGTTTTATATATATTTATATATTTATATTTATATATATATATATATATATATATATATATATATATATATATATATATATATATATTCTCTTTTAAGAATCTTCCCTCTACTTCCATTAAGGTATCCGACTACGTTCGGAACCATAATTTTGAAAAGCTTATAAATGGATAACATTTATGATATTTAGTGTCACTTAGATTAGAAAACGTATATAAAATTGTTTTAAGAATAGTATTATAATAAAAAATTGTTTAAGAACAATATTTTGACAAAAAATAAACATAGAATGACCCATTTTCAAAATATTCTCCTTTTATGAAAAATGCTGCTATTATAATAATATTTTGCCTGTATATACTTCGGACCTCTGTACAGAGGTTGAGCTAGAACTTTTGAAATATGTAACTTAGAAGTGGATTGTGTGTGTGTGATCCATATTTGAATACAACAAAGGGGAGAAATTCTAAGAAAAAACGCCGAAAATTATATTAATTGGTAGTCACTCTGAAAATAATGTGAACTTTTTCAAATATCTAGTTCAGACTCTCTGGAGAAGTCTTTACTTTATATAAGCTAAATATTATTTTTATAGAAGCATTTTTTATAAAGGAGGAAATTTTGAAAAAGGTAAATTCTTAGTTCATTTTTTGCCAAAATATTGTATT
This sequence comes from Trichonephila inaurata madagascariensis, assembly GCA_019973955.1. NCBI lineage: Eukaryota > Metazoa > Arthropoda > Arachnida > Araneae > Nephilidae > Trichonephila > Trichonephila inaurata. The sequence goes on from BMAV01012048.1 coordinate 14,384, forward strand.
TTAATTTTTTTTTGCATCATAATGTCCTTAAAACTATTGTATACATGTATTCTAATCTAAGTGACACTAAATATCATGAAAATATCCATTTATGCACTTTTTTATATCACGGTTCCGAACATAGTCGGATACCTTAAATATGTTATAAAAAAAATTCAGCCGGCTAGGCGGTGTAGACGTTAGTGACACTGATTGCCGGGCCGTAGAGCCTTGGTTCGAATCCCCGAAAAGACATGGCAGGGTGTTCTCCCTCAAAATTGGGGTGGGACCGAGCAAAATCTTACTTTCTCCTGCATTGTGCTCAAAGCTAACACTATAACGACAAGCGTAAAAATGTAGCCCCTTGCCGCGATGAATTTTGCGGGCCTTGATCTGATATTACAGTCGATCAGGTGTCATAAGGAACACAACAACACATAAAACAAATCCTATGATTAAAAATACATCAGAAGGTCTGTCTAAAATTTCTTAACATCAGATTGTCGTTTAATGTTTATTTTGAATATTTTTGAATTATATATAGTTTTGTGGAATGGAATAAATTAATTTTTTTTTAAATTGTCTAGTATGTGTGCCTTTTTTTAACAAAAACTTTTTGTCACTAATTTAAAAAATGTTCTAGTGGTTAGAAAGCCAAAATTCATTAATCTGTTAAAAATAGATTCAAAATTGGAGAATTCGAAGAGCAAAGCATTAGATCCTAAAAATAAAATGCAATTTTATATATATTCACCTAAAATTATGATTTATGATGGATTCTTGATGAAATACGTAGGTTAAAATTTTAACAAAAAAGCTCTTAATAAAATGGAGGGGAAACGGACTCGCCTGACGGGTCAAAGGGGTAGAAAAATTTCGAAAAAAATAATTTTAAAAACATATTAACATAGAAATCACACACACACTAGGAACAACTAACGCCGAGAGGGGAGGTGGAAATTTTCACGGAAAAAAAGTTATACACTGAAAAAAAGCCGGTGCAACGCCGGGTTATGCTGCTAGTAATTAAATGCATAAATATTTTATTGGATTAAATTTTCAGATGATTTTTATTCACATTTGTGAAAAAATCCCTACTGCAGAAGCAAATAAACATCGTTTTTCTCCTAAAAGGCTTCATGAATTAAAAATAAAAATAAGCTATTCTTCTCTCTATCGCAGAAATTATTTGGTGACCACAAAATGACAAAAACGGCAGAATGTATGCCCACTGATCTTATAAAGTAACAAAACACACAATTTGACAACAGAAAAAATAGTACAAAGCAATAGTTAAGAGAACTTATTCACCATTTTATAACAAAACTAAAATAAATATAGAATTCCAAAGAAGTTAATTTTTTTTTTTTTTTTTTCACTTCTACTACCAAACAAAATTTAAAAGAAAATAAAAGGTAATTTAACAAATACATAAATATTTATACAAAAGAAAATTCTCCACAGTAAATATCGTTTGTATAGTGCAGTGGTCTTCAAAATCTCAACTCACGGAATCGCTAGAACTAGATGTTTCGAGGAATCCCTAGAACTAGATGTTTCGAGGAACCCCTAGAACAAGAAAGTATTTTCATGGAACCCCCTATTCTATACACAAATTTAGAAGAATGTATCTTAAAATAATATTTAAAGTAGATCACCAATAGATCATGTAAAGGAAACTATAAAAAGTATTGCACTTATTGTAAAAAAGATTTGAATCTAGTTTTGTTTACTCGTTAATAAAATTAATCTTTGATCCAAGTGTCACCTACCCATTTATTATGTTTAGCAACCGGGATATGTGCTTGCATTTTTTCACACGAACTATTGAAGTCTAGGTCTATTGAGAATAACTGTAATCGCATTACATATTCCGAGTTTCATTTGTTTCTATACCTCGTTTTTGTTGCCACGTGCGTTGAGAAATATTTTTCACTTACACACATAGTTCTGAATGGCAATAAAATACTTATAGCTGCGGGATAAATGCTGTGTAATTTACATGAATTTACAACATAAAATTTAGAATATGTTCCTCTTAAGTTTAGATTTTTCTAACATCGAATCAGTTGGTATGTCTTAGGTGTTCTTCCACAAATAAAAAAAAGGTGCATTTTCCATTTGAAAACTATTTAATTTTGCAATACATTGTACTTAAGTTCATAAAGCTATACCGTGGAACTCAGGATAGTAAGCAATAAAACATTCACACAACCTACTAAGTATATATATAAATGTTTTAATATTCTCTTATTATATTATAATAAAGTTTTAAGGAGTATTGCAAAATAAAGTTGTTATGTATAAGGAGAAAAATCAGGCAGGGATTAGCCCTCAACTCTTCTGGATATTCAAGCATTTTAGAGACCATGAGTACATTTTGAATATTGGTTTTTTTTTTATTGTGACTCGTGGAACCCCAGTGCTCCGTTTAACTTAGTTTGAAAATCATTGGTATGATGCAATGAAAATAAAATAATTTGAGTGTTTTTTTAATCTATTATAAGCAATTTTAATTAGTATTCGAATTTTGAAATATTCTTTGTCTCTACGCAATTCGAATTCTTAAAAATATAAAATTTTAGAAAAGGGATAAGAATTTATGAAATATTTAAATACAATTATCTTGGAAAATGTGTTCAAGAAACATATTATCTTACAAGGACATTTTATACATTACTATGCAATCGCATTGTTTCAACATTTCACATTTCATTGACTGTTTAATTACTTTTTAGATTTTTTCATTTATTTAGATTCTGAAACGTTTCTGCTTCTTTGTAACCACCTAAATATCCGATTAATACAATTTTTACAAACAAAAATAGTTAAGAACTCATTTAATCAAAATCGAAGAAACCTCAAACGTAAATTACTTGCAGATTATCCGAAAAGCAATCATCTTTCACCATGTAAGCAAAGGAGAATAAGGCGATTATTGATGTTTTTACGAAACCGCCTTGAGAAAATCAATAATTTGCGTAAATCGATACCACAAGAGGAGAGTGCAAGGATGAGCTTAATTAGTATAATTGCTTTCTGAGCACTCATAAAGCCTAATTAATGCAAGAAAACTCTGCTAATTAGCACTGGCAGTTAAACTTGTTATGAATATTAGCATAACTCACAAATCTTTCATTTAACTTCATTTCATTCTATAATATTTTCCATAAATTCTAGAATTTTTGGATTACCCTCTCAAGGCTAATGAACATTTTAATGTTCTGCCTGAGAAATGTAAGAACACCACGCTAATGATTTTTTTTCATCCAAATTATATTTATAGCTATGAGAGAGTCCTCCTCACTAATAACGAGATCTTTGAAACTATTAGATTTACATGGAATTGAAATTTGCCAGACATTTTTCTTTTGTAGAGTAGAGGTACGCTAAAAACAGCTTTTACGAGAATCCACTCTCAAGAGAGAGCGGATTGATTGCGAGGGCTTTAAAGACAAAAATATTCTCGTTTTCAAACCATTACACCTGCAGAATTTAAACTAGGTATTCATGTTACTTTTATTCAGTATAGATCCACTGAGAACGGATTTTGATGAAGTTGACTCACAAAAGGAATTGCGGGGACGTTAAGTGAAAAGATTTCCGTTTTTGAGCTTTTAGATTTACAAACAAGTACCTTTTGTTGAGTAGAAATTCGCTAAGAACAGGTTTTTGCAAAAATAGACTTCCAAGAGAGAAGGGGATTACTGAGCCTTAAAAATAATTTTACTTCTGCTTTAGTTAATTCATGTTCTATCCTTTTAACCAGGAGCAGGTGTGTACTCGATACTAACGTTAACAGTCATGTGGGATGTGAGGTCACCCCAATTCTTTCTTATAATTATATTTATTGTAAATGATAAAAATCGTCATTCCAGTGAATAATTTAATTTAGAGAAAGTATACTTCCCTACTTTTAAGGGCTTTTCAATTTTTCTTTGATAATTTGAGAAAAGTATCAATCCAACTGAACCATGAAGTTTCAAATGGGAATGACTTTAATAAAGGACACAAATCACAGACACTTTTCACTAAAATTTCAGGAATGATATTTTCAAGCAAAACTTTCATATTTTGTTCAAATTATTGTAAGTTTTACTGTCCTTTGATGGTAGACAAATAGCATGTTGAACTTTTTCCTTGCTTGTGACTGTATTTTTGAAAGGGTCAAAGGCGCGTCTTGTGGTACATTTTTATGGATTCATATAGTTCTTGACGGAGTTCTTTAATTAGCATTTAAAATTTTCCTTTCAACTCAAACATTTCATATTCAGACGTTTTCTCAATTTGCGTTCGCTATCATGGTTAATATGCATTATTTCAGCAGGTGCTTCTCTTGCCTGATATATTTCAATAAAAATCAAAGATGCCCACTTTATTTTTATATCCTGCATATTTACATTTATAAATCATAATAAATCGTACAACACAGCAATCAAAACCACTAAATTATTCACAAGAGGAAAATGTAGCTCTGCTTATAGAAACTGTTTTGGAACAAAATTGGTCACGCGGGGAACTGAGTCAAAACAAGCACCTTAAGATTGTAAAAAACGTTTCTACCAAAAAATAAATAAAAGATATGTGAAACATTACTTTTAGTTCCCATGAAGACTATCATATAAGAGGATACTGAAACTTTCAAGGTCATTGGTAACAAATAAACAGATTTCCTAGAATCAACGATTTTGTGAGCCTGGGGACTCTGTGTCCTGCGTAAACGCTCTCGAGTTAAATAAGGAGGTGAAGACTTTAAGAATGTTTTTGATTACAGTTAAAGCTTCATTCTATGATTTAAATATCAATAACTTATAATAAAAGTGTACTTTCATACAAATATCATGAATCACCCCCTAGGAAAGAGGGTTCGTAAAACTAGTACTTATAAATAAGGAGGATACTTGTATTGAAAGTATGTATATAATTTTCATTTAATAATTTTAAAAAGTAAAGATGAGAACATGCACGTGAACAACTTTATTTTTTATCGTACATATCTTTCACATATTACGTGAGGCTAAATTTAATGATAATGGACATAAAGCAAGTCTCAAATTCCTCATCAGTACTGTAGTCTAATACAGGGGTTTTAACCAGTGGCTCATGGGCCACGAAAAATCCCCTGAAAGCATTTTAGTGGCCCTTCATTTGAATTTGAGGCAATATCAGGAAAAATTGCCTCGTTTGCCTTTTTGGGTTAAAACGCCATTTTGTCTGCTATTCTTGATATTTAAAACATTTTGTTTATGTGCTTGGTATCAGTTTGAGATCAAATTTCCTTAGAATGACGAATTTTTCAAAAATATTTCATTGTGTCTTAAATAATTTTAAAAATAAAAATTCTGACTATGCATAGAATCTCAAAAGTTTGACTTCCATCTTGAACACACATGTGATTAAGTGAGTGAATATTAAGTCACACTGTTCAGCTGCGGACCTCGTAATTTTGAATCAAGGTCAACTGACCAGAATGACACTAGAGCTGGCACTCCTGTCTCTTAACTACCACTTTAGCTCTCGACAAATTTAATGTGCATAGCTCAACTACACGTGCTAACTCATGACATGGCAGCCACGAGTTCGATACTATTATCATTAATCTACCACGGCCTCCTTTAACACGCAAAGTATTTTAACTGGACTTCCAATTTACGTTCTTGATACCGATATATCACCATCATCCTTCGAATCAGTTTAGCCTTTTAAAACAAACCTCCCTTTCTTATTTAAATTTCTTGATAACATTATTTTTCGACAGTAATGTATTTCACGGATCATCGTCAATTTAATGATGTGGACCGCGGATCATTGTGAATTTCTCGATATGGGCAAGAGCGTTAAACTTTGAAGACCCTGGTTTAATATATTGACAAACTAAGCTTAAGGTTAAATGTAAGGTTATGTAAAAGTTTAAGGTACTAACTTTTTCATTTTTATTATCTGTATTGCTGAACTGAAAGAAAATTTAGAAGGCAAAAGACATTTAAATATAATGTTAAAATATTTTAGTGCTAAAATTAATGTGCATATATTTCTAAGTCTCACCATCAAACAAGGGTATTTAAAAGTTTCTTACTAACTTACTGAAAGCAAACACACAAAGAAAATCCTTGATTGTAGATCTACTTATGATTATTAACGTCGCATGTTTAATACAAGAGGGCTTTTGACTACGGACCACGTAATTTTGAACCAGGGTCAAGTGATGTGGACGCACCTGGTTGACACCCTCTCTAACTACCACACCACACCAAGGAGGACGTTTCAGCTCTCGACAGATTTAACGTGCCTGCCCTACACGGCGGGTCTTTAGTGGTACTGGGCTCGAACTTTCGCGACAAGGCAAGCCACGGTCCGATACCTATACCACTCGGCTACCGCGGCCGTAATCTCAAATCAAAGTACAAAAATGCAATTATTTTATATTTGTGAATTTATCGTGATATGAATTAAGCATTATTTATTTCCATTTCGGATTAAATGATATATTATCACGAGATAATGCTTATTAAATCTTTTTATAGTGAGCTTGTTATTAACATAAATACTTTACAATTCCTATTAGAGATTTGTTTGTTTACTTCAAAAACATTTTTCAACAAGTACATACACAAAGTTAAATTAATAATAAAATTGTGGGAAATGAATTTAATTTTGTTAGAAATAAATTCTTGCACTTTTTCTTTAAAAGATTTCTTTAAATTTAATTATCCATTTATTAAATAATTTTGATAAGTTTTACTCTCATGCTTGTGCTATGGGGGAAAATATGAGAGGCTCATTTGCTTAAATCATCAATAAAGCATGTCATTTCTCATTTGCATCAACTCATTTACATAAATGTTGGTTATGTCTTCCACCAGGTGGTCCTATGGTTAAATAGAATATTCTTGTTTTCTCCCTTATCTAGTTTAGTCTGGTGTTTAATGCTGCTTTAAAATGTTAGTTTTTGATTTCTATAGGATAGTTTCTTTTATTTAAATTCTTTTAATGAAGAATAAAATTAATAGACTTTAAGAAGTCATTCTTTAACTCAATTGAAACACATTCAAAAGTAACAAGTAGAAGAAGGCTTGATAAAAATTAACACAATGCTCAAATACTACCTCGTATATCACTTTGATTGAGCAGAAGAATAGTGAACCAGGTCGCAATGAACTGCGACAGGACATCAATTTAAATCATCTTATAATAAATATTCAGCCACTCCAGAATCCATTTTATTCCATAGAATTGATATCAATTGCTTCCCCTTCAAAGCCCATCTTATTTATTTTCTCCGTCATGGAAATCAGTCTGCAAACAGAACAGCTCCGCTCAATAGATGTGTGTGCGCAGACGCGCCTTTGATTGACAAGACTAATAGCAAATAATGCCGCTTGATTAAGTTTGGAAGAGAGAGGCTGTATCTTAATCGGAAATCGTAGTCTGTGTGAAGGAGCAAAGCAACCTGTGTCCATATTGTAAATTATGTCTAGTGCGTTTCTATTGATCGTAAATGGATGTAGTGCTTTAAAATCTTCGGTGAAGTTTAATTTTATTGGAATTTAGCGACCCTTTCGTGTTTGGAGAATCTTCATTTTAGAGCTTGACAGTTCGGATGATAAAATAAAGGGGAAATGAAAGAGAATTGAATGCAAATTTTCAGTTTTTTACCGCACTTATTTAAAACATTTATTGTTTCGAGTTTTGTTAACCTATACTAAATGCTTAAATAAGTAATGTACTTCTGTTTTTCTTTGTTTTTGAATTATTCTTATTTGTTTATTGGTTGTTTGTAGAAATTTGTCATTTGGGAGCAGTTATAGGTTTTTTATTTGTTTTGGGTTACATACCCCCAATAACTTTTAGAGATAATATTATTGGAAATACGTATCTTTGTAGTGATTTCACTAAATATGAAACTGAAGAATGAGTCAGACCTCGTAATTGTCAACCATGGTGGAGTGACGAGGACGACACCTGAACTGGTATGTCACTCCCCTAACTTCTATACCACGACAACACATTTAACAAGGATATATTTTTGAGTAACGATATGTTTGATCCGCATTAGACACTCTTCATTGCATGTCTTCAGTGGTATTGGAACTCCAACCAGCGACTCAACAACCCTGCAGCTAGTTCGTGTCCATAACCACTAGAATACAGCTCTATATGTAACTGAAAGCATAATACATAATCAATAACTATGTAGATTTATGAATAATTTTCATTACAGAGAAGTAAAATATATTACACAAAATATATAAAATTATTTTAAAGTAACAAATATAATAAAGATATTATAATAGTAGAAAATGATAAAATATTAATTATATAAATTGGGATTCATTTCTTGTTGCACTTGTAACCTTTAACACATTTTTAAGAATAATGCTTCCTCCATATTTACAGGCTTGAATTTTAAGTTTATACCTTTAATAATTTATAAGAGTAGAAAACTGCAGACTTTATGAAATTTTATCATCATAACCATTTTTACTTCTTTTTTCCCCCTTAAGTTTTTCAGAAAACAGGCAAAGTTCTTTTCTTTGAGACACGTTTGACTCATCTTGTTAAATAAAACTTCAATTTGATCATAAATAATTTACTTTTTCAGTCTCTCAATAATCTTTCAAAAGGCTTAAACAGGATTAACTCTTCAAACACTTCTTTAAAAAGATAAAATTTTAAAAATAACAACCTGTCATACTCAATAATCTGTACAATGGTACGGTTTAAACGTGAATTTTTGCGGAGTAGAATAATATTATAGGATATATTAAATGGGAAAAGAAAAGAAAATGGAACAAAGAAAATGAATGGAATGAAGAAATTTTGCTATGATCACATCTGTGCTAAGCATAACATTCCTTTAAGACAGGTTTCTCAAACTGTGGGGCGCGTCCCCTTAGGGGATAGTGATAACCCTACGAGGGGGCACGAATATATCTTAAAGTAGAGAATATAAGATTATTTTAAAAAGTTATAAAAATTTACTTAAGGGAAGCATAACAAAATACATTCTGACATAAGGAAAATACACGTTAAACCTTTATTGTTATTTGTTCCAATTTAAAAATTAGAAAAGAAAAGCAACATAATACTTTTCTTATTACTTAAAAGTATATATAATTTACAAAATATCTATTATTTAAAAATAAATTACTTAAAATATCTATTACTTAAAAATAACTTACTTAAAATATCTATTACTTAAAAATAACTTACTTAAAATATCTATTATTTGAAAGTAACATATACAAAATTTAATACTTATCTTGATAATTTGTCTAGTTTATAATTAAGATATAGTTGCATTCAATACATTTTTACTGTATGGTGGGAGGGCGATGAAAATTATAATTGAAAATTGGGTCGCAAGTATTAAAACTTTGAGAAGCACCGCTTTAAGAAGTATTTTTTGTGTGTGCATTTGTATGAGAATCCTCTTAGGGAAAAACAAACAATGTACGGCAGTGATTCCTGAATTGGTCTATATCAACCCCCAAGAGTCTATGCCGACTTTCAAGGGGCTCATGTCAGCAAAAAAAAAATTGCGGGTCCATGAGAGGTAAATAGGAGTCTACGATAAATAAAATAAATAAAAATTTAAAGAAAATTTAATCAAGTGGAAACCACATTTACTCATTTAAAAGATTTATTTAGTAAATTTAATGAAGAAAAATTTGCAGTTACAAGGACCAACATTTTAGCGTTTTCTACCAGGATTAAGCTAAGCAGTATAATATTGGGCGTACAGAATTTTTCTAGTTTCTCAATTTGTCTCAAACAATCTGCCAGAAAAATGTCATTTTAACCTACGTTCAACATGAAGATGCCCCTTATTTAGATTTTGAAGCTAGGTTTGAGAATGCTTTGACTATTATAATACCACAGTACATAATGAATTCATATGGTCGCATTGTAAAAAAACAAATACCACATTACAACAAGAACTAATCGGAATAGGCACTAGCGAAGATCTTAAAATAAAGTTTAGAAACAAATTTCAGCAATTTTGGAAGCACCAGAATAGATGAAATACCAGATTTATCCACCCAATTAAAATCATTTGTTTGTTGCTCAGTCATTTTATGTATTAATTAAATTTAAGTTTAAATAGCATGAGTGTCTTAACTACTATTCTTCATTACAGTCAGAAATTTAAATCTTTTAAAGTAAGTAACTCTATACCAGCTGTCAAAAAATCATTTAAATTGATAAATTTTCATAAATTCAAAATGAGGTAAGTAATGGTTCTACCTAAAACCAATAAACATTGCAAGGGGTCTATGAGACAAAAAGTTTGGGAACCTCTGATGTACAGTTTGTGTTTTGGATAGCAAGAGCGTGTAATAAGAGGTGAAATGTAGCTTCTGAATTCCTATATAAAATTATTCACGGTATAACACGCACACCCGTTTTTACGAAGAAACCTGAAATGCGCATGTGCAATGAATGCTCTTATCTTGTGATAAAACAGCTTACATCTCACAAAATATCTCACTTCATCCAGTGCATTTCTGATTAAGGAGAGTTCAGAGAGAGAAAACCGATACCGAAGTCTGATTTCCCGAAAGTGTTTTTCGTCCATGTGCACAAAAAGAAGAAATGGACAAAAACCGTGTAAAATTGTGGATAAGAAATATGTTTGGTAGAAGCATTCGGGTGCCTTAAAGAATCAGAAAAAGTCTTTTTGCTTGACTCTGTTCAAGATTCATTTATAGTGTTACAGATTTTGTGTAATGAATGTTTAAAATAGTATAAATAATTTATATTTGGGTATATAATGCGTTAGCATTACTTTCTGTTGTATTTATTTTATGTTAAAATTGTAAAATTCGCAAACAGCGCCGTTCCTTACATTATAATGACGATTCAATTGAAACTTGGCGATAGAGACAAGTTATCATCATTTTTGGCGACCATGTTGGAAACTATTTTTGGCTCGGGACCCTATGGATTTTTCTAGAAATTATAGGAGAAATCACTAATATCACGATCTATGACGCAACTGGATTTTTCGAGAAAAATTCGAGATGCCTATAAATAGAATCACTCGCCGAAACTTAATTAGTGCTATTTTGACTAGCGATTAGTTGGTATTAATTTGAGACCATTAAGAGTCTACCAGCAATTAGTGATTCCTTCGTCTGAACAGGACGAGCGAGTCCTTGCGAATAATCTTTTAACATACTTGTATTTTAGGCACTGATAATTATGTCTGTGCATTGCAGACGGTGTGAAGGCTGTGAAAAGGCCCCGCTCGGGTGCCCTACTCTTAGATTATCTACGTGAGCTAAGGTGTAGAGTCAACTAAAGAATGAGAAGTAGCCATGCTCTTAATATGACTTTATTAAGAACTAGAACTTAAACCTTTAACAGATTAGATAATGGCTATAAATGTGAGAATCTACGATGAACAAACACACAATACAAGTAATATCGAAATAACCTTACACGGACCACTATCAATATCTAATCCGCCTAACCTCAGTTTCAATAATAACGCAAGTCCTAATATTAAATAGGCAATCCTACCTTAATCCAATCGTAGCTCCGATTCTAGGGAGTGGCGTCTTTATGCGAGTGTAACGGTATGCACCTTGACCTAATGGCTTTATCTTCGGAATAACCTCCGTTGGCCGTCCTTTCACAATTGTATCAATCTCTCACATAACCTTCCCCAAATTGCCATCTCACTTACTGAAACTTCTGTTATTTAAAAGCTATCTAATTTGCATTTTAGTTTCACGTTTCACTTCTTGGGGTTTTCTTGGAAAAGAGTTGCCATTAATCTTGGCCCCAAAAGTACCCAAAGGGCATGTTAAAGAAAAGACGCGTGAGCCCGTCACAAGGCCTTCTAAAATTTATTAAACGAATTTGAGTACTGTATCCTGTATTTTAAGAATTATTTTATTTCGACAATAAATTTCCATCGTTCCTGAAGAACTGCCTTGCTCTTTGCGACTGATTGCATTAAATCTTCTAACCTCGATCTACGTAACAATATACTATTTTTTAACAAGGCATAGCAAGCATCCTATTTGGAGGAATGTCATTAGTCCAGCTTTTAAATGTGTGCATCAATGAATAATTTTTTCATTCAAAATATAACGCACATCGATAACAATAAGTAAAAAAGAATGATAAAATAAACTAAAATTATATTGCATTGATCCTAATGAATCATGCACTGAAATTTTAATATAGATTTTATATAACAATCGTAACCAATTGGGCAGAATTAATCGTGTAATTTGTCAACTGTCAAATATTATGGGCAACACGAGACTGCCAAATTGACAACTCTGATAATAATGCACATTAAAGATACGAAACCCCAATCTGGCGTGAGTTATACCAATCAATTAAATTTCACTTATCTAGATAATGGAAATTCACATTTGTATAATAATTCTGCTTCCATGTATGACTTATTTCTACAATAAAGTTTTAACAATGAGTGGTACAATTTCTGCAAAAAAATGTATTTACATAGTCTTGTTTTATCAATGTGCATTTAAACAAGTTCGTATAGGAAAGATAATTCTTGCGGTACATTTGTTAAGGAAAGAAAAAAGTTAAGGGATAAAAAATAAATGTTTTGATTTAAACATAATTATTGCTCGAAGAATGATCTAGGAGTCATTTTCGCCAAATGTCATTCGGAATTATCTTAACCCGGATGCGGTCGTGAGGGACAGTCTCCACATGCTCACGAAATCTTTAATTCTGGGAAAGCTTTTTATTTGTTACCAATGTTCTCTACAGTATCATCCTACATGACAGTCTTCCCTAGAACTAAAAAGTATTTGTCACATATCTCCCTATATATTGGAAATGTATGTGGCAAAAGATTTTTACAATCCTAAGGTACTTGGAGATAACTAAGTTCCCTCACTTTTGGTCCAAAATATTTTCTATGAACAGGCTAAATTTTTTTTCCTGTGAACGACTTAATGGTTTTGATAGCCGTGTGGTATGACTCATTATAGTTTATAAATGTAAATGAACACAAAAAAATGGCATTTGGAATCCGTACTGAATGAAGTCGAAACTTATCAACCAAGGGAAAAACTTGTGATTAAATAATGAATAATAATCATGATAGCGAAAGTAAATTTCAGAGAAGCGATGATCATGAAAAGTTTGAGTTGAAAGGAAAATTTTCAAATGATACCTAAAAACATCCATCAAGAAAGCCAAAAGTGTACCACAAGACAAGCTGCGCTCTGTCAAAAAGACACAAACAAGAAATAGTTCAAGCATACTATTTGTCACTCATCAAAGGATAATAAAACTACAATAACTTGAACGAAATATGAGAGTTTTGCCTGAAAATATCATTCCTGTACTACTAGTAAAAAGTGTCTGTGACGTATCCTTTATTAAAGTCAAGCACGCTCATTTGAAATTTCTTGGTTCAGTTTGATTGATATTTTATCTCAAATTTTCAAAGAATAATTGAAAAGTCCTTAAAAGTAAGGAAGAGACTCTTATTAAATTATTCACTGCAATTACAATTTTTTTCGTGCATAATAAAAATAATTGTAATAAAACTGTGTGTGTCGGTTCCGACGTATGACTGGAGTTTACTTCTTAAATACGATTGTTTTTGATTATATAGAAGGCAAAACAGGGTAAATAAGCCCATCCCATATGTTACTGAAACCGTGCATGCATTTTCTTTATTCTATTCCCATTTTTCATATCGATTCTGTAAAATAATATATATATATATATATATACGTGAGAATTATATTATATAAATATACATTACTCATAATACTGAGTACATTGTTAAGAAGGTTGTTTTACTTCACTATTAATGCAGTGATTCTCTCAAAGTGTGGTGTGCGCTCGTCTAGGGGGACGTTATAATTTGCATAAGGAGCGCAAGCATTTCGAAAATAAAAAAAAAAATTTTTTTGAAAAAAATTATTCATTTGCTGAAAGGACGCAAAATAAAGTGTATTCTGACGAATAAAAAATAAAATATATGATGCATATTTATTGCAATCTGTTTACAATTTAAAAATTATAAGTAGAATGATATCTATCCTATTACTTGAAAAAAAGTATAACTTACTTAATATATCTATTACTTACAAAGTAACATATACAGAATTTAACAGTTGTCTAAATAATTTGTACGTCTTATAATAAAGGTTCATATTGAAGTTTTAGCATAAAAGTCAATTATTATTATTGTATTCGAATACATTGTTATTGAATGGTGGGCGATGAAAATTATGATTGAAAATTAGGTTAGAAATATAAAAAGCTTCAGAAGCACCGGGTTAATATCACTGTGAGTATTAGTTACATTCTCTCGCCATTATTAATCACTGTGACTAGGGGCTTGTGGTAACTAAAGTATGATGTGTGAACTTCCGTAGATACGTGATTCGCTACTTTTGTGTAGAGTCCAGGTCCTCAAGAAATCTCAAGACGTCACTGGATGCTGTTACTTATTAAGAGCAATGAGAATTCTAACATTTGTGTATTTAAGATTGTAGGTTTTCTCAAATGCACTCTTTGATAGAATCATAAAAAATTAAATTTACAAGGTTTAATTTGGTGATTAGGATAATATAAACGAAAGTAGAAGTCAGAATTTTAGTGAATTAACTTTTCAAGAATGCTTTTATAAATACATGAGTATCTGTTGGTCGTTCCTAATGACAGTTTTTTTTTGTCGTCATTTGCATTTATTTTTTAGCTTTATGCTTTTACACCATATAACAAAATTTTGTTTCTGATCATTTTTTTAAAAGATATTGTTTAAATTTTATTCGTAGATAATTAAAAAAGATTTTATTTTAAAGAGCAATTTCTAATTTTTTTGTGTTCATTGAATTCTTTGTTTTTTGAATAAAATTTCCATTTCCTTCAAACGAAACAAAACTTCATTTATATGAATTTTTTTAAAAAGTTCAGATTGCAAATGCAGATTGATCTTTAGTTTAAAAAGAATAAAAAAAATTTAAACACACTTTAAATTTATCTGTTTAAAATTAAAGTATGTAATAAATCAAACATTCCAATCAGAAGTTAGAATAAAAGATGTCATTGGTAGCTTTCTTTTGGCAATTAAGTCGTCAAAAAGATTAAAAACATGCTGAAGATTCCGATTTCATCAATGCAGAATTCCTCATTAAGATAAATACTTATCTCATTAAGATAAATACCTATCTCATTAAGATAAATACTTATCTCATTAAGATAAGTACAATAATAAATCCGAATAATATACAATGAAGCGTCATTACATTATGACCACCTGTTTAATGTAAAAAAAACGCTAATATCCGATGAGTCATTGACTCGAAGAGCTGCTGAAACGTAATTTGAGTTATTTGTTATGAGTCAGTCAATGATTTCATTTGATATACAATGAAGCGTCATTACATTATGACCACCTGTTTAATATAAATTAAAAAAAATTATTTCAAATAAAAACCGCTAATATCTGCTAAGTCATTGACTCGAAAAGCTGCTGATAGGTAATTTGAGTTATTTGTTATGAGTCAGTCAGCAACTGATTTTGTTTTCCCGCTCACTGAGAAGTGGTATAGTGGCAGCCAAATTCTATTTTTTAGGTGGATTAACAAACGTTCGATTGGATTTATGTCAGGTAAGTTTTTGTTTTATGGGTCATGTAAATCAAATCATGGCTCAAGGGTAAAGACATGATTTGGAATTCTCCAGATTGATCCTCGAAATTATCCCTGCTTATTCGAACCTTAAGACATGGTCCATTGTCTTGTTAGTGAACGCTAACAAGCAGAGCGGGAATACCATTCCATAAAAGGGTGCACCTAGACTAAAATGATGTTCACACAGCGTACGGACGTCAAAGATTGCGGATTGCTCAGTGGCAGGGGTGGCGAACTTTTATGGATCATCGTGCCATTTTTTCTGAAGAAATGTTTAACGAGGTGTAGACTTGCAGTCAAGTAAATTTGACTTATGGTTATTAAGAAAATAATAAAACTAAATACTAACAACTCAAACTATTTATTTAGTATGTAAATATACATTTTTCACAGTATTGCTGTAAGTGTTTTCGTTATATTAGTAATTCAAATTAAAGTAACATTAGTGTGACTTTTGTTGTTGCAAATTATGTGTCAAATAACTTATGTTAGGATGGAAAGACAATAACAAATGTGTGATCCCCGCCGCAGCGAGCACCCCGACTGATCATTCGCAACTGTTTGTAATTCTTCATAGTGAATTGTGTTATTTTGAAATATAAAATGCGAACCTTTTGATGCGTGGTATGCCCAAAATACTATTTCGCGTGCCATTGATTCGCCATCCCAGCTCTATGGGATTATAGCTTCTAAAGTGCCCCTTATGAATATTTCTCACTTCATAATATCACCATCACTGACTTTTTCCTGCCAGTTGAGTATCTGGGTGTCAAGGTAAATAGACAAGTCAGTTAAAGTAAATAAAAGATGGTGAATTTCATACTTTTCCCAGTTATGTTATGAAATAATTAATGATAAACCGTTCAAATGAAAAATGAACAATTTCAGTTATTTTATAAATTAATTGATCCTAAATAGCTAAAATATCTTGAAAATACATATTTTATCCCTATAGTGGATGATTAATTTGTAAATAATAAGGAAACGTACATGATATAGTTTATTATTGCTCATATTGCTAACATTAGTTAAACAGAAAGGGAAAAAAATAATATGTTTCAAAATAAGTAATATTTAAATATTATAAAAAAATACAGGCTAGAAAGAAAAACTGTTACTTCATAAAAACATTGTGTAAACTTTTTCAAACAAAATTGTAAGAGAATATTAATTTAAATTTTATGCAATGTTTTTATTTCATTTTTCATTATTTATTAGATCAAGGATGTTGTAATGACACTTCAAATTGGGGTTCAAAATTGACTAAAAGCAGACAGATAGAACCAATTCAAAAAGCTTTTGTGAGTGTCATATTTCATACTTTAACGATAAAGTAGTCGTTATTCTATAGAATACCTAGGTAAATCGTAGAGTTTAATAATTGTATTACTACTAAACTTATTTATACTAAACTACCTAGTTATTCAATGAAATAACGCATTTAACACTTTAACGGTAACATATATATATTCTTATTTTATTTAAAATTGTACTTAGAAGTATTAAACATGTACTTACAAAATCCTGTCTAAAATTCCTTAATGCTATAATTACGAGGAAGTAGAGGGAGAAAGAAACTTTCATGTAATTGGTAGCTCGAAGGATAAGTTCTGATTCTACTAAATACTCTGGTAAGCTGAATAATGAATGTCTTCACTTCACATTCAAGAGAATTCTAAAGTTTCCTAACAACTGGAAAAAAAGTTTTATAGAGTGCTAATCATGTATTGTGTAGCTAAAGTGGTACACTGATTAAATTTCACTGCGATAAAAGAGTTGTAAAAAAGTGCTGAAAAGTTTTCTGCAATGAAAAAAAGTGCTAGAAAAAAATATTTGACTGAGATTACCAGATAAATTCTACTCATTCCAAAGTAAGGTAGTTCAACACTACATCTTGTTGAAAAGAAAAGAATTAAATGATAAGCAAACGTTACATAAAAAAAACAGTATAAACATTTTTTTTTCTTTTTCTGCAGAAAATGGAAGAAGAGATCGCAAATGCCAGTTTTTCTCATTTTCAAACTTCGGAGTATGCAAATTTTGAATTTGACGTCAAAACTGAAGTTTTAGTGACTTCGAATGAAATTTGACTTTCAACATAATGAAAGACAAAGCAAAAAACAATGTTTTACATTCAGTAAGTACGATGTCTCATCAAAGTCATTAAAGCAAATCAGAAGCTTCGATAGTTGTGAGTCGGTTAGAGGGCTGAAGTAACACAAGCCATTGAAGTCTCTATAAGCCGATTTACAGGATTAGGAAACGGTTTTAGGGACGAGAAATACATGCCAAAGATCAGGGCAAGATTGTAGACATGTAACAACGTTCAATAAAGATCGATATTTAACACAAACGTCTCGGAGACACCGAAACATGTGAATGCCAGTCTTCTTCAACAACACCTTCACTCGGCTATTGACATCACAGTTTCGACACAAACTGTCCAAAACTGGCTAAACGCATAAGTCCTTATGCTCGCCAACAAATATTATGCGTTACATTAACAGTAAGATACCGTCACCTTCGCAAGGAGAGGGCAACAGTTCGTATGAACTGGTCGAGAAATTAATGGAGAAATATTTTTTCTCTGACGAACCTTATTTGTGCGTTCAACCTAACAGGCGTATATTCATCTGGAGGGAATATGACACATGGAGCAATCCTGCAATCATGCTCAAAAGTATCAGATTTGGAGGTGGGGAGTGATGGTCTATGCTGGCATCTCCATCGATGGGCAGATCATTCGAATTTGAGATCGAACCGGTCGCCGATTAAGGAATGAGATCCTCAAACCTATTGTAGTCACTTAAGCTGTAGCAATTGGAGATGACGTCATTTTAATGGACCATAATTTCAGGCCACATAGTGCTAATTTGGTAGATGATTTCCTTTTCGAAGAAGGAGTCCCACGAATGAAATGGACAGCGTGTTCTCCGGACATGAATCCAATAGAGCATGTTTGAGACTTTCTCGGCAGATGAGTTTCTGCCCACCTACCATTCCCACAAACTCTCTTAGAACTGAAAAATGCTCTTATAGAGGAGTAGAATAAAATAACCAGCGCTTCATTCATAGACTCACTAACTCCTTGGGGTCGTGGGTAGCCTAGTGGTTAGAGCATCGGACTCTAGACGGGAGGGCATGAGTTCGATTCCTGATGCCACCAAATACCCTCCGAGTACACACGGAGTACGTACTCGTTAAATCAGTCGATCCGAAAGTCTTGTAGGTGGTTGCAGCTGAAACCCTGGGTGCAGGGAGCTGGTGAATCTTTCCTTCCCCTTCAGTTCCATGCCTAAATTGTGCAGGTGGAGATAGGTGGTGTCGCCATCTATCGTAAAGAAATCTAACCTGTCTCACAGGCTATGGCAAAATTCATTCCTTCCCTTCGGGAAGGACACGACAACAACAACTGACTCCATACTTCAAAGACGTTCAAGGTTGCTAGTCGTTCTGAAAAATCATATTCATTACTAAACATGATTTTCCTTCAAGGAAACGTCTTTGTTGTTCGTTTCGTTTTTTCTCATAAGCACATATCCCCTTTGTTTGTTTGTTTGTTTTCCTTTTGTACCCAAATGCTAAATAAAATGCATTTTTTTTCTATGCCAAACATCTCTAAGTTTTTTCTCATATAGCCTACCATGACTGTCGTCCATGTATCAATCATTGAAACAATTCATCAGCAGCAAGGTTCTTCAACAACATCTATATCCTTTTAATTTTTTTTAGCATTGTATATACATGCAAAAAAAAGAAAGATAAAAAATATAATTATTTGAAAACATTTTAAAACCTTTTCTGCTATCAGAACTGTGTTTTAAATTGATACGAACTAAATCCTTTTACAAGAAGGTATTGAGAGAAAGAATGGTGAAGTCTTGAAATCAAGAATACCTTCATGTCAAATAAAGGGAGCTTAGCAAAGAAATTTGTTTTCAACCATTTATAAGAGATTGTCATGCCATCATGTTTATACTAATTACAAAATAACCCAATTTCACAATAGTCATGGTAACTTTAAAAGCTATTTGAACAAACTTAACATGGTTACGTTCTCTTCCTGCGTTTGTAATATTGGCGGGCGAGAAAAGGTAGAACATGTGTGTGTGCTCTTGTGTTCCACGCTTGCCAGAGAAAGAAAGATTCTAAGAAGAGATTTGAGATCAATTGGACTCCGAATTTTTAAGGTCTTATTTCCACCAGAAGAGCCTATGAAAAGTTCTGTACATTTATGGTAAATATTTGCAACCCTCCATGTCTTTAATTTTTTTTATCTGATTTCGTTTGCAATGTATGTTTCATACTTACTTCTGTAAGACATGTGTGATATTTTGTGGTGCAGGGGATGTTTAAATGTTTTAAATAAGAAAAAAAAATTAATACGATTGTGTGCCGTTTGGATGGGTGCAAATATAGCATTTATTTGTAAAGAACCTTTAATTTAGTTTGATTTCATGAAAACTCTTACTAATTTATTTCTATAAAAATTAAACTTTTACATTTTCTGGAGGTTCTCTACTTTAATAAAAAATTCTTATAAGTTAAAAATAATAATACAGTACTCTTGAAAAGTCATGATATGAGCATTGAAGCACTTAGACGAGAAAAAAGCGAAAACAATTTTGCTTTAAAAACATTTTTTCAAACTATTCTACACTTAATGGGAGTTTTGGGAAATGTGTTCCTAAAAGGAGAAATTTTCAGTTACATTTTATTATAATTAGCTCTTGAATAATAAAGTACGAGTCACGAAATCCGAAGTAAACGTTTTCTCGTGTTTTTGTGTACATCTTAATATAATTCGTAAAGCATACAATTTGAATGATAGAAACAAAAATGTTTTAAATCATTTGGTTTTTAGAGCGAAAACCCTTTTCGTGTTTTGATCTCCATTAGAAAACAACTTTTTCAATATATATATATATATATAATTATACTATGTATCTTTTGAAACGCTGCCCAAATGGCAGTGATGTCTCCACCCTTCAACTTAAAATAAAATAGAACTTGCGGCCCATAATACCGTATGAGTTTGACATGCCTACAATAAAGTATAATCAATAGAGCAAAATATAATAAAAGCTTTTCTGAAATTATATCGTTTCAGATATTTGACACATTTATAAATATTTCTTAAACATCTGAAAACCTACAAGTCAATGATTCAAATAAAATAAAATAAATTTCAAGGAAGACAGAACATATAGGAGGAAGAACATATAGATGCATTGTTAGTTATGTCCTTGTAATAATATTACATTCACGAATTGAAAATACCCGATACACAATATCCTGATTGATTCCTTTAGAAACGTTTTATTATTTAGCTTCCATTATTCAAATTTAATACATGTTCAGATGCTAATTCCATGCTTTCAATGCAATTTCATTAATAAATACAGTGCTTGGTAAATAAACTTTCTCCAAACGATTTAATACATCGATTTACACATTCGGTAAATAATCGATTCCTTGTGACTTGCACTTTTACAATGGAAACATTAGTATATTGAACGATGCATTATTAAATCGCGATTTGTGTACGATATGACCACAGAATATAATTGACTTCCGCTAACGCAATTCGAAATCTGAGTAATGGACTTCCTAAATTTGAATATTGGGTGGTCATTCAAACTGATTATGTATCCTTTAATATTTAAGGTATCCAACTACGTTCGGAACCGTGATTTTGCAAAAGCGTGTAAATAGATAATATTTGTGATATTTAGTGTCACTTAGATTAGAATAGTTGTATAAAATTGTTGTAAGGACATTATGACAAATACAAATTATTTAAATACAATATTTTGGCAAAAAATTAACTTAGAATAACCTTTTTTCCAAATGTTCTTTTTTTGTAAGAAATGCTTCTATTGTATTAATATTTTGCTTGTATTCAGCTCAGACCTCTGTACAGAGGCTCAACTAGATATTTTGAAGTGCATAACTCGGAAGTCGGTTTATCCATGTTTTACGAAAACAGAAGGGAGAAATTTTAAGAAAATACGCCGATCATTATTTCAAATGGTTGTAACTCTGAAAATAATGTGAATTCTGTACAGAAGTCTGAGCTATATACAGGCAAAATATTAATTCAATAGAAACAATTTTTACAAAAAGGAGAACATTTGGAAAAAAGGTTATTCTAAGTTAATATTTTGCCAAAATAGTGTATTTAAATATTTTTTTTTGTCATAATGTTCTTAAAACAATTTTATACATGTATTCTAATTTAAGTGATACTAAATATCATGAAAGTTATACATTTATGCGCTTTTTTAAAAACATGGTTCCGAACGTAGTCGGATACTTTAAGCCAACAACGTTACTTCACTACAACAGCCGTCTAAGAGGACTTTTCAATTCCAGTTACTGTAAAATGCTGTTAGTTATGTTCTTTAAAAAGAAAAAGAAAATGCTTTGCGTTTTTTTACTAAACTTTTGATATTTTTAGTTATAATAATTTAAAATATTGTAATAATTCGAAGGGTAAATAAGCACTTATTCTCCTAATAGTGTATAATATTTATGGCTTAGAAAATATTAGTGCTTTAGGAATAAATTACAAAGAACTAAAGATCGCATGAATCTTTCGAGCGCCATAATGTTTAAGCATATCAAAACTTCAAATATCGCTTTCTTTCCTTGTGCTGTGAAGTTTTCATTTACCATTTCCATGATTTTCGAGTTGTCGTACATATAATTCTGATTGCAAAGTACTTATATATAGGGTAAACTCTTACGCAATTTATCTGAATCTTTTTTAATTACTTTGTAAATTGCTTAATAAATTTAGTTGCTTACTTTAAAAATAAATTTACTTAGGTATTATTGTTTTCGTGGGCTTTATTTTGAGATGTGTATTTACGTTTCTCTAGCAAACCGTTTCATATATTGTGATTGCTTCTTCCTAAATTCTCAAACTCAAAATGAAAACAACAAAAAAATCGCATAATGTAATTTCTGAAACACTTTGAGTGGCAAGAAAATTTAGAATATTTAAACAAATATTACATACAGGGTTATCCCAAATTCATGGTACAAACTTTAAGGGTAGGTACAGGACATTGTAACAATCATTTATTGTATAGGAATGTATGGGCACAAGTGACGCAGTGAGGCACAAGGACAAAAAATAAGAGACGAAAGGAAAGACAAAGTGTTTATTGAAAGCGTCGTTGACAAGCATAAGGTTTACAATAACTGTTCCTGTCTACTCAGCACATGATTTATGAACTCCAGCTGCAGCTCACATAGCTGTACCACCCACTGGAAGTCGGAGAAGACAGCCTGACGGATTCAAAGCTTGTACTCGCTAAAAATGGAAGAGGTGTAATCGATTTTCATTTAAAACTCTACAAATGGTCTGATAACTCATTTTTAAGTGATGAGAGACAGTTCTTGTACTTGACTCGGGTCTGTCAGCCACAACGTGCAAGATACTTTTCTCCAAGCCCGGACTGTGTACAGCTCTTTGTCGATCAGCATCAAGTCTGAGGACTTTGCGACATAGCCATCCTGTGATGACTATGTCTATTAGGATCCGCGTAAGCTAGAGGTGTGGGATTATCAAAATGATGAGACATATTGGATTCTTAATACCACTTTTATTAAGAATAACTTATATTACTTAATTCTAATTGACAACTTTCTTAAAGTGAGAGTTAACACTCAATTAAACCTTATATTCAAGTCAGATCGCGCAACTAGATCATTTATCTTAATTATAATAAATTAACTGATTCATCTAACTTCCCATACAAAATATTACCTTTTGCAGAGTCTCCTTCCTTCAGTGATTGAGTAACACCTATAATTTAATTTTATATGAACGTATCCTTATTCCAGAGCTATAGGACATCTAACTCTTGATCCGAATGATTCCACACTAAGTTATCTCTAAACTTGCCGCTCTTTCTCATCAAAGCTTCTATCCTTTTAAAGTATATCTCATTTACATATTCTATTCGTTTGTCTTCTTGGTATTGGGTTGGAAAGGTTTTGCCATTAATCGTGGCCGTCAAAGAACATAGGAGTTATGTTAGAAGAAGGACGCGAGAGACGTCACAACCCCCTCCAAGAAGAAAAACGTGATTTACTTAAGGGTTCTCAATGCCCTTAATAAATTACGTGTCTAAATCTCTATTTCTGAATCTCCTCGCTTTCTGAGTTTTATTTAAATTTTAATCTTAAATCCTCATTTTAACTTTTATAATTTCCAATATTTATCTTGACTTTAATTTTCATTACTCATCTTAGAATTAAATTTAATATTCAACTTAAATTTAAATTTAAACTCGTGACAATAAATTTTACTCCATTAACTAGGCCAACATTAATAATTACTGTTTAATTCATGCCCACTCTCACTTTTTACATACAATCTCTTAAAGTAACTATACACTTAAATTTTCTAAAAAAAAATTTTCCTGGGTGCGCAGACCCATACTTTGCATCTTTATCATCACTGCATATGGAGCTGGATTTTCTGCTCCATTTTTTTCTTGTTGAAGTTACTTATCACAATTTTCAGGGTCTGTCTCCCTGAAATGAAAACTTTCTGAGTCACTGTTTCCAATCTATGTTTACATAATATCAATCAGTTTCACAATTTTTATTCATTATATATTATTTGTAAATCACAATAAATTTTCATCTCCATCCCCACATCTGGTTCCAAAAAACTCCCAATGAGCCGCGCAGCGCCGTTATTATTATTGTTAGTGCCCTGACTACACCGCGTTTCCCTGAACCAGATGCCTCATAATACGTAACAATACAACAACATATATATATACACATATTATACAATTACAAACATTTTTCAATAAACTATTATAACAAATAACCAAAGGAATTTTCGCATCTCACGAAGTCATACATCGAAGCAAACAAATGTGCAATTACAATTGTTTTCTCCAGAAAAAATTTTTAACAAGTCAAAATTTCCAAAAATAAATATACACTCATTGTAGTGTTTTAACTTTTGCTTGGCTTATAACTTTTAAGCACCGCCCGAGACTTCTTTCTTTGCAATAATTCTTCCGACCACTTGTTGGAAGATCATAAAAAATGAAACAATACAACCTGATTTTTATATGCGGTCTCCCACCATTACGTCCAACGATGAGGTGCTACCACTTTTCTTTCCTCGGCTGCACTGGAATTTCTTGTTTTGCTTGTTGTAGGGCTTGTAATCTCCTTGTCGGCCCTTTCTTGATTTCCCTGTTGTGTCCTTGGCTGGTCGGGATTCCTGTTCTTTTCTCCGGCGTGGCCTTAGGTTGTACGTGGGTTCATCTGGAACTTCAGTTGATTCTGTTCTGTTCTTCTTTCTACTTCTAGAAATAGTACTGGATGACAATGGTCTTTTGTTAATGTTATTGGGTCCCTTTCTCTGCCACTTTCTCTGTGGTCCACTTGCCCCTGACACTCCTGATCTCTTTGTTCCCTTATTATACCTTGTCCTTTTACTTTTCCTGTCACTCCCAAATGAACTAGGAAGCGATCTGACCAGTGATTTGCGTTTATGGGTCCTATCTGTATTTTTATATTGATTTGATTGGCGACCAATCCCTTTTGCCTCTAACTTACGTTTCACCGCAGATTTTTCTGTCCCATATTGTGACTCATTTAATCCTTGATGTACTTTTTCCGAAGTACTAGTTTCCTGACTTGATCTTATACTATTTGGGATACCTGTTCCTAATTCGACCTCGTCACATTTCCTATGACGATATATTCTTATTTGATCTACGTTAACCGTTAATCTTTTTCCTGATTTCCATATTACAATATTATTGTTATTTCTTACTTCTAATACTCTATAAGGTCCTTCAAATTTTTGTTTAAATTTAGCGCAGACTTTGTTGGCTGCTGAACTTAAAGGGTGTGTTTCTAATAAGACCCAATCATTTACCTTAATTTTTATGTCTTTTCTTCGTCTATTATAATATCTTTCCCACCTTTCCTGTTTAATTTTCGTACTTAGTCTAGCTTCCTTAAAGCTTTTTTCGATATTTTGTATTTTGAATTTTGAACTTTCCGAGATCATAACTAGTTTTTGAAATGGTGTAATCAATTTTCGACCCAAAAATAATTCAGCAGGTGATTTTCCCGTTGTTTCATTCACCGCCGTACGAATAGCGTAAGCAAACTCACGTAAGAATTGATCCCAAGTATCGTGTTGATCATTAACATAATTTGCAATCATTTGCACTATATCTCGATTAACTCTTTCAGTCCGATTTGCTTGTGGTCGATATGCAACAAAGTCTTCACATGCCTTATGCCTAATCTTTCACTTAAGTGCTCAAAATTTCGGATATAAATTGGGGACCATTATCACTTATTAATTTTATTGGAGCTCCATAACGCGATATAAAGTTATCAAAAAAAATATCCGCTATTATACGAGATGAGGCCTTTTTAAGAGGTATAATTTCAGCCCATTTGCTGAAATGATCGGTTATTACTAAAATATAGCGATTACGTCTTATTCTCGATATAGGATACGGGCCTAACAAATCTAACGTCACTATCTCATTCGGATAATTTGATATAATTGGATTTAATCGACCAGCTGGTAACGCGTTTTTATAGTTATTAACTTGGCACATATGGCATGTAGAGACATATTGATCAATGAATTTTCTCATGTACGGGAAATAACAAACGTCCCGAATTTTATGATACGTTTTAAATCTTCCCATGTGTCCAGCTATTGGCTTGTCATGAAATTCTCTCATTATTTCATTCCTTAAAGATTTTGGAATGTATACACGCATTTCACCTAATGACGTTGCGTGTTTCGCATAAAATAACAATCCTTCAATTAAACGGAAATCGTGGGACCAATTCTCACATATCGTACATTAACCGAGTTATCTTCCGGGTTTTCTAAATATCTATAGATATGACCTAATTCTGGGTCATTTTTCTGTTCTGTTATTAATTGTTCCCGCGAAGTAAGTACTAAATCCCTGATTATGGCACAATTAAATTTTTCTCCCACTATACTTTCCACGGGATTCCTTGAAAGTATGTCAGCCACTGCATTTTGAGTTCCCGGTCTATGTTCCCATTCTATATTGAATTCTGCTAATTTGAGTGCCCATCTAATCATCCTACTCGACAAATTTTTGCCATGTGTTAGGCGTGTTAAGGCAGCGTGATCCGTTATTACTTTAATGGGCAATATTCCTAAATATGTTCTGAATTTGTTCAACGCCCATACTACTGCTAGACATTCTCTTTCGGTTACCGTATAATTCCTCTCTGCGTTGTTCAGTGTACGTGACGCAAATACAACAGGTCTGTTTTGTTGATTAAGTACTGCTCCTAAACCGATCGAACTGGCATCTGTAAATAACTCGAATGGCTCCTGAAAGTTTGGTAATTTTAAAACTGGCGCTTTTGTTACCGCCGTCTTGACCTCTTCGAATGCCTTTTGTGCTTCATTGGACCAGACAAATTTCTTAAATTTTCGTTTAAGATTATAAAGTGGCTCACAAAGATCCGCATAATTTTTAATAAATTTCGCGTACCATTGGGACATACCTAAAAACTTGGACACCTCTTTTGAGTTACGGGGCGGTTTCATCTCTAGTATAGCTCTAACCTTTGTCTCATCTGTTTTAATTCCTTCTTTACTAATAATTAATCCTAAATATTTCAATTCATCGCACCCGAATTTGCATTTTTCTTTATTTAATGTCAATCCTGCCTCTTGTAACAACGAAAAACTTCCCTTAAATGTTCAACATGGTGAGTGAATGATGGAGATGAGATAATCACATCGTCCATATACACACTCACAAATTTCCTTATCACCGGTTTTAAATTGGGAGCTGCTCCTGATAAACCGAATGGCATCCGCTTGAAAGCATAAGTGCCACTTTTTACTACAAATGCGGTCTTAACAATATCACTGGGGTTTACTGCCATTTGAAAGTACCCACTTCTTAGATCAAGAGATGACATTATTGTTGTATATGGGATGTTCGTTAATAAATCATCTATTAACGGTAAAGGGTATCGCGGATACTTTGTGATCGAATTTAATTTTCTATAGTCTACTGCAAATCTATATGCTTCCGGATTATCCGGTGGTAACCCATTATTTTTCTTGCATAACACAACAGGTGACGCGTATGGGGATTGAATTGGAACAATCGTTTCCTCTTGTAACATTTTTTGTATGTGAAAATCAATTATTGCTTGCTTTGTCCGGTCATACCTATATGGCCTTGAAGCTACTGGTGGGTTATCTCCCGTGTCAATTTCATGGTATAAAACATGAGTAAGACCTGGTTTGTCTGAAAATAATCCTTTAAAAACTACTAAACAAATTTTGTAGTTTTTGTTTTTCTACCTCCCCAATTTTGTCTTAGATAAATCTATCTCAACCTTTTCCTCTTTAATTGGTTCAACCACCTTATTTATTTGAGAATTGGGAATTTTCAACGATTTTTGATTAAAATCTAATACGATTCTTGACGCACTTATGAAATCTATACCTAGAATACATGGGTATTCTAAATCCGTCAACACATGAAATGACCAATTTCTTTCGAATTGTCTGATGCGAATATTCAATTCTACAATCCCCATGTTTTGGCATTTCGCACCCTGTGCTGTTATTACCTGGGCTCGCGATTTTTTAATTTGCTTATAAAAAATATTTTCTATATACTTCTTCCGATATAATGATTTATCTGCTCCGGTGTCCCATAGCGCTTTCAAAAATGTGTTATTTAATAAAATAGGAACGTGGGGAAGTTCTACGGGTGATATACATATCGGAGAAAGCTTAATTGTTTCTCTTGATACTTTTTGAGGTTGATCTTTAACCTTTACAATATTTAATCGTCCCCTTTGCATCCTATCGCCTCGACTGAAATTTTCACTCGAACCCCTATTTCTACGGTCCCCTCTATTAAAATTATCATTTCGCTCATTTCGAAATGAGTAACCCCTGTTGTTGAATCTCTGATCACTATTTTGAAATCTATTCCTCTCGAACCCTCTATTACTTTGACGGCTATTCTCATAAAAAATCACTTCTACCGTTATTTGGTCTACGTCCTACTTCAGAATTCCTCCAGTTTCTACCATTAGCATCAAAATTAGGCATCCTATGCGCATTTTGACCTCGTCTTTCTATATTATCATTCTGTGAACCCCTTTTAATTTGCAAGAATATCTCTCTTCGAATTTAGCCAAGACTTCCAAAAGTTTTACCGTGTTCTGTGGATTGCGAACTTCCACATAATCCTGATTTGTGGTTCGAGTCGAACTAAAATATGATCCACCAACTCTGCCTGGGACATTCCTAATTCTAAACTTCTCTCGATTTTTAATAAATTATATACGAAATCAGTTGGTTCCTGATTTCTTCCCTGCTGGGAGGCATAAAATTTCGATTGTAGTTCTTTCTTATTTTTGACCGCGGGAAAAGCCTTCGCTAATTCAGCCTTGAGCTGCGCGAAATCCGTGGCTGTATTTTGCACTAACACCGATCCAAATATCGAGTACCAATCTTGAGCCCTTCCCCTGAGATGACTTTTTAAGTAAGCACATGACAGATTACTTGGGATTTCAA
Source organism: Trichonephila inaurata madagascariensis (assembly GCA_019973955.1). NCBI lineage: Eukaryota > Metazoa > Arthropoda > Arachnida > Araneae > Nephilidae > Trichonephila > Trichonephila inaurata. The sequence goes on from BMAV01012048.1 coordinate 43,616, forward strand.
GTAACTGTATTTGATTATCTATTGTTTCGAGAAACTCTGCAATGTTCTCTGACCCTGAAAATACATTTCAGGTAGTACGTTACCTCCACCTGCATTACCTAACCCAGAATTAAAGTAGTTCGGCGCCATTGCGACATAGCCATCCTGTGATGACTATGTCTATTAGGATCCGCGAAGTTAGAGGTGTGGGATTATCAAAATGATGAGACATATTGGATTCTTAATACCACTTTTATTAAGAATAACTTATATTACTTAATTCTAATTGACAACTTTCTTAAAGTGAGAGTTAACACTCAATTAAACCTTATATTCAAGTCAGATCGCGCAACTAGATCATTTATCTTAATTATAATAAATTAACTGATTCATCTAACTTCCTATACAAAATATTACCTTTTGCAGAGTCTCCTTCCTTCAGTGATTGAGTAACACCTATAATTTAATTTTATATGAACGTATCCTTATTCCAGAGCTATAGGACATCTAACTCTTGATCCGAATGATTCCACACTAAGTTATCTCTAAACTTGCCGCTCCTTCTCATCAAAGCTTCTATCCTTTTAAAGTATATCTCATTTACATATTCTATTCGTTTGTCTTCTTGGTATTGGGTTGGAAAGGTTTTGCCATTAATCGTGGCCGTCAAAGAACATAGGAGTTATGTTAGAAGAAGGACGCGAGAGACGTCACAACTTGAAAAGAACTTGTTTCATGAAGTTGACGATGTAACCGCAGTAAAACTCTGTGATCCTACATTCTTCGATCAGGAAACTGCACGTGATACATTAGTAGTGCAACTTTGCCATTATCATTTGCACGGTCGTACATGTAATTTATGTCTGCATTTTCGGCACACGTAAATTCTCCCATTGTAGACGACAGCACAATTGCGAATAGCACTTTTTCCTACTGAGATGCATCCTGTTGAACAGTGACTAGATATCTACTGTCCCTTACGGGCAACACAACCAACCGATAACTCGATTTCTCTTTTCTTTTATTTCCCCTGTTTGCACCTCACCGCGTTGCTTGCGCCCATGAATGAATTCCTATACAAGAAATGCTTGTTACAATATCCTATATCTACCCTTAAAGTTTGTACCATAAAATCGGGACCACCTTATATTTGTAAAATTAGTATGACTTACTTTGTTAACGATGAAATCTTCATTCAACTTTTATTGTGTTTGATCTGTATTTAGCTATTGTACTGTGGAGAGTGCCAGATCATTTTCGTCATCGTCAATTGAAGGTTAAAAATTTGCTTTCGCCAAAAGCCGGTAGTTTAATACGCGACGTTAAATTCCCCTCACTCCCAATAAAGCATAACTATTGGGTTTTATGTCGGTAAGAATTTGGCAGTGCACGTGAATATTGCCGTCAACAAAACAATTCTTGGAAGTATCTTATCCACTGCTTTACATTACTTTTATACAAAAGAATTTTTACACTTCCGGTATCGTAGCTACATAAGTTATGAATTGTTTCAGTAATAATGTACAATTATACAAACGTATCAAATTAAAATGAAAATTTCATTTATTTTCTCTGTACTTTTGATATGAAATGTGAACTGAATTCTAGCTATGCGGAATAAACCTTTTATAAATAAATTTATTTAATTTGAAAAAAAATAGTTAAAGGAATTGAAAAGAAAAGTTTATCGCATCAATAGAACCCTGACCTCCCGCATTGTAACCAGGCGCTCTCCCAACCATGCCACGGAATCATTGGAGGAAATTGAAACTTAATTGTATAAAATCTAAGCATGAATTTCGAACGCTGTTTCCTCCGAACTGACTGGCAATTTAGCGGAATTACATTGAAGGTTGAACACCCAAAAAGGAGTACTACTATTATACCAAGTCTTGATCCGAAATTAATTTCCTTAGTCGTGCCCTCCCCTTGTTAGACAAAAAAAAGAAAAAGAAACCCTCAGGATTTATTTCAAATACACTTAATTAAATTACGATAGAAAATTATGATGTAGAAAATACTCCTTCATTGTTGTGTGTGCTGAATTTCCAAAGGAAGTGCACTCGTGAGATTTTTTAATATGAAAGAGCGTATTTTAAAATATCTGGAAGAAAACAGTGAACTGCTCAGTGAGTGTTTGCTGTTCAAGAACGAATATTCAATTTGGTTTTTAGCCCTTTTGACCCATACTCTATGGGTAATAATAATTTAATAATATATATATAGCATAAATTTAAGATTACAAGGAAAAGATTGTACCTATTTTTTTCCTACCCTAATTCATCCCATATCTTCTTCTGTAAACAAACTTATGCTATTTTTAACTCGATTATTAAGAAAAATAGTTAGCACGGGTCTTATTAATGTGTGGCGGTGGATATCTATATGAACTAGTACCAACATCACGCGTTGACGACCGTTTTGGCGTGATTGGTTACGTACTTGGTTCGAAACGGAAGGTACCCAGAACGAACCTTCCCTCCTTCTTTGGGTGACCCTGGCCGTGCAAAGGAACCGCACCCTTCCCCTCGCCGCAGTGGGGCGCCATCTATTCACCGCACAAGCAACTAAGCCGTCATCATTGACGCAATTTAAAAAGTCGTCTCACACAAATGACGCAATTTCAAGTCGTCTCACACAAATGACGCAATCAAAGTTGTCTCACACAAATGACGCAATTTCAAAGCCGTCTCAACGAATGACGCAACCCACCGTGACGCAACTGCTTACATACTCGCCACTAATAGGTATCGTTAGTTCGCCTATTCGCCGAAACACTGGCGGGGAGTATGTGGCGGTGGATATCTATATGAACAGTACCAACATCACGCGTTGACGATCGTTTTGGCGTGATTGGTTACGTACTTGCGTTCGAAACGGAAGGTACCCAGAACGAACCTTCCCTCCTTCAAATGTAAAAACTGTTCTGAACTTAATAAGGTTTCCGAGCTATGTTAAATTTAAAATTTAGTATCTATTTTTAGGATTCATTCAGTTCTAGGTTTAAAGATTTTCAAGATTATAAACATTTTTTAGAAAATGATCTTTTCATACAACTTTTTCACAGAATTCTGAAAAGACGATAACTGTTATTCACCAGAAACAAGTCCTACTATTGACTTACAGATCTTCTTAACTACTCTGAAAAGCAAATCAAAAGAAACATTTCAACTGCGAGAGAATTTAAATTATGTTGAATTTTGAAAAGGTGCACCAACAAGCAGTTTTCCAAATTACACGATTTGGCTGTCGATATTGTTGTAGATTTGGATCGATATGTTTGGCACAATTATTTTATATTAACAAAATAATTATATCAAAATATCGTTAAAAATTAACCGATATACACCTAAAAAACCAGAGAGAGAGAGATGACTTTGTACAAAGTATAAATTTAAAAATCACATTAACAAAATACTGACTGTTAAATAATTATTTAAAATTAAATGTTTCAAGCTACTTATTTTTATTTTATTCCTACCCTAATTGATTGAAACTGTAAAATGTTTTACTTTTTTAATTTTGTCGTATTTATTATATTATTTTCAAATTTCCACCGCGCTTAGACTTTGCATGAGAAGGACACTATTTGTTTAAAATCCTTATATAATTTGGGAAAATAAGTGACATTTTTTCACCTTTTCATCTTTTGTATTTGCTGGTAAAGTTGAAAGTGGCCCGCATGATTTTTTTATCAGAAGTGTGTGATATGGTCGCTCTTTGTGACCATATCTTTGATTTTCAGCGTGAATTAGAGGTGTGGAGTTTCAAAATGAATAGACATTTTAAAATTCTTAATATGACTTTTTTAAATAACCAAGTATCGACTACGTTCGGAACCGTGATTTGCAAAGGGCATAAATGGATAATTTTATGATATTTAGTGTCACTTAGATTAGAATTCAGTATATAATTGTTTTAAGGACATATGACAAAAAAATTTTTAAATAAATATTTTGGCAAAATTAACCTTTGAATAACCTTTTTTCCAAATGTTTTCCTTTTGTGAAAAATGCTTCTATTGTATTAATATTTTGCCTGTAATAGCCCCAGACCTCTGTACAGAGGCTCAACTAGAATTTTGAAATGCATAACTCGGAAGTCGGTTTATCCATGTTTTACGAAAACAGAAGGAAGAAATTTTAAGAAAATACGCTGATAATTATTTCAAATGGTTGTAACTCAGAAATTAATTTTTATTTTTTCAAAAATCATAGTTGAGCCTCTGTACAGAGGTCTGAGCTATATACAGGCAAAATATTAATACAATAGAAGATTTTTTCACAAAAGGAGAACATTTGGAAAAAAGGTTATTCTAAGTTAATTTTTTTCCAAAATATTTTATTTAAGTAATTTTTTTTGTCATAATGTCCTTAAAACAATTGTATACATGTATTCTAATCTAAGTGACACTAAATATCATGAAAATTATCCATTTATGCGCTTTTTTAAAATCATAGTTCCGAACGTAGTCGGATACCTTAAACCTCTAATAATTTAGATGAATTTATATAAGTGAGAATCTAATGAACCAGACACACAGCGATAGTTAAACCGAATTGCGTAATTTAAACCACTTTATATAAATAATTATATTATTCGGCTACTCTCGATAATATTACAAGTCCTAATATCAAATTATTAGTCCTACCTTAATTCAAGCTAAGATTCAATCACTGTACTGAGACTTCTGGGCGCACGTGCAATGGTATGCACCTTATGCCAATGGCTGAATATATCGGTAACTTTATGATAGGCCGTCAATTCACACTCGTATCTCTTCCAAACATAACTTTCCCTAAATTGCCATTCTGCTTACTGAAACTTCTGTTCTTTTAAAAGCTATCTTATTTGCATTTCAAAATCGTATTTCACTTCTTGGGTTTTGGTTGGAAAAGATTTGCCATTAATCTTGGCCGTCAAAGAACCCAGAGGTTATGTTACAGAAAAGACGCGTGAGCCCGTCACAAGTGGCACTCTTCCCAAAAATTTTGGCCACCCCTGATCTATAGGAATAATTATCTTGGTTCTATTACTTTTCCATGGGATTGAAAAAGTGATATCCATATGTGTCGTGCCTCTCGCCCAAAATGAGCTAAGGCTTCATCGTATGAGAACTTCATACCTCTCCGGATTTATTTGGAACATATTTCCGCAAATATTTTTGTAATATAAAATAAAAAGTAAAATTACAATAAAAAATTAATGAACTAAAAGATAAATTCAGTTGAAAAAATAGATGAAAATTACACGTCTCCCATCTTCAAAGAGCTAAAGAAGAAAAAATTGACTAAGATGATTTACGAAAATTACAACAAATGCGTAAGCGTAACATTCATCGGAATCATAAATATGAAACTGCTACTTAAGGATCGAAGTTAAAAATTGGTTAATAGGGAATATATGGTCCCCTCTTACAAATTTAGAGATCTTAAAAAATGGTTTTGTACTGGAATTAAAAAAATTTATAAAATCCTGTGACAATTAATCCTACTCGTTCAGCAACTCTGTTCTTAAGTTTTGAATGGTTATCAGAGGTAAGTTGCGCGAGTACAATCGCCCTCCTCAAACCATTCCAAGAATGTTCTACAGGGATAAGGTCTGCAGATTTGACTGGTCAATCCATCCGGTGAATATTCTCATCTTCCGCCAATTAGTCGACCAGAGAAGCTATAAGTGCCACGCGTTGTAATCCATTAAAATAAAATCGGGGACAACTGCACCCTTGAAAATACGAACATAAGGCTCCAAGATTTTGTCCCTTTACCTCACAGCAATCACAGAGCCTCTTTTAAGTGCACGAAGGTTTGTGCTGCTATCCATCGGAAGGCCTCTTAAGACCATCAAGATTCCGCTGATGTAATGGTCGATTTCTCGGACATTGGAGGGCATTGGTTCTCTTCACATGTAAATACGATGAGAATTACTGGTTAGGCTGAACCACAGAACTTATCACTGAATAGAACGGTTAGCGATTAATCAAAGCTCCAGTCTGTATGATCTTTGCACTATTTTAAAAGGGATCTCCTACTGTCAGAGCTAAACGACGTAAACAAAAGGTTCTCTTCAATCAGACCTCTCTCATGAAGACTTCTTGGAAAGAGTCACCCTTGGAATTTGGGTTCTGTGACCGCATATAACTTAGGAGAGAGTTGATAAGCTGTATAACATCCCTGTTACACCTCTCTATAATGGATAAATGGCTACCTTCTGAAGTCCTCGTGGCACTTGGATGACCTTGCCAATGCTTTCTCTAGGTGTATACTGTTTCCCTAAGTTAAACACGACATTGGATACGAAATTTAATTATCTACAAAACTAGATTCGAGAACTGCCTATATCTAGCCTACCCACAATTCGCCACACCATTCGTTCATCTAAACATTACTGGTTACTCATTTTTACTTTCTGAATTTTAATTTGCTGCAAAAAAAAACCTCAAGAAATTCGGCAAGATGTGTTAATGAACGAAATGCGGATTTTGGCACGCATGGTTAAAAACCTTTTACTCGACTAGCTTTGCCCTCACATACAAATATGTATTCGAAACACAAGATATGCATCTGTGTTTCACACATGCAATACCTTTAAAGTTCATTCAAATCCCTTCATGAAGTTTGAGAAAACATGCAAATTCTCTTAATTTTGTGACCGAGTATTTACTACCTATAATACTCGATCACAAGAGAAATTGAAATTCCTTGAGGAAAAAAAGGAGAAAAAGCGAAAATTTGGAACAGCATACTCATTTCCTTCTAGAACATTTATTGAGTATATAATTCTGAAAATAGTGGTGAGTAGTTGTACTGCTTGTTTCAAATAATATATATATTTTTTAAATTATTTTAATTTGAAGCAGATACAAAATTTTATTTAATATCTATTATATATCAGATTTTAAAATTTAATGCATCAAAATTAAGCAATTAGTTTAAAAAGAATACGTAAACCAAAAAAGGAAATCAGATTTTCAACCAATACCTGCCATAAATAATCTATTTTCCTTCAGCCATTCTTTGTGAGAATTAGATTATAAAATATTCTTTTTAAAGAAAATCTGAAATAAAATTCCAAATTCTGAAATCTACGTAGAGATTGTATGGTAATATTAAAGTATTTCTCGTTGTGTGTTTCAAACTCTATATCTTACAGTTCCATAGGTTTCCTCGTAAAATACTGTCATCATTATTTTTGTGTGAATAAAAACAGTTTTACAGCCTGTAACTTAAATAATTTTTCTTAGAAAACCAAAACCACATAATATATTTGAAAATTTCCCTGTAATATAGTTACAGATTTTGAGGCTGTAAGGAATATATTTCAAGTAGAATTAGAAATTAATTAGAATTAACCAGCCACTAAAACGGGCTTAAACCCTACAAAACAGTCCTCATGCTGTGGTATCTTTATTGCTAATAAAATAATCATTTTGGAATATTTATATTTCTCTCATCTGACATTTTAAATATATTTATGAGTGGCGTTTCTATCCAAATTTAAGAAAACTAAGTATTCTTAAAATTGTAGTTAAAAATATTTTTTCGTTGGTGAAAAAAAAACTATCTATTTATATCGAAATTCGCGAAATAAATTCTAACGAATAAAACAAATAAAATAAATAAAAGTTACAAAAAATAAACGTATATACATTTTTTAAAATTAATATTCTCTGCAACTACGCTTTCTTATTGATCTGTTAAACCACCTTGTTTTTACCAACAAAAAAAAACAACTCACTAAAAAAATTTCTTCTCTCTGAAATTATGCATAAGCAAGAAGTCTGAGCTTCAAACCATAAAATTAAAGCGCACCAAAAATTACGCACCATCAAAATACCATTATCTTCTAACAAAACACGGCTAATTAATAAATCAAACTTCTTTCTACAAAAAAAGGAAACGAATTCATCTTTAAAACACCAGTCATTGCTTCAGAAAAACAACCCCTTGCCATAAAAAAACAGCAAATTACTACCATAATTCCGAAAAACCCAGCGACAAAGTCAAGTTAAAATTTAATTTCCTTTCTCCGGCAGCAACGCAATTATTCCTCAGCAAAAGCAGATTCCGCCGTTGCCACGCAGCAAAGTCGAAATACTTTGCTCGGAAAATTGCTGAAATCGCTTGAAGAATAAAATTTATCCGCTCCAGAGGATTCGCTGACGTAAATTTGCGTAAATCCGTAGCAGTTTGGAAGTCCAATCGGATCACCATGAGGTTTCCATGGTTACGGAAACAGTTCTTAGAAATACGGGAGGCTCGTTTACTTAAAATTGATATCAAGTAATGTGTGTCGGGTATAAAGAGAAGGATATAACAGGTGATGTGCGCAGAGTGACGGTTGTTATCCTTACCAAAGTCGTTTATAGATTTTGAAAAGGCGAGAATCTCTAGAATGGGGAGGGGGTGAGGAATTTAATGAGATTTTAGGTGCTCCATGTTTACGACAGAATTTTGGGGCTGTCGTAACTAATGATAAGTTGTTAAACGTTAGTCGAGGATGGCGATTTTTTTTTCTTAGTGAGTACTTGTTTTCTTGTTCAAACATATTCTTATCATCGATGAAGAAGGTGATAATGTACACCTTAATCAATTTTGAAAAAGTTCATAATTAAAAAGTATTACAGTGTGGTAAAGTTCTTACTTTCTTAATAACAGGTTCTAAAAAGTGCAAAAAAGGGCTTTTGGATTATTTTTTTATTGAAATTAAATCTATAAATATTAAGTGCTAATTAAAAAGCCTTTTATTCAGAGTTCTCTTATGAGGTATTTTTGTGTAGCTATTTATTTCCAACCGCCATAAAATTGAAACTATTTTTTAGATTGGTATGAACTTTTAAGGTATAAATGTAAAGTTTGAAACCGGGATATGGCAACAGCGATAAACGAATAATTGTGTAGATATTTAGTGTGTCTCTTAGAATATACACATAAAAATTGTTTTAAGAATATAATTACAATAAAAGTCATTTGAAGGCAATTTTTTGACAAAAAATGAAAAAAAATGCAATTTTTAAAATATTTTCCTTTTATGGAAAATTCTATAATAATAATAGTTTGCACGTACGTAATATAAAATGTTTATAGAAGTAATATTTTTACAATTAAAAACACTTCTGTATAAAGCCTAGACTAGAATTTTGAAATATATTATTTAGAAGATGGTTTATTAACACATTTTAATATATCAGAGTAAAGATATTTAAATTGAAAAACTATTGGTTATTATTTCGATTGACAACAACTTTGAAAATAATATATATGTGACTTTTTCAAACATACTAGTTTAGACTCTGTAATGTTGTCTAAGTTATACATAGGCAAAATATTATGATTATAAAAGAATTTTCCTTCAAAAGGGGGGAGGGTTTGAATATATTTCTTTTGTTCTTCATTTTTAGCCAAAACATTTCACTTAAATAATTTTTTTATAATTCTTATTATAATTTTTACTATAATTTTTATTATAATTTTATTATTATTTTAAGTATAATTTTATCATAATTTTATTATAATTTTATTATTATTTTAAGTATAATTTTTTTCATAATTTTATTATAATTTTATTATTATTTTAAGTATAATTTTATCATAATTTTTATTATAATTTTATCGTTATTCTAAACTATTTTATTGTAATTTTATCAAAATTCTAAGCCATTTTATTATAATTTTAAATGATTTTATTACAATTTTAAATAATTTTATCATTATTCTAAACTATTTTATTGTAATTTTATCATAATTCTAAGCCATTTTATTATAATTTTAAATAAGTTTATTATAATTTTAAATTTATACTTTTATTATAATTTTAGTATAATTTTAAATAATTTTATTATAATTTTAAATAATATTATTATAAATTTATTATAATTTTAAATAATATTATTATAAATTTATTATAATTTTAAATAATATTATTATAAATTTATTATAATTTTAAATAATTTTTAATATAATTTAAATGACACTGAATACCAAAAATTATTCATTTAAATGCTTTGGCAAAATCACTTTTACGTACGCAGTCCATATCCTTAAAGACAAAAATCTCTCTCTCTCTCAACTTTAATTAAAAATATCCCAAAAATAATCCCTCAAATAGTCAATATACTCACACAATAATGATTTATTTTGATCTGTATTGCTGTGTTCGAACTATTATTGGTTTGAAATAGTTGAATAAAATAAATCCTTAACAACTTAATTTAGATACAAGATGAAATTTTGATGATTTTGTTTAAATGTTACTTTGAATCTTTTTATACATTATAAACTTAACGACAGTTGTCTTATCGTGAGTGAGTTGTTCTCTTTTAAATGTTGTAAAAAGGCTCGAAATGCATATTATGCTTGTTTAGTTAAAATGGCATACGCCTGATTTTTTTTTTTTTATTTTTTACGACAACAAAAGTAGGAAAAGAAAAGGTTTACTAAGGAACTCTTTTATTATGAAAATGCATGTGTAGAAATCGTGTAATGCTAAATATGTCAATGGAGTAAACACTTGCCTCCAATGTTGCCTCCACTATCTGACCGCAGTACAAGTTTAAGAATCGTATTTGCTGTATTAAATTAACCATTACATTGAGCAGCTAAATAATAGAGGAACATATTTGTTAAACAAAAACAATAAATACGTCAGAAAAAATTGTTTAAATTATTTAATCATCAAAACTTCGAATTAAAATTATTCAGTTATAGATTAAACACATTATATATTAAGAAAATGAGATCTCGATGAAACCAAGAGGAGATTTAACTTTTAATTTTTTTTTTCTCTTAACTCGTTACAGTGGAGGTGTATTTTCCTCAATAACAAATACGGAATTTTTTTAAGTCGTAATTTGATAACACTAATAGGGATTTATTTAAGCTTCAAATGGTGTTTTAGGAATGTTTTAATATATTACGAGAGTGAATTATGCTAATCAAATATTATTCGCATCATTTAGTCTATGGAAAATATAGTAAATTTTAATTTTTTTTAGTAGTTATGAGATATAAGAAATAAATAGGGATGTGCAATAAATATGAAATATCTTCAAAACTCTTTGTCTTATAACTTATGACTTTAATGTTATTTGATCTAAAATGATTTGTCAGTAACAAAGACAATAAGTTAAGACATGAAAATTTGAACTTTATTTTCTTTTCGTTATTAATTGTTATACATTCAGAAACGAAAACAACTACTACTTTTGACATTTAGAAACGAAAGACGGATGTCAAAAAAAAAAAGAGAGAATATTTTTTGAAGCAGAGAAAGATGAAAAGCTTGAAAGTCACGAAATATATATATATATAGTTCTCCATTCTGAATAATTGAACTCGTTTTGACACTCGAAGCGTTTATTTGAGAACAACTGTCCAAGAAAATACATTTTATGGATGAAGTTATGATAAGCAAGGATGTAAAGCACATAAATTTCTTGTAAGAGTTGTGAGATACTTGAAGTTATAAACTAAAAATATATATTGATACAGGAACTGCTAACAAAGGAAAATTAAATTCAATCTATATAGAATAAAAAATAATTAACTAATATAACTTAATGTGCTACCACGTACAGATGATTTAGTTAAATATATTGAGACACAAATAACTTATTTCAAGTTGACTTTAACCTTTAATTTAAAACTATTTCTTTACAACGCCATAATGACTATTTATGAATCAAAGACAAATATGATAATATTGACTTTTACATTAAAAGGAAACATTTTTCCATTTTATAAATAAACATGTCTTCAATTCCTTCCTATTTTACAAATTTTTCAGAGCTTAAATTTCGAATTTCTTTTATTTAACATACACAAAATGTTTTCTAAGGTATCCAAAACAGCATAATTTGTCAATGGCATATTTCTCGTATTATTTACCAAACCTTTCACTTGTAAATGTTTGAGAATCTAACAATCATTCTGAAACACAATTAAGTACACCAACGAAAAGAGGGAAATTTCTACCACGCGATTACCTCGAAGTTTTCAAACAAATTGAGCTACAAGGCGCATACAAATTAGATGCACTAATTGCGCCATCTGTAATACCTATATAAAAAGAGAACAAAAACCTGGTTTTATGTACCCAAAATATGTTTTTCCTATTTTTTGTTGAAAGCTTCTTTGTCGAAGTATGACAAAAGTCAATCGAGTAGAATTTAATGTAGAAACTTTTTCTGAATTTAATTCAGGAAGATTGATTATTTGTGTTCTCAACACCCTTGAAAGTAACTCTTGGGCTATTGGCAACAAATCTCAAAATTTTGAAACTAAACATGGCTTAAAATTTGAAGTCTACCTCCAAAAATACTAAATGCAACACTAATAATTAATTATCATGTTATCTATATATATATAAATGAATGTTTATACATATGACCTCCCGTCCGCTCCGCGCGCAACACCGTTCAACCGATCACTATGAAAATTGGCATGTATATGTAATTTTTTGTGGATAAGGTTTTTGGGCTATCTCCTTTGCTGCAACTTCACACCACGTGGTGTTATAGCATATCAACTTCTGCACCGTTCAATCAATCGTTAAGTTGCCAACAGGTATGCCAAAAATGAGGCCAAGTTGGCCCTATCGCCAACATTTCGCTATGTTTCCATTGAGTCTCCATTATAATGTAAGGAATGGCGTTGTTTGCGAATATTACAATTGTAACATGAAATAAATACAACAAAAAGTAATATTACACATCAAGATATAAATTATTTACACTATTGTAAGTGCTCATTACAGAAAATTTGTACCAATGTCTTACTTTTGTGTAGAGGAGAAATCAGCTTAGGAAGGTGTTTGCAAAAATCGATCCACTAGAGAGTTACTGGGCATTATAAATAAAAAAATCATTTTTTATCAGACATTAGATCTACAGAGTTAAGATTTAACAAAAATGGGTTGTTGTTTTTTTTCAGCTGAGATATGCATAAAGCTTTTTTGTTTTGTTTAATTTGCAATTCACGTAAAATTAACTCATTAAAAACTTCTCTATATTTCAATCTGTATTGTTTAATTTTTGAGCTTACCCGTGAAAAGAATGAGTATACCAGGTAGTGAAATATAAAATTGTGGCATTTGATAATATCTAGTGATTTTTCAATTTCAAACAAATAGTATGTCTCCTATTGAAATTTCTCTACGAATGCATTAGATTTTCTATTCCGTAGAAAATCTTAGTAAGGTAAACGTAGTAAATATTTTTTTTAGAAATTGAGCATTATTCTTTTGAAAAATGATAAGCCATAATACATTTCAAAAAGATAACAGTGTCTTAATGTTGAAATTATTTACAAGAGACCTCATTGATTAGAATGTTAGAATATCGATGGTTTATAAATCTTTCCTGCAATGTCTGTAGTACGGTAGTTAACTGTCTCGTAGAGGTATTTCTATCAGCTCGTTACTGATGAGCATATTCGCCAAAAGCTATAAAATGTCTGAATATATCTTCCTTTATGAATTGCGTCTGGGTATAAATTGGGTATGATGACGATCAATTATATGTATTATGTAACACTTTGGGCAATATAGTTCAGAATAGCTGAAAAATGGTGTATTTCAAACCACGTAATTTCAGCAGTAGTTTTTTAGGTTCTAATCTGCACATAAAATATTTCTGGACACAAATCTATTTTGATAGGTTATTTGAAGGCTGTCTTTTATGTTTGAACGGTTTATATAATCCTAATGAGCAATATTTAATAGGATTCATATTCCAAAGACGGGAACAAAATGGGCTTTTCAAATAACATTTATAAGAAAAACGTTTTTTAAAAATTTAATTTTCTTTAAGATCAATCTAGTAAAAATTGTGTTGAAACGTGTTGTTTAATTTTGCCTATTCCTTACCTGTGTTTGAAATACGTAACTTTTTTAAAGAAAATTAGCTTTTTTCAGTTTATATTTAATCACTTTTAAAATTGAATGGAAAATTTATGCCTAAATATTTAGCGCAGTATAATTAAGGAAGATAAACACATTACTTTTTCCACTTGTAACAGCTTGGATCCTTGCACGAAAGCATAATGCTATACTTTACTTCAAAACGCTGCAAATTTGTTTAAATTTATCTTGGAAATGCATTTACTTACAGAAATTTTTATTAAAATTTTGAATTTATTAGATTGTTCTGATGATACATTATATTTGTATAAAAGCAGTAACAAACACTATGCTCAAGATAAGAAAACGCGTCCTGTTCTTTTCATTCTAAAGTATCTCAGTTTCTCTACTCCAATTCTGGAAGTTCGAGAATTTTGTTTATTCAAGCAACTCTGCGTTTAACATTGGTGATTGGATAGATACAGTAGCTGATGCAATATGCATCATCTTGCCAGAAAATCTGAAAGTCACTTTTTAAGAGCTAAATTGCATTGCCAGTGTTTCAAACTTTCAAAATACTGGCGACCCACTTTTCAAATCATAATATTTATCCCCTAAAAAATAATAATGTATTGAATCAATAATTCTTTGACGCTAAGCTGCAAAACTATTCAAATTTTAAAACCGTCCCAAATTAAAGATAAGTATTATAAACTTTTATATGTAACTTTAATAATATATATTTTATTTTTCTTTTCTCGAATTTTAAAATTGGAATAGATTGCAAAATGCGGTGGTGTTTTCCCAAGACAAAATATAGATCTCAGTCAAATATAGAAAATGTACAGAGTGTCAATTTCTAATCGTAAGCCTTCCTTTGAAAAACTTTCCTCTGCGACAAGCCCATGGAAGTCCTAATATTTATTAAACTTGCTCTTAATTTAGTATTAATAAATTAGTTATAAAAATATCTTGTGCAGCACACTGATGCATTAAAATTATACTGTCTGAAGTACCCGCTCTTCGAACGAGTTCATTTTTAAAAAAATAAAACATTCTGTTAAATAGCTGAATTGTCAGGAGAAAACCCAAAAAGGCGACAATGTTTATAGAATGTAAAAAGATATTTTAAAATGAATGCTTATATTATAATTAGTTTAAAGCGAACTCTATTTTTAAGCCTCACAGAATTAGCATTTTGAATTAATCTTTTATAAACTAAGAAAAATAATATAAAATTCCAATAAAGAGTAATAGTATTATTTTTAATATTTAAACGAGAAGACTTTGAAATGTTTTATCCCGTGGGCAGACACACACAGTTTGAGAAACACTGCATTAAGCACTTGTTTTTTCCATAATATGAGTAAATATAAGAAATTAAGTATCATTTACAGATGTTATGTGTGTATTGGAGGTTCCCTTAAGAATTAAAGGTAACTGAAATATAGGCTCATTATACACTTCACATATGCATTCTCTTTCGTTACCGATTAAATATTATTAGAATGGGTCATGAACTAATCATTTCTGCGATCACCAGTTTTATAATTTCAGATTATCTACAAATGAACATGATAGTAATATAATACATTTAATTAGCACGGTAATAGGATGTTAAGTAAATTTGACGGAAAGTTTCTTAAGCCCTTAAAAGCAGGAGTTTTTCTATGAATAACGTAAAAAATTATCGAGGTTTCTTTTTTATTTCTACAAAAAAAGGGTATGGTATTATCTTTCGCAATCTCAGCTGCGGGAGGGTGACAAATAAGTGGAGGAGGCTGAGATAAAACTGAAACAATGTGAACTATTTTTACTATAATGGATCTCAGATGGGCATAAGAAATAAAGTAACGCAATATACAGCATATCTCGTGAGTGTTTCGAGCATGTGCCAATTTGATGGCAGCTCGTAGGGAGAGGAGGGATGTGGGGGTCGAAGGGGTGGAGTGGGATATTTGTGTTCTCCGTCTCAGACTCAAACATGTTGTGGTCTAGGCAGCAGTGCGCTTTTGCCGTGAAGATGTATTTCAATAATGGTCCGTCAGTGATTCCATACAACGTGCTTTTCCTCGTCATTTCGACATTCCTCTAGAAGGTCGTGTTTGTGATCGCAAATGTGTTTCAAAGTGAATGAATGCCTTCCGAATAAAGGGAATGTATCCAAAGAAAGAAGGATCTCAAGACCGATAGAACACCTGTTAGAACCAGTTCGTGGGCCAATTCCTACTGGTATGTGACAATGATCCAACAATTCTTCTTAGCCTCTCTCCAAGAAAGGGTTCTTTGACAACGTGTGGTTACAATATGAGCTACGGACCATATCTCCAGGTTTTCCAAGGGTGTTTTTCCAAGAGCAGCCTTCCCCGAATGACTGATCTCCCTTGGGAGGGGACGTAAACAGGCCTGCGTGCTCAACTGATTTACCCCCATCTAATAGCTGCCTGTTAGCTTATCTCAAGTCATTAGTTTACAAAGATCACTCCAAGACCCTTGAAGATCTACGGAACAACTTCCGAGCCGAAATTAACAATATCCCGGTAGATATACTTAAAAAGGTGACTCGAATGTTTCGAAATTGGCAGTGTACTGATAACGGAGGGCGCCATTCAACAGACATAGTGTTTAAAACTGTATAAATTCAAAGTTCCAGAGTTGGTTGGTAGGATGAAAATAATAATAAATTTAAATAAAATATTTAGTGTGTTTTATTGCATTGTCAAAACAAGAAGTTCCCATGCCCCATCCTGTAAAGTTAAAACAATTGAATCAGCATTTGATGGACTCTAATAAAAAAACTTAGACTCATTGCTATCTGGTTCAAACATCCCCCTTTGGCAAATCCATTTTCATAGATTCTGATGTGTGTGTGTGTGTGTGTGTGTGTGTGTGTGTGTGTGTGTGTGTGTGTGTGTGTGTGTGTGTGTGTGTGTGTGTGTGTGTGTGTGTGGGTGTGTGTGTGTGTGTGTGGTGTGTGTGTGTGTGTGTGTGTGTGTGTGTGTGTGGTGTGTGTGTGGGTGTGGGTGTGGGTGTGTGTGTGTGTGTGTGTGTAATAAAGAATGCGAGATCTTTAGTATATACGGAAGGTGATCTTAATCTACTACATAGACAGTATCATGTGCTTCCATTTATAATTGGTGGTGATTTCAATATTAATTTCAATAAAGATGCAGGATTGCGATTAGTACAATTTTTAAATTCAGAACTTAATTTCGATTTTGTTTCTGGTACAGCACTCGGGATGACTAGGTATGGTACAACCGCTGATACGATGTCTTCATGATTCCCTCCCCCAAATCATGTATCGACGGACGTTCACATATTATATTTTAGTTGCCATAAAAACCTCTTGTCTCAGTGATTAATAATGGCGAGAATATTAATGTAATTTATATACTCAAAGTGATATTAATAGTAAGTAAATAAACATTTTTAACAATGTGCTCATATACTATGAGTAACACATATTTATGTATAATATCTATATATATATATATATATTATTTAACCGAATCAATATAAAAATGTGAATAGAATACAGAAAATGCATGCCTACTTTTATTATAATATGAGATGCATTTATTTACCCTGTTTGCATACTCTATATAATCAAAGAAAACCATACTTAAGAAGTAAACTGCAGTCGAGTGTCGGAGCCGACGCACAAAGTTTTTTTTTCATATTTTTCTCTGTATTCTTTTTCCTTTATTCCTTATTCATCACTTTTTTCTTTTTCTTTATTCTTTCTTCGCGATCGATATGCTAGACTGAAAAATACCAAAGTCAAAATTCTACTGGAAATCCTACGATAAATTAGTGAATCTCGTTGAAATTAGAGAGATCTCGGTGACCGTTTTTGGACCTCTGTGCTTGGAGGAATTTTTTTTGTATATTGTGAGTCTTATTTCATGAACGGGAGACTGCGTTACATAAGTATTACTTGTCTTTTCCTTAACTTCTGTATACATAAATCACCTAGAAAACTGTACCGATGCAATCCAAATATTAGGCCTATTCGCAAAACACCTATATTACTATTAATGATAATTTTTTTCATAAACAATTTTACTTTAATTAAGTAATCTTAATTTAATTGTATTTAAATAAGATTTCACAGAATAAAATGCAGTTACACCAGTGGCGCACACAAGGGGGCCTGGTGTCGGGACCCCCAAAGCCCTTGATTTTTTTCCTATTGGTTATAATTCTAAGTACATAATACGTAAAATTTAATTAAATATTTGTTATTAATGATTTATTTTATTAATTAATGCTAATTATTTATTCAACAATTAGTTTTTTACTGTGTTTTGTTCCTGAAAATCGACAAAATCAAAAATAGCACGATACACGAATGGTGAACTTTCAACCCCGGATCCCCCTGAAAAAATTCCTGTGTGCGCTACTGAGTTACAACAAAATATAAAGGGATTTTCGTGGAAAGTGGCACAAACCCGAGAAAAATACACCATAGTAAGTAAAATTGAAATAATTTATTCTTTATGGGGCCTGATACTATTTGATCCACGAGGCAGTACCACTCCACGGTCTGGGAGATGGAGATCACTGCTATCAGTGAACAGAGATAATTCAAGTTATATAATCGATAAACTTCAAAAGGTCTTAAATTTTAAACCACTATAATATAAAACATATATGAAATAAATTAACTGAAAAGGACAAGCTATGTTGAAACGGTGAGGATTCACTCCATCTGTCTTGAAAGCTTGGATCCAATGTTTGGGACTGAGCAGAGTGTTTATTGAAAACGAGTATTTCATTTACAGGAGTCATTTCGGAATAAAGTTAATGTTCATTTCTGCAATCACTATAATTTTCTGTGTTTGTGGAACTTTCTCTTGTAATGGATGATAAAACCAATTAAGTTCCTGTAGTTATAGAAGTTAATCGAGTGATGTCAACATTTTCTGTGATATATATTATATTTGATACGTATGATAGGCAGTAACTGAATTATTGATTTTTTTCAGTAGTGGAAAGTATTTTTCCTAGACTGTCACGTCCTAATCTAAAATCACTAACACCGAACCTTCTCTTGAAGGGTGGAGTAAAATGTGTTTTTGGAATCCCGCTCCCATGAAATGGACTTCATTTTCGACAGAAGGAATGTTTAAGTCTTTGTATTTATGTGTCCTTTTCCTGGGGCTGCAGTAGCCTAGAGGGAATCATCGAGAACTTGGACTGGCGTATCTAGAACTCGAGTTTTGTGCCACTGAAGACTACGTGTCGGGGAACTAATGTTCGTTAAATCCCTACCGAATCTCAAAGTCTACACAATGTTGTGAAAGTTTGAAAATTGGGTGTCACAGCTCAGGTGTCGTTCTTTACTTTTCAAGTTCGACGAATAGTGTCGCTATATCGTAACGTTAATAACACTCACTCACAGTATCCCATATATTTTGAATGTCTATCGATGATTTTAACTAAGAAAATCAACTAAAATTAAGTTATGAGTTTTAAAACATGACCTTTTTGAACAAACACTCTTACAACGGCATCATGGGAATTGCAGGTATCAGTTAAAAAGTCAAAATACAGTGTGACGTTTTCGTGCCAATCTGCTGCAAAATGGATTTTTTTATATGGATAGCTTCACATGTTTCTATGTACACGTGCATTCTAAAAATATTGCAATGACTTTTATCTAACATCACCCCTATAACCGATGGCCGAGAGAAAAACACCACTCCACCCACGAGTTTGAAACCCCGACTGAAAGTCGAAGTATAAAAGACGCGACCAAGTCACCCCGCGACATGTGAAAACTGTTCGAAACACCAAGAATATCGGATGTGTTTACCGCCTCCCTCACAAATATCATATTCTTTGTTATTGAAATAATCAATAATAGTCAGGCTACCTTCAATTTTGGCAACCGTCACAGCTACCTATAATGGTTGAAGCTGTGAGGGTTTTATAGTAGTCAAGACCCATGAGGAGGAGGTAGTTACGGAAGGAGAAAAGAGTATTCTGAGAGAGGTTGCATTTTGACCCACTGTTGGAAGGAAAATCGCACGGAGAAAACTATGTTGCGGTAGAAAAGAAAGAAATGTGAATTTGTGTTGCGGTAGAAGAGAAAAAACTGTGAATCTGTGTTGCGGTAGAAGAGAAAAAGAACTGTGAATCTGTGTTGCGGTAGAAGAGAAAGGAAAAAGAGTATCCCTTTAGACTTCGCACTATCAAGAAACACGAGGGATATTTTAAGGGGGTTCATCCATGTAACGGCCTGTTTTTCAAGCATTTTTAGGGAAATTTTTTTGACGACCAATAAAAAGATAGAACATTAAGTTTTTTTTATCATTTATTTATATGTGCACGTGTGTTTTTTTTCATTTATTCATATATGTACAGAATGGACTACATTCAACAATAAGTACCAAAAATTGGATTTTTGGTAGACCTCTGAAGAAAAAGATTCGAATTCCATGTTTGTTTGTTTTTATGTTTAAAATATAAATATAGGGAATTTTGGAATGAACTTCGTCCATTCTGCACGACTATATGTGCTGAGGCTACCCTACACATTTGACGTTATGTGGTCAAACCGTTCTTGCGATATGATGGAGGAAAGTTTAACAAACACAGATTTGTGAAAAAGGAGTTTAAAGTTCTCTAGTCTGGTTTAAACTATCAAAATCTTAACTTATCCTCTATAAGCAATGCCTGGTTCATAGAGTACTCTTTCCTCTTCATCTTGAAATTCTTTCAAAGCAAATTGTTCTGATTTTTTATCGATTCTTTCTTGTTTAACGGCATCACTCATGAGCCACTCGAAGCGCGAGGATGGGCGTTTAATCACGTTTCTGTACATAAATATGCGCTTCGAGGCCGACGGGGTACATCCCATAGTAACCATTAGTGTTTTAGTATTAATAGAAATGGTTCGTTAAAGATAATGACAGATAAAAATGTTGTAATTTCAACAATTTCAGGGCCAGAGTGTAGATGTTTTGGAACAAAAGTCCAAATCAACGAATTTACAGATCCGTTATTGTTTTGCGTCTCCACAGAAAAGATAAATCACTTTTACAAGTCTTTCATATCACAGTTTCAGAAATAGCACAAAAAATACTGAAAAAAAACTCCAAAATACAATACGCCAAACTTGGAGCGACGGGATCCTCTATGTCCATGATATTTTTAGTTTTTTCGCAGAAGCTGATGTAAATTCTGTATTAAGTTGGGTGGTAAAACGTTTTCCACTAAACTTTCGTTTTTTATTACTACCAGAATGAACATTTCCAGTCGTACTTCCTGTTTGCCTACTTTTTTTGAAAATAAATAATTTCTTGCTGTAGTGCTCTTCGAAGCTAAACCAAGACTAAAACAAGTTCAACAAAATATTCAATAACTATGGATATTTCATTTTAAACCTGTTCAAACTTGTCTATACATGTATGAACGTATATTTGTATAGAAGGGTATCTCAGGTGTCAAGCTGACTGTACACAATAGGCCTTGCATTCTCCAACTCAGGGCTCCAAAACATCTGCTTCTAACTGCTGAAGCTGAATCTTTTTTTTTTAACGACTTCGAATTTTAAAAAATCACTTTACCACCGTATTCAAGACATGTTAGTGAAGCAATTTATAAAAGAAAACAATTGATTTTTTGAACCCATCACACATGGATGAACCTTCTTAACGGACCTTTAATTTTGAACCTCTGCCAAGTGAAGAAGATAACGCAAGAAATGGAGCATCCAAACTATCACACCTCACCAATGAGATGACTTTGTGCCTCGACAGATTTATTGTGAATCGTTCCTCGGCAGGTCTTCAGTAACATTAGACACTTCTTGACATTCTGTCCACGGCCACTACTGCCGCCGTATTAATCAATAAAAGACTAAGTAACAGCAAAATCCAAATACACTGATTAAAAAATTGTTGTGTGTGGCGGAAATATCTTCTAATTTTGATTTGTATATTTATTTCTTACGAGTTTTGATGACGGCAAACCTTTTCAATCTTTTTTAATTATAAATTTCATAAAACAACTATTTTTAGATTAAATTGACCAAAATAAGTACAATACATAATACATGCATAAAAGGAAGAGAAGATTCCTACTTACCACAAACATACATATTTCTAATCCATTTTATTTCTAACAGAAATGATTATATAATTTAAAATTGAATGTCTTTTTTGTTCTATGTGCTTCAATTTTAATTCGTATTCTATAAGACTAAATTTCACAATTATAATTGCGAATTTGAGATCAGCAATGTTTCTGTCAAATCGAGAATTCGAAACGTATTGTATTGCAAACCAACCAGTTTGGTTATAAGTTTGCTTGCTTTACAAAGTGATTCCAACACATCTCGCTATCTTTAGACCATTTACACATTAAAAATGGCACAAAAACATGTAAACACTTATATTTCTTAGTAAAATCGCTCATAAATATGTCTTATACACAAAAGTTCAAAGAAAAACAGATTTTAAAAATGCTTTTTTGATGTCATTAAGTTACATACATACCTTATGGAACACAAAATACTCATTATCAGACACTGCAAATGAACTAATACGAATGCTAACTTATGAATTTCTGATAAGAACACTGGGCAAAAATTTTCAATAATTTGAAACTTCTGAAATGAAAATAGTATATTCACAATGAATTCAATGTGTTAAATATAAATATAATAAAGGAAAGCTGGTTTGGCTACAATTGTTTGTACTGCGTATACATTGTTTAAGCAAATGTATATACGTTTTTGTACATTAAAATACATTTAGGAATAACTTAATTTGCTACGGATTTTCAATTTCTTATAGTATGTCAGTTGTAATGAGCGTGAAAATTATTTTTGATGAGTGTGTGCAATAGTAATAATTCAACACTGCTGTGGACTTATTCATTTGGTACCGCTTTTAACCCTCTTTTATAAACTTCTCTTGTATGTAACGGAATGTTTAAACTCAACTTTTACCCACTTTAAACGGTCAGATTAATTCGAAATTTTGCTCACTTGTCAAGGGTCGATAACAATACAATAATTTTATAATTTTTTTCCATTGTTCTGATCAGGAACATTGGGATGAACGATTTCCCAATTTCAGATCACATCCCACATTCGGCGACTAATTCCAGATCCCATTTCCAGATTTGGCCACTAATTCCTGATTTGCTGACTAAAAGATTAAGCTACAACTTAGATTAACTATAAAAGCGAGTTTCTTAGTTTTTTTTAAACCGTTAATTATTTCTTGTAGGCAATGTCCTGATGAAAACATTCACCGAGGTCATCATAAACTTGTCTTCAGTTAACAAGGAAGAAATTCAAGTAGGAGCTTAGAAAATGGATGCTTAAGAATACATTACAGCCACAAATCCTGAAATAAAACCAACATATCTTCAACCATTTCCTAATAGTTTTTGTACTTTTCATTCCCAAGGAAGTTTGTTGATGATAGAACTCATCTCTCAAACCCATTGTTTTTACTCAAACGTTTCTCCAATTTGGGGCATCTGAAAAGGTATTTGATGTTTAATTTGAGGCCTTACAAAAAGGCTTCTTTAGTGTTCGATTCACTGAGTAGAGGGAAATTTTCATGCATATACATTTAATGTTAGTCATTCATGTCTATGACATTTACAAAGCTCTTTTGACAAGGTCAAGCTTGAATTGCAATAGAAGAATAATGATTTACTTTTTTACATTTGTTTCCCTGGTCTTAAAATATGCTCTCCGAGAACAATCTCTCCTGACAAAGTTTAAAACAGTCCCTCAGCTGTCACACTGACAAAGAGCCTAGAAATACGTTGAACATTTTAGCTGCAAACTCATAAGCAGAGATTTTAAATTTAAGTCACACACACACGACACAAAGATCTGCAGTCAAACTTATTGTAGTCTCCCAAAGTTAGTTCAGATTTTGGCAAGTCTCTGTCGTGTATTCATTATGTGTGATAGGTAAGGATAGACGCTGGTTTTTCCATTATTCAGCAAAACTTTCTGAGGCTTCTATAATCAATCACTATTCAATGGACTCATGCGCAATGTGGCAATCTCTTGGGTCATCGATATTGCAGCAGAACACAAAACTTTTTTTTCCTTACAGAAAGGCTCGAAGAAAATTTTATGTTGTGGGTGAAATGAAGTCACTAGGACGTTTTCTTCAAGAAGATTCCATTGTTGAAGCCTTGAAGCTAATATAACCACTTTGACTCTGAACGCATCTAAATCACGACCAAGATCATTCAATTTAACCGAAGTAATTTTAAGTGGAGATTTTTCATACAAGAACATTACGGGCTCCTCCATATTACCGAATTCATGTCCATCGACACCTCAACGCAACCTTTAGACATAAGTGGATAAATCGTGGTGGCCCGGTTCATTGCTCTGCCAGATCATCGGACTTGTTATGCATGGAATTCACGTGGGTTCACAAGTTGGGATTTTGGTTGTAATTTTGAACATCTCTTGTAGTACAACCTGTCAATAAAATGTTTTCTGTCCCATTAAAGAGCTAATGCAGTGCTTCTCAAACATTCAATTCTTGCGACCCAACATTCAATCATAATTTGCATCGCACCCCCTTCCATACAATAACGTTGTAATAAATTCAATAAAATACTATACAATGCGACTTTTACCTCTTAAGACTCCCCGACGTATATAAACATCTTGCTCAGCCGTTGTGTTAATTGCCCCAGACGTATATATACGTCTTTCCGAAGTACTATCTTTTCTGTGAACTGCTATCCATAAAATAATTCCAAAGGCTTTGGAAAGCAATAAAATGACCTTGACAATGTTTTCGAAGGACTTACTTATTTCAAAGAATTTGATTATTTATTCCTTTCTAGTACTACAACCCTAAATACACCCCATACGCTTACCTACGTGTTAAAGGTGGCATTGGGAACGAATCACATTATTTTTAATCAGCATTTAAGAAATTTATTATAAACCGCACAAATTATCAAGATAAGTGTTATTGTTGGCATATAATTTTATTCATGACAAATACATGGGGTCACCGGGGATTATTAAACTTGTCCTTAACTTAGTATTGTTAAATTAGTTATAAAATGGATTGTGCAGTACTGATATATTTATAAGTTTATTGTAGTGTAACTGCTAATAAAATATTATGTTAGAATATATTTGTTTGTTTACTTTCAGAAAGTTAATAATTTTTTTAAAAAATCATTTGCTTTCAACTGTTTAGTATTCACGCGCTCCCTCCCCCTCGTAGGGTTATCACGCCCCAAACCGCCCTAGAGAACCATAGCTCACAACTACGGCATTTGCGACCCTGCATTCCTGTGTGATTCCGAGTCGTTTTTGTTCCCCTACAAACTCTGCAAGTTCATCGGTCTAGTTGAAAATCCCCCTGTGTATAAGATATATTATTTAAACATAAAGGTAATAAATAATTAAATAATATAATAAAATACGTAACACACATAGGGGACTTAAAAAGTAAGGTAATAAGAGATCTAACAGTTGTGCAAATTATCCACATAAATAAAATTCCTTCGATAGGTAACAAAAACAATCACAGTATAGAAACGGAGCAGCGAAAAATGGAGCTTTTCCCCACTAACATGACTTAATTTCAGTTAGGTGACTGCGTTTATGGGAAAAATGGTCCGTGATTGAAATAGGAAGGGTGACACGATGAAAAATCCTCCATCTTAAACTCATTCGCATTTGGTAAAAGTCTACAGTACAAGTGTTATATCACGAAGACAAGAGTAGTTTTGGTACATAGAATTTGATAAAGGTAAAATACATGTGCGAGTTGAAGAAAGAGTGTTTTCGGTGGGAGATACTGGACTATCCTTCTCGCCCTCGCACCAAGCCATTTCCATTCCTTCGTGACCTTTAAAAGCGTTTGGGATGTTAGCATTTCAGAAGCGATGATGAGGTTCAACAAGCCGTCTTGATGGGATTACATAACCTTGACATTGATTTCTAAGGTACTGTTTTAAATGATTTTGTGTACCGATGGAGCAAATGCTCTGATAAGTTTGGTTACTATGTACAGAAGTACAATTTACCGTGCCTTCTTACATTGCACATATATCTTTAATTTTCTGGATAAACGCTTACTCTGAGTGAGAGGGTGAGGACAGTAGTTCGGATCACGGCTGGCCTCGAACTCGTGACAAGGCCAGCCATGATCCGATACTTTGACCACTCAGCTAACGCGGCCACAAATGCTTACTCTGAAGGAGCTCTCTTGTTAGCTAAAGTCCATAGTAATATAATACAAATATTGTATTATGGGAAAGCATCCTTATAACAAAGACGTAAATATCCCTGTAACAAGAACCAATCAGCTTTTTTCAATGTGATATTAATCTTTAGTACGTAAAAGGTATTCAAGATTGGGTGTTCTCATTCAATAACCAATTTCGTTGATGGCAATTGAAATTATGCTACTATTAAATAAATTGTGCTCGGATTCTAAATAGAATTCCGAGCTGAGATAAAATCTTAAAAGACATATAAATAGACACAGTTACATCCGATAATCTGAAGCTCATTTATTATAATAATTTTTCTTATAAAAGTGGTGCTTCTTTTCAATGTGCCGTTTTGCATTTTGAAGTATTTTAGCAATCAACTACTTTAAAATCTGTGTTGCCGTAGGGTCTGGGTTCGAATTCTGGGTTTTTCATGGATGTTTGTGTTGTAATCCTTCTCTTTTTTGTGATGTGTGTTTCACGCTTACTTCTATGTAAGCCCCCATGTGATACTTTGCGGTGCACAGGGTTATAAATGTGTTCTCCAAAAAAATAATAAAATCACTTTTAAACTTCAGAAAATCGAATATTTTATTTAAATCTTCTTACAAATTATTTCTCAGTGTATAAAATGAGTATTTCGCTGAGAAGAGCTAATGAAATTTTTAACATTACATCATTTAAAATATTTAAATGGCCTTTTTATAGGGGTGTATTTATTTATCATCTTAAAATATTTCAGGATAATTTGGCTAGTGAGTTAGTAGGAATATTTCAATCCAAGAATTAAATAATATTCTTAACAAATTTCTCTATATTCACAAAATGAAAAAAAAAATCCCCCTTGAAAAACCATTATGAAAACTTAAATACGAAAAACAAATCGTGTTGTTAAAAACTATAACTTCAAACCATTTGTGAATCCCACTTTCTCACACCAGATGATGCTAGTTGTGTCAGATTAAAAACAAGAAATGTTTTCTGTTTGCTTGTTGATTTGGGGAGACGACCACAAAGGAACGCTCTCTGTTTACCGCGCGATTTAAACTTATGTCTTGTATTCATTTGTAATATAGCAATGTATATAAATTCTGAACCAATAATTGTGATTAAAACTTAATTCAGAAAGAAAAGTCTATTTTTTGCAATATTGGGAAGCTAACTGCTACACCTTGTTTACTCTCTGCCCACAAAACATCAGAAAAGGTAGGACACTATTTATTTTTTTAAAACTTTCTAATAAATTAAGAGTGATTTATTACAGTCTTATTGTGCGTATTCGAATGATTGCCGGACGCGTTGAAAACAAACCGGTGTGAGGGCAATGTCAACTGAATCAATGATGATCTGCCGTGATATCCTCCATTGTAGCCCCTGACGTTTTATACACATGTAATTTAAGGTACAACAATTCGTTCGTCCGCCAGTGTCGACTGTGGTATGACCTAAACGGTCGCAACTGCGGTCAAATCCTGAAACAATCACTTATCGTTGCCTTTTTGACATCAACATGTGATGCATTGCTTTTATTTTAAGCATGTTTTACGTCTAACAAATGTATTTATTACGTCTTATTGCCCCTTTTAATTACACTCGACATCACGCCATTCAGAATTCCTTTTGCAAATTACTTCGACTAAATGTGATTTGCGATCCCATGTTCCATGAATATTTGTCGTTCCCCATGCTGCCTACTACCACCCCTCAAAATTGTCAAAAGAATTCGGCAGCACCATAAATACAGTTTTGCAATGCGTAATAAAATACAGGATATTCGTAGAAATAAGCAGAAATGAACAGACGTCTGTACATGGTCTGTCTAGAAGCTGTCATACCAGTAGCTGAAGAGAGTTGACAAGTCCGATGCTAAGTTCCATCTGTTTCCATTGGCAGTAACTGCCAAATACCGGTCCTCAATCGGTGTTGTAACTCGGGGTTGACCTATGCTGTAACATCTTACCATCATCTTGGAATCTTTTCCAAAGCGATTGAGCGATTCAAAGTTCTACGGATATTCCCAGCTGAGTACGCCCACATTCGTGACGGGTTATAATTCTTCAACGCAAAAAATCATCCAATTGCGTCATTTATGTCATAACTATGTGGTTATTGCATTAAAGGGCTTATAAAGCGAAATATTTTACTTCTTTGCTTGTATTCCTTTTATATCCCCTTCTAACACTCTCGTCATTATGACGCACTATCGGGGTGATCGTGTGGCTTCCTGCATTTTGCATATAATTCTTGAAGATGTATATAGTCATTTTACCGGTGATTTATATAGTACTTTAGAGTTCGATTTCCGCGTGACTCTGGATTACCTTTAATTTATGCGCATAATCGAAGATATTGAGGTATTACATTTTTTACCCTGATAGGGTTTTTTTTCGGAGGCTAGGGGAGGGGCTTAAAGGATGGCAAAAATGTCTTCCAATG
This sequence comes from Trichonephila inaurata madagascariensis, assembly GCA_019973955.1. Taxonomy (NCBI): domain Eukaryota; kingdom Metazoa; phylum Arthropoda; class Arachnida; order Araneae; family Nephilidae; genus Trichonephila; species Trichonephila inaurata. The sequence goes on from BMAV01012048.1 coordinate 72,101, forward strand.
GTTGCCCCCTTTCCAACGACACATTTCCCGTTCCAATGTGTCCCTAAGCCCCAGAGAAGATAGAAGTGCAAGGACGATCGGAAAAACACACAGAAAAACAATCGCTTACAGGATTTAATAAAATGGACGCTGCGGTACCGTAGGGACTAGGTTTCGTATCCAGGAGAAGACATACATGTTTGTAAATGTATAGTGCCTTTGCAGCATGGGGGTACTCTAAATAGCCGTCTAGCCGCGTCCTCTCTGTGGTTGGTGGAAGGGATAGAGAGGTAGGAGGCCCCCGGCCACCACCAGGGTTTTCTCCTTCTAAATCGGGTTGGAACCGAGCTAAACCGTACTGTCCCCTGCATGGTGCTCAAAGCTAAAGCTAACTTTAGGCGTAAAAATTCTAGCCCTTAGACGCGATGTATTTCGCGGGCTTCGATCTGACTTTGTCAGGCAGGTGACATTAGTCACAACACAACTTGTCACAATAAAATGGACAAAGTAGTTAGTTTAATAAATTCTGAAATAAAAGGCAAGATGACGGACTCGTCATCTTGCCCCGTGTTTCGAATCGTCATTTTGCCCCGGGATGTCTGTTTAAAAATATTCGCCTTTATTTCCATGAAGGAAGGTGATTAATTGACATTTATTCATCGTAATGGGTAGTATTTAAACTAAGTTACTCATGAATATTAAATAGAAATAATATATCTCTCATATTTCTGTAACAAAACTTATTTACACATGCATAAAAGTTATATCCTGTCAGCAGTAAACAATCAAAGCTTCACAACTAACACAAAAATGGCGATTTCAGCTTCTCTATGCTATTGTTTAACGAATGGCCAATGAGAGAGAAAGTAGTGTCCCGTTGATCCTTCCACCTAGTGGAAAACGGAAAAATTAAGACATTCATTATCTTGTGCCCCGCTCTTCATCTTACCTCGGTCTCCAATATGCATGAATTACCCAGAAAACTGAACCAATGCAATCTATGTATTATGCGCAATTCGCATTCGCATAGCTCCCACATTACTATTTATAATAATTTTTTCCTGAACAATTTTTGTTTTTATTTAATAATCTTAAACTTAGTTGTATTTAAACAGGCGCTTTCAGAATAAAATACAGTTATACCCAAATATGAATGTAAAAGGATTTAACATGGAATATAGTGTAAATTTCGTGAAAAGTCGCCCACACAAACAATACATCATAGTAAGTAAAATGGAACTAATTTAATGTTCTTCAGGTGGGGCCCAGTACTAGTTGATCCCCGAGTCGGTACCGGTTCACAGTCTGGGAGATGGGGATCACTGCTACCATTGAACAAAGAAAATTCAAGTTATGTAACCGATAAACTTCAGAAAGTCTCAAGTTTTGAACCACTATAATATAAAATATATATGAAATAAATTAACTGAAAAGGACGAGTTTTTTTACAGGGCGTTTTCCCTGGATATCCAGAAGGCGTTTGATCGGGTCTGGATCAGTGGACTAATTTACAAACTAATAATTTACAACTTTCCTCCTGCTTTAATTCACATCATTAACTCTTACCTTACTAATAGAACGTATCAAGTGCGAGTCAAGACACACTTTCAAATACTTATTTAAGTGAATATGGGAACCCCACAAGGAAGTTTGCTCGGCCAATAATATTCAACATTTACATAAATGACAAACTATTATCCTCAGACCAGCCTCAATTTTTTATGCGGACGATACATGCATAGCCACGACACACACAAATACATTACTAAATCGCTAAACAATCATTTACAACTCCTAGAAACTTTCTTTAATACATGGAAAATTAAACTTAATATTGACAAAACTGTTGGTCCTGTTTACAAGGAAAAGAAAAATCTGCATCCCCAACACTATACTCCACACCACTACAATGGTCTCAAAACACAGTGTACCTAGGACTATTACTGGATAATAAACTCACTTGGAGACAACACTTTACATATGCTGAAATAAATTCCGAATGCTCTAAGACTAATATACCTTAATATGCCGGAATTCTACAATGACTACTGAAATTAAAGTACTTCTCTACACAGGCCATTTGCCATATTGAGTTATGGTTGTCCTGTGTGGGATACGCCGCCAATGAAAATTTAAAATGCTGATACCTCCCAAAATAAAACTATTCGAATGATTGTAAAAGCAAATATGTATATGAGAAATTCTGATATTTATAAAGCACTTAAAATTCCAACTTTTAAAAATTTTATCAAGAAACTAGCAACTAAATTCTTCGACTCTCTTCCACTTACTAATAACAGTCATATACTAAATCTCGAAAATTATGTACCTCGTGATAATACCAGAAGACCGAGGAGAATTCTCCTTGACTCCTATAACCCTCCTTAATATATAAATGATATCATTTGCTTGGCAAATGATCTAGTAAATTTTATATCAATACTTTTAAAATTTTTTCAATACCTTTTCTTTTTACTTTAATTATTCGGCTTACCCACACAGGCAATCTCCCCTTTCAATTTTTTCTCTCATTAACTTCAGGGCAGCCAATCTAGAGCCAGATCACTTTCCCCCATAGACCAATCACAGGACCAGCTCTCAGCCACTCAAGATTGCATCTCCCGACCAGAACTTTTCCTCACAGTGCCTTGTAACCACTCCCTCTCACCACGTCTCAACAGCCAATCAGGATGCTCCCTCTCATCAAGGCTGCTACTATCTCAGGCATCATTCACTCTATGATATGGGATGGAGGCTCGCTTCGCGAGCCATGTTCCCAGTGACATCCAGCGACAGTTTTTTTACATTGGTACAACTTGTTTCCTTTGTTTTGAAAGCTCGGATCCAATGTTTGGAACTGAGCAGCGTGCTTATTAAAAATGAGAATTTCTTTTATCGTAGTCATTTCGGAATGAAGTTAATGTTCCTTCCTTTAAACTTAAAATTTTGCTATGTTTCGGGAATTTTCTCTATAGTAATTGGTGAGAAACTATTTCAGTTCCTATGTATTAAACAAGGAACTTAATTGAGTAATTTCAACATTTTCTGTGACATTGTATTTGAAACGGATGATAGGCACTAACTGAATTATTGATTTTTTGAAGAGTGGAAAGTAAGTTTCATACACTGTCACGTGGCAGCCTAAAATCACTTACCCCGAACCTCCTCTTAAAGACTAGAGCAAAATTTGTTTTGTAATTCTGCTCTGATGAGGGAGATCATGTACAATTTTCAATGAAAAGAACTTCGGTTTTGGACGAAGGAATGTTTAAGTATTAGTATTTATGTGTCCTATTCATGTGGCTGCAGTAGCCTAGAGCAGGCATGCCGAATCTTTGGCCCGTTTGAAGACTTTTTGCGGCCCAATTGAAGTTTCTAACTGTCTATATTATTTTAGACGTATGGTCTATAGACGGTTGAATCGAAAAAATTGTGTTTTGACCCGACCGAGCAACGTTTTCCGAAATATTTTTTTTCCTTCATTTGACTTCATCATGGCTGAAATAAAAATTAAAAAGAAGAAAAGAAAACTTGGGAAGATGAAAACAGACAGTTTCAGAGTAAATTGGAAAATTTTTACTTTTTGTTCATAAAAAAGACAATGCTGTATGTTTGATTTGTCGTCATTCAATTTCAATTTTAAAATCATGCAAACCTAAAAACACAATAAGCAAAAACATGGAGAAATTGATAAACGTATTGTTGGCGAATGGAAAGCTAAGTTACAATCTTTGAAGGACAATTTGACATCTCAACAATACATATTTCATAAGAAAAATGCCTTATCAAATGGTATTGTCAATGCCAGGTTTTGAGCATCCCGCATTATTGATAAAAATATGAAGCCTTTTATACAGACGGTAACTATATCAAAGACTGTCAAATTGCAGCAGTTGAAGAGTCTGTCCAAAAAACCTGAATCTCTTTACTCAAATTAGTATGTCAGGTCAAACTGTAGAAAGAAGAATAGAAAACATTTTGAGTGAGTTTTGTGTATCGCGAAACACAATTACAACTATCTGGTATATTTCTTACTTGCTTTGGATGAAATGTCAGATACAAATGCTCAACTTGCTATTTTTTAGAGGTGTTGATAGTCAAATTAATATTACTGAAGAACTGCTCGAACCTATGAGTTTAAAAGGTACTATCACCGGAAGATATACTAAGGATGCTAACATAACTTGTACGCAAAATCTTCAGAGAGTTTCAAAAATCTTATTGGCATTGCAACTGATAGAGCCCCTTCAATGGTTGGAAAAAATGTTGGTCGAATGTTGATTGAATTTTCGGTCACATAAAAGCTTTAGGAAATAATTAAAATGACTTTGAAATGTTCCTTATTCATTGTTTTCTGCACCTCGAGAATCTGTGTCTCATGTGATGAAAGTTGTTTTCAAGGTAATTAATTGAATTAAAAACAATACATTGGAGCGTCGTCAATTTCAAGAATGTCTTAGCGAACTGTGGAATTTGTACGGTGATCTCATTTATTACGCCAAAGCAGGTGGTTAAATTGCGGAAACTGCTAATTGCGACTTTAGAAATGAAGAGAAGACATTAAAACTTTCATGAACATACAATAATGGTCGTAATATAAGTGAACTTTCGGATGATCAATGGTTACTAGATTTATGTTTTCTAACAGATATAACGCTGAAACTGAATGAGCTGATCCATAAGTAACAAGGTGAAAATAAGTTGTTTAAAGAGAGATTGTTATCAATATATGAAAGTCTTTGTAGTTAAGTTTTGCTTTATGAGAATCAATTGCGGTCAAACAACTCGATTAATTTCCCATTGTTAAATGACCATAAAAACTTCTTAAAATATTCTGTGGAAATTGAAAACTATTTAAAGAATTCAACACACCAAATTTTCTTACTACAAAAAGTTTGATGAAATACTCATAATATGTAGAGGTGGGATCAACGCCTCCAAATTTACAAAAGAATTACAATCAAGTATCGGCCAAAAAAGCCTGTGCGAAGGGTATAAGATTGAATATTATCAAAAATATATCCTCAAAGATAAAATTTCAAATTTAAAACGATTGGCTATCCGCATTATATCAGCATTTGGAAGTAGTTATCGCTGGAAGTCATTTTTTTTTTCCAAATTAAAACATAGTAAAAACAAAGTATCGTAACGGGTTGCCAAATGAAACTATGACCAATCAACCACGATGCGCGTCGACTAAATTATTCGTTTTTGATATTAAAAAAAAAATCCAAGTTAAATACAAAACATGTGTCATATTAATTATAAGGTAATAAAATATTTTGAAAATAGACAATAATAAAATATTTTGAATGTTGTGTGTGTATGATAGTAAAAGATTTTGAATGTTGTACAATAAAAGATTTTGATTATTGTACGATAATAAAATATTTTGAATAATTTGTTGTTTTATTTTGATATGTGCGCCCATCTTATTTTTTAGTAAATTTTTACTTGGCCCATCAACCGATTTGAGCTCTGGCCTAGAGGTTACCGTCGAGAACTCGAGACCGGCGTACCTTGAGCTCGAGCTTTTGTACCATTGAAGACTACGTGTAGAGGGACTATGCTCGTTAAACCTGTCGAGACTCAAAGTCTACCCAATGGTTGGAAAAAGGGTGCCACACACAATTCAGTTGTCGCTCTTCATTTTTCAAGTTCAACGACAGTAGCCCTCTTGTTGCTCTATAGTGCGACGTTAATAAGCACTCTCTCACTGTATCCTATTTTTGATGTGTAACATCTTTCCTCTCTCGGTTACCGAATTTTGTTGGAGTGATTTCGTCAAAAGGGATGGATGTGGGTAACAGGAAGTGACGTAAGAGCGAGCTATTTGATTTTACCAATGAGCGCGCGTGATGGTGTCTTTTCACTACTCTCGCATCGGGTCCAACTCTAGTAGGTAGTTGTTGTTTTTTTATATTGTTAAAGTTAGCATTTCAAAAGATTCGATTTCTTATTTAGGATAAACTTACGATCCTTACGCTCAATTGTCAAAGTCTCAGGACTCGTTGTGTAAGAAATCTGAGGTTAAATTTATATGTGTAAACTATATATTAATAATTATATTTACTGTTAAGTTTCTGAAAAAGTTCAACATTCTTAATTATATATGAGTAAGTAAGAGGGAATTATTTGAATAAATATTTTAGTGCGTATCTTTTTCATACTTTGAGGTTAATTCCTGTAGCTGTCAATAACAAATAGAACAACTCACATGGACATTATTTATCTTCAAACAAGTGGACTGGGTATGGATAGTCAAGATATTGGGGACATATGTGTTGCAAAATGCATAGTTGTAAATGGACAAATAATGATTTTGGTGGCCGTATACATTTCTCCGAATCAAACGGTTCAAAAAATTAAAAATTTCCTGCATTTTGTGTTTGTTACCGAGTGTCTGTTGTGTGTGGGGTGTGTGTGTTGTGTGTGGTTCTGCTCTTTTAAAAACAAACTATTCCTCGCTTCCCATGATTTTGCGTGGTGATTTCAACGTTAACTTCAGTTTGCCAGAAGTTGAGACGCTCATAACAAGAATAAATATTTTTTGATAAAAAATTGCCTTACTCCTTGTGTGTTAAATAGATAAAATTTTCATTAAAGATATAATTTTTTTTATTCGATAGAAAATTATTTCCAATTATACTTGATTCATTTTTTTCAGTTTTTAAGTTACTATTGCGTATTTACCACGATAACATGTCAGATGTTACACATCATATGTGAGTACTGTAAGGCTCGATTCTTTTTTTAAATCATAAGGCATGTCATTGCTTCTAAAGAATCAGTATTTCAATTTGTGTATTTCGAATTTTTTTTAATGTCTATCTATGATTTTAACTAAACAAATTATCTAAAATTAAATTATGAGTTTTGAAACATGTCTCTTTCGAGCAAAAGTTCTTACAACGACATCATGGGAATTGTAGATATGAGCCGCACTTCTGTAAAATCGACTTCTTTATATAGATAGTATCACACGTTCCTATGCACACATGCACCCTAAAAATATTTCAGGCTCTTTTATTCTGACATCACCCCTATAACCAACCGCAGAGACAAAAACACCACTCTGCTCACGAGCCGGACCCGAATGAAAATTGTAGTATAAGAAAGGCGACCGCCTCACCCCCAAAGGATTGAAAACAGTCCATTTAAAACACCGAGAAAATCGGTTGTGTTTACCTTCTCCCCCATAAATATATTCTATAGCGAGGGTGGGCATTACGTCGATCGCGATCGACCGGTGGACCACCAAGACTTTTTGGGATGACCGCCTTAAGATTTTATCAGGTAATATTTACATAAGGAAACCTCATGATTGGCTGACAGTACGCCGACTGTATATAAGTCTTCTACTGACTATAACAACAAAAACTAACTTTAGATAAAAATGTTTTATTTTTTAATGTATTTTGAATTGTCTCAAATAAATGCATCATTTGATATTATTATATTTGTGGCTAGTATTATTATGCTTGTATCTTGCGTTTTGGTTTAAATGCGGTTTTAAAAGAGTTGTTACAAAAGAATAATAACTTTTTCCCCTCACCTCACCACACCTACTACATTGAGCAGTGGCACACACAAGAATTTTTCAAGAAGGGGGTCGAGGGTCGAAGGTCCACCATTCTCGTATCATACCCCAATACGTAGCCAAATATATCTTTTTGATTTTGTTGATTGTCGGGAATAAACTACGGCAGAAAATAAATTAGTGAAAAATAATTACCATTAATTAATAAAAAAATATTAATTACAAATACTTAATTAGATATTACGCTCTTTTTACATGGGATTATAATCAATCGGGGAAAAAAGTCAAGGGTTATCAGGGAGGGTCCGGACACGTGAAACCCCTTCCCTTGCGTACGCCACTAACACTAGGTGGACCACAAAATCTTGAACAAATTAGAAGTAGCCCGTAACCTGGAAAAGTCTGCCCACCCCTGTTCTATAGTATTGAAATGATGAATAATATGAATAGCTTCTATTTAAATGTAAGTACTGTAATTAATAGCTGTGGACATAAGTAAATCAATAGTTCAATTTCTGAACTCACGCGCTACCATTAATTTTCTCAAACGTCACAGCAGTCCTGAAACCTCTCCCTGATGTAGACCGAAGGGTGGCCGCGCGAATTAGCGAAAATGTGCCAGTTTATCGAGATGGAATTAATAAAGAATATAAGCACGAGTGTTACTTCAGAAAATATTGTACTGCACATATATGTACCGTTTGCTCTTAAGAATACAACGTTAAACAAACTGCCCAAATACCCTTTAACAAAGAAAAAGTACGTAGTTTATGAAGGCATAGAACATTCACTACATGAAAATGAAAATGAATGAATGCGTAATATAGAGTAATTTTTCTGATTTGACTCATGTATAAAAAATACTTTATTAAGGTAAAAAGCTGTTTATAATGAAAATTAAGATGACTACCTTCTTCAAGGAAATGCATAATGTCCTGTTATTTTCCGTACTTTATTCTGTGTTTTGCTACATCGAAGAAGGAAAAGTAAGTCCATTACCGATGTGCCTTGTTGTTCAAAAAAAGGAAGGATGGTTTCAACAGCCTTTAGTACCTCAAAATAGAATATTTTAGGAGTTTGTACGGTGTCCTCAACGTTAACGTCTTCGTCACATTCCGTTATTTTTTCATTCACTGTGATAACAGCAGTAATTTCTGCATCGGACACAATGTGTTGATGGTTATTGTTCTTAAACCACAATTCGACGACATTTCCATCGCCTTCTATAGATCCGAGAGTTTCGCCCATCCGGTATAGTGGTTAGCGACGCTGATTACTGTGCCGTTGGACAATCCCGGACAAGGCATGGGCGTTTGTAAATGTATAGAACCCTCGTGGCATGGAGCTACTTTAAATAGCCATCAAGCCGCAAGTTCTCTCGGGAGGATCAAGGAAGGAGAAGACAGGTGAGAGATCTCTGGCCACCGACAGGGTGTTCTCCCTCAAAATTGGGGTGAAATCGAGTTAAATCGTTTCGCCACCTGTATGGTTGCCACGGCTAACGACAGGCCCTTACCATGATGAATTTCGTGGGCCTTGATCTGGCATTTGTCGATCTGGTGGCATTAGTACTAAGAACAGATCCGAGGGTGGCTGAGTTATCCGGACTTATGGGTTATCAAACTCTACTGTACTAGTACAAGAATAAATCCCACTAATTCTGAACGTACAATCATAGTGGTCTCAAAAGTGGTACCGGAAACTTTGATTACCAGTTCGTGTTTTTAACATGATTTTCTTTTAATATTGGAGAATCGTTCCGTCACTTATGCACCGAATCAGTTATATCCAAATTATCTAAGGATTCCAATTACGCAATAAACTCCTAAGCTGTGTGATTGTACTTTGGTTCAGTAGAAGATCCAAGCCTGATTCTGTCAAATAGAAATTTATCAACTTCTCGGGAAGATTGCTTCTAATTTAATAACAGATTCTGAACCGGACAAAATGGACTTCGAAACAACGAACTTTAATGACATGAAGGTATGCGAAAAACTGAAGGAGACCATGAACAAGATTCAAATCTCAGTACAACTGCTCAAAAAGTTTACACCCAGTTACTGAATGAAGGAAAACAAGACGAAGACTAAGGAGTTACAATGTCCTGAAAAAATCAATTAAAGAAACTATTAAAAGAAAGGATGACATAATGAATGCGCTTCTTTCTCTCTTACGCTGTTTTTTATCCAACTGCCCGGACCAGAAGAGCCAATTTACTAATATAAATATAGAATTTGTCGCCCATCCGGTATAGTGGTTAGCGACGCTGACTGCTGTGCCGTTGGGCCTGCTTTCGAATCCCGGAGAAGACATGGATGTTTGTTAATGTATAGTGCCTTCGCGGTATGTAGGTACTTTAAATAGCCGTCGAGCCGCAAGTCCTCTCGTGAGGTTGATGGAAGGAGAAGAGAAATGGGAGGCTCTGGTCACCCCCAGGGTGCTCTTCCTCAAAATTGGTGTGAAACCAAGCTAAATCGTTCTTCCACCTTTATAGTGCTCAAAGCTACGGCTAACGACAAGCGTCACTTAGCCCTTTACCATAATGAATTTCGTGGGCCTTTATCTGGCCCTTTACCGATCAGGTGGCATTTGTAACAATAACATCAACAACAAATATGAAATTTAATTATGATAATGAAAAAACCTTAAATAACAAAGAAAGTAATAAAACTGTTAACTTAACTGTTAGCGCACAGAATACAACGGGAAAAAATAAAAAAACGTAAAGAAGCAAAAAAAGAAATCCTCGGATGACTTTGTTTTTTCCAATATACTTCCACAGGCTTGACTCTCTAATAGTTAATAATATTGAGCCATTTCTAATGGATAAGCAGTTTCCACAGTTTGAACAAGACGTGGAGCAACTGCTTCCAACTAATTCCGAGCCAACGTCACCTAAGCCCAAGCCTTACCCCCAATAATGCTGAAAATTGATGAACTTGAGATAATTAATAAAAAATTCCTGGACGTTAAAAGTAAAACTTCCGGTTAATTTAGTAAATCGTATGTTAATAGAGCGTTGACGAATATATCGAAGTCTTACTCACGTTATGGTGGAGGTTAGCGACTTTGAATATCGCCTCATAAAACCCAAAGTAGAGAAACTTGTTAAAATTGTCATTAAAGGTCTTCTCCCATCTTCACGAAAGTAGAGGACATTCAATATGATTTAGAAAAAACTGGGGACACACTGTTATCCGCTGTATCTGATTCATATCTAAGAAACCTCTCGATCCATTCTTCCAAATTACTTTACCAAGAAATGCGAATAACTAAAAAAATCTTTGAACTATTACTAACATCTGTTAAATGCAAATAAAAGTTGAGCAATTCCCCTTTAGAGGAGTCGCTCAATGTGTTGATTGTAATAATTATTATCACACAGGGGCAAATTGTCATCTAAGATCCAGACATTTCTAGTAGGGAAAATAACATACAACTAAAAACTGCGAAATAAAAGAAAAGTAGAACCCTCTCTGTATTGACTGTGAGGAACACGGACATACTGCTTGCTGCATCAAGTGGCCAAAATTTCCAAAGCCAAAATGGTTCTCCCGTTGAAAACAGATTTAAAAATAATACTTTTAATAATAACGAAATACGAAAAGTAGTATCTTAAGCTAACATTATTATTGGAGATATCACCCCTCCACAAACACTCTTCCCCTCAAAATAATTATGAATCCCAAAATATCAGAGAATAACGATTAAAACAATAGCTTCCAAAGCCTCCGAGGATTCATCCAGAATCAGGAAGGAAATATCTCTAATTTTCTTCAAGTTTTCGAACTTTTCAATGTAATTTTGAAGCTTAGTAAAAATGCCAAAAATTTTACAGTTACTACCTAAACTTAACGCAGTAGAAACAGATAAACAAAAAGCATGACTACTAGTTGAATTCATGTTAAATAATTAATAAAAAAATTTTTTACTTAACTTCAAAAATTCCTTTTTTATTCTTTTAGTTCCATTTTCTCCATCAACTTTAAACACCATTGATTTCTCCTACTCTGGATCGGGCAGTCAACACCACACAATAGCTCATTACTAACATTCAATAAAAATTCTCCATTCAAGAAGCCAAGGTTTTTATCTGCAAGCCTACCCCATTGGTTTTTCTTCCGGACGCCACACCTCTATCTAACCATCCAAGTCAACAACACAATGCCAACCCTCAATTCCTTATCTGGAACTGAGAGTTAGCATTTTGTTGTGTTTCTTCCTGAAGCCACACCTCTATCTAACCATCCAAGTCAATAACACAATGCCAACCCTCAATTCCTTATCTGGAACTGAGAGTTGGCATTTTGTTGTGTTTCTTCCTGAAGCCACACCTCTATCTAACCATCCAAGTCAATAACACAATGCCAACCCTCAATTCCTTATCTGGAACTGAGAGTTGGCATTTTGTTGTGTTTCTTCCTGAAGCCACACCTCTATCTAACCATCCAAGTCAACAACACAATACCAACTCTCAGTTCCAGATAAGAAATTGAGGGTTGCTTGCGCAGCCCTGTTGCTCTGCGAAAGTGTCAAAGTCAAGTCCGTCGCTTATAACGACTTATTTGGACTTCTACTGCATTTCTCTCCAGAAGTAGTAATTTTTGGTCAGAAAAAAGAGAATCGCATTTTTATAATTTTTAGAACTTTAAAAAACTTTCTTATTCTGACCTGAAATAGTAAGATGTGTAAATTAAAATAGTTTCTATAAAGTGCAATAATGAAATGAGAAACATTTAAGCTATGAAAAATTATCGAGATAAAAAAACCCAAAGAGCCTTCTGGTAATATTAATTAATGTATGGTGAGTTTGATAGAACATATCTTTATAGTCCTGTATTTTTAATAGGTATGCTATTCAAAAACATGTATGAAAACCGAATTAATTCGAGATGGTCACAAAAAATGTTTAGTAATAAAAAATCTTATATCGAAAACATTATGTTCAAAAATATATATAAAAAAAATATTGCATTGCTTACGTAAACAATGTTAGTAAATACGAAGCACTATGGTAATAGCAACAATTTTAAAGAAGCTAATAATAATAACAACAAAATAAATACAGCTTATAAATAATAAAATGATACAAAAAGCAACAAAATATAGAAACATTCTCTTGAACTATATCTTTTATATGTGCTATAAATATATATTTATATTTTATTTTCAAAATAATTTTATAGATTTGTTTGAGGGAAATTCATTTCTAAACCTTGCATTTTTCGTTTTTCGGAAGAACTAAAAGCGAATCTGAAAATAAACAAATAAATAAATTATTGATACTTGAGGCTTACGCTGTATACATGGGTCTGAAATAGACGAGTGGTCAAGTTTGCCATCTAGGGAAGAAGGTGTTTCTATTCCTAGTCTTGAGACCATTGAAGGTCCTAAAGTCGTGAATTAGTGCACGTGATATTAGTGAAGGTTAAAGCCCCTCCCCTTGATATAGGTTCGTAACGGGTTCTATTCGTGGTTCTTCATTTAATCCTATTGAGGAACCTATCCTTTAACTGTGATTTTAGCTTAAAAAACGCTTTCCGTAGAGATGACTGCATTTCATGCTAATGTAAATGTTAGTGTAAATGATAGAAAGGGAGTTACAACTGGGAAGTCCCGCGGCCTGAAATTAACATTCATCGTAGAATAGACCTGGTGTTCTGGAGTGAGTGAATATTAACGTCGCACGGTTCAACTATGAGACCTATAACACTGCATTCAAGGTGAAATAATTGTCCAAAATTACTTCCAGGCGTTTCTTTTTTACTAATGATATCTACTCAGTGAACTATCCTTTGCGGAACGACATCTATTTATAATGAAAAGCCTTGGTGTCAAAACGACAACAGTGGACGTTCTAGGTATATTTAGTTGTAAAATCTCTACAAATTAGCCTAGAACCACAAAAAGTGTTCTGTGTAATCAACATAGCAAATGTGTGATTAAAAGTCACGAAAATTAACAAATTTTCCGCAAAAATGTGGAAAGGAAAACAAACTAAATAAGCCCTGAAGTTCAATCGACACAGTTGGACGCTCAAGTGTTAAGTGCTTCATATATATATATAAAATTTGAAACAATTTTCCTTACTCACCAGTAATTCATCAAGCTTCTTTTCTGAGAGTGAATATTAACGTCGCATTGTTACGCTACTCAAGGGCTTTTGATGACAGACTTCGTAAATCTGAAGCATGGCCAAGTGACCAGGACGACACCTGAGCTGGCACCCCCTCTCCTAGTTACCTCACCAAAAGGAGGACGTTTGAGCTCTCGATATATTTAACGTTCACCGCTCCCCTACACGGCGGGTTATCAGTGATACTGGGCTCGAACTCATGACACGCCAGCCACAAGTCTGGAGTTCTGGAAGGAAATAGCTTTAGAGCTGTAACGAACTATCAGGGTTCTAGAAGGAATGGTTTAAAGAGTTCCTACATCAGTTAAATCATTTTAAATGGTTTTATAAATTAGATTATAAGGATTATGATTTAAGATTACTCCTAAGGGGTTAGGCAATAAAGTATTTCCTTCATAAAGTGTTAGATATAAAAATAAACGTATCTGTTTTTAAGATCATATCTGCTTCTTCTTCGAACCCTCCTACACATGCGACCTTCGGGTCGCAACAGGCTGAAATTAATTCCAAATCAGGTATCATCCGTGGATAAAAATTACGAAATCGGTCGTCAATAGCGCTCGTGTCACTTCGATTTAAAACAATTAATATAGGGGGAGTTTTATAAACGTCAATTGTAATTGTAACAAACTTGTAATTTCAAACCTCGGTCAAGCGATGAAGATGACACATGAACTGGCATCCACCCTCCCCCTCCCCTCCAAACTATCATACTTTGACAATGGGATGACTTTTTGCCTCTACAGACTTAACGTGAATCATCCCTCTGCATGGCATCCTCAGTGGCACTGAGCCCTTACTCTTGACATGCCATCCACGAGTTCAAAGAAAAGAAAATGTCTACTAACCACACACTTATATGTTTTTGCTCCACTTTATTTTTAACATAAATGATTATAAACTTTAGAGTTTGATGTGTTTCGTTTTATAACTTTCCTTAATATTTGTTCTGTTCATCTACAGGTGGTGAATGTTTCTCTAAATTTTTATTTTTTAATTAACTTATGTAAACTTTAACTCTCTTACTGCTACACCCACCAGGCAAGCCTTTTGATTCACTTCAATAAAATCTTCCCAACTCCAGAGCAGCCAATAGAGAGCTTTCTCACTTCCAGCCTCCATCTAATAGCAATGCTTCTATTCCAACTAGATTCTTCCCTCTGAAATTTTCAGGAACTCATCTCCTACACTCTGACGTCATCCATTTGCCTACCCTTGCAATCCGATCATATCGTCTCACTTCAACCAGGAAACACTTTTTCTCCATCCAGGACTTTCTTACTAATCAAGCAACATCATAATATTCCGTAGGGGATACAGTATCTTTTCTGATCGAAATCCCTGTGAAGTTAGTAGAACTTTTTTTGTTCTATGTTTCATTTTTCATTCGTATTCTGTGACTCAATTTCGCAAATATGGTCGCTAACTTGCGATCAGCATTGTTTGTGTCAAATCCAGAGTCCGAGCAATGGTGTATTGAAACCAAACAGGTTTGACTGTTGGTTTGCTTACTGTACAAAGTGTTCCCAACACATCTCACTATCTTTGGAACAATTTTATGAAAACATTTTCTTTTAATTATTTGAAATTTAAAACCTGGGGGAATGTTTTTTGATGTATTGTGAAAAAAAGTGTCTCCTTCGAAACTTTATTCTTATACTTTTAAATATTGCAAAACTTGTTTGTGATAACTCTGTTCAAAATGTGTAGGAAGCTATTTGAGAAAAATATCGTAATAAAAATATTGCTTGTAAATGAGACATGGTAGAAATGAGGTCGCAAGTCTTTGAATGGTGCCCTGATTGCAATTAACATAGATACAGGACAGGTGATAGATGTTAAAATACTCTCGAAGTGACATTTTATATTAAAATTGCAATTTTCTCAAAATGATGCTTTTAAAACTGCTTTTACCTTTTTCTCAGAATCTAAAATATGAATATATCTGTAATTTGTACTGCACATTACTGATATATAATTATATATATACTGAAGGGAGCATTGTGAGATATTCCTAAAATATTTGGCTAGAGACCAGGTATCGTAACAAAAAATTACAATTTTTAAAAATTCATAGTGATGCTCAGTAAAAGTATGTTTTTAAAAAAAACTAAACAATATATTCGAAAAATCCTCTTCAGTATAGATACAAATGTCTACTTAATATACAGAAAAGGTTTGAAGAGTATTCATATTAATAACAGTTTTTGAGTAAAAAACATAAAAAAGCTCAATTTAACATTGTCGGTAAAAGGGGTACCGCGCGACTCACCTTAAATATTATAATAAAATTTGTAACATGCGTAGGGGTTTTAAAAGGTAAGATAACAAGAGCTCTGACGAATGAGCAAATTACTCGTATGAATAAAAGCCTTCTGAAGATAACGAAGATGTTCACAGCATTCAAACGGTGCCAATAGATGGTGTTGTTTCTCCAATAACATGACTAAATCTCAAAGTAAGGTAACAACACTGACGGAAACGTGGTCCCCAACTGAAAAAGAAATGTGACAATGTTTTTGCTTTTAACCTTTTGATAGTTATGAACGAGTTCAGCTCGTAATCGAATCGTGCTTCATGATGCACGCAAACGAGTTCCGCTCGGAAGCAATATTTCGACCGAAATGGTTAGAAAGGAGCACTATTCGCATACTGAAATTTTTCCCCACTGCACACTGACGAGCTGAGCTCGTTCGCCATTATTATTCTGCATTGATTATGTTACAAACGAATCCTACTCACGAAATTTAGTTAGTTTTACTATCTACAGATGGCAGTACCGGTTCCATGAATTTCTTTTCATAATGAAGGGGGAATTTTTTTTTTAACCTTGTTCTTTTTAAGCGTATTTTGGCGCGTTTTTTAGGGTGTTTGTAAAGTAAAATGGCTCAAAAGCGAAAGCTAGATAATTATGATGATGATTATGATTTTGACACAGAAAGCTGTTCAAGTTTTGTGAGGCTGATGAAGACTTTGTTCACACTATATCAAGCTCAAAAGACAATTAAAGCCACAAGAAGATTTTGCGAGTGTTCGACGGTGGTGTTAAATTGATTCAAGTTCTTACGCTCCTAGCCGATTTAATTTTACCGATGATATGGGCATGAAAGCTTGCGTGATAAATATTTCAGATCCACTAGAGTACTTCTAGCTTTTTTTACTGATGAGATTATAAATCATATTGTTACTGAAAAAATATTTTTGCTGCTGAAAATTTAAATAAATTTCAGAGCAAAGAACATTCCCGAACTCATCATTGGAGTGAAACTAATGCAAATGAATTGAGAGTATTTTTTGCAACATTAATTTTGCAAGGAATAATTACGAAACCAACTGTAAGAATGTATTGGTCAAATAGAAAGTTAATTGAAACTCCTAGTTTTTCTAGCCTCATGAGTTCGAGAAGTAGTTGTAATTGTATTTATTTTGTCCTTTGAATTTAATGTTTGTATTACATTTATAATTAACTATTATTATTTATATAATTGATTATAATCATTTATAATTTACTGTTTAATAATTATCATTTATAAATTATTTTAAAGTACGTAAAAACTGTTATTTATATACTACAAAGAAATTTTTAAAACGCGTGAAGCGGGCTATCTACGGCATCGCCAGAGAAGGGTGATATTTTCGGAAGAACGGCGGGGAAAAACTTTCCACTTTCGACTACTGTTTATTCGTAATACTGCGTGATTTAAGTAAATGAAAACTGCTCATTTCCCTAACTGTCAAAGGGTTAATGAAAAATTCTCTGACTAGAATTTATCGGCATTTGGTAGAAGAGTACGGTACATCACGAAGACAAGTGTGGGTTTGGAGCACGCAATTTTGCAAAGGCAGAACACATGTGCGTAATGAAAAACTGGAATTTTTGGGTGGTGAGAGATGTTGGACCATTATCCTTAAATTTTTGACCTCGCTCCAATCGATTTTTATCTTTTCGGATCCTTAAAAAAACACTCGGAAGGTCAGCCTTTCAGAAATATTTCTGGGGTTCACCAAACTGTCTGGGCAATGTTGCATAACCATGACACTGATTTCCACGATGGTTTTGTATGGCGATGGAGCAAATGCTTCGATAATTATGGTTACTATATACAGAATTAGTACGTACCAGTGTCTTTCTAAATTGTACATATTTTTTTTTTATTTCCTGGATAAACGTTAACTCTGAATAACCTTGTTGCTTTACTTTTTGAAGCCCCTGCGTAACATAATGTATATACTGTATTATATAAGATAACCCTTATAAGACACAAAATGTGTGAATCTCTGCATCGAAAGCCCATCAGCTTTTTCAACTTGATTTTCATCTCTTCAGTACATAAAATTCATTCAGTACTTTCATTCAATAAGTAATTTCAATGACGGCAAATAAAATTGTACTGCTATTATACAAAACACGCTCAGATTCCAAAAGGAACTCCGAGCTTTAATGAAAGTAAAAGAACTCAATATAGTGAACACCATTGCTTTCGGATGATTGACGGATGATTTTGTGAAGAGGTACCTAGACTGCGTCAGCAGTCTTCAACCCTCTATCTGGTTATTCGATGTTCATGGTGATGCAGCCTTGGTTGGGAGAGGAGGGCGTGACTTCTGGAGTGGAGAACCAATGAGAGTGGTGTTGTGGAGGTGGGATTTGATTAGAGGTTGGAAGTAAGCTTTTAAACTGCACTAACTTTGACTTCGAAGAATTATTCTAATTTTAGTTTATTATTTTAAAGACAACTATTATAAAGAGAAAATAATTAGGAGGGAATTTAAAGGTTAAAATAATATGAGATTAAACTTTATCCATGAGAGCTTCTGCTAGTGGGCAGGTTTTTTCTTCGTCCAAATTTGCATTTTTAAATTTAGAGAGAAGATCGAGAATTTTAGGATTTTTCTTTACTAGGTTTGAAATGACATTAAAAAGCTCCAGAACTTGTATTAAGTCAGAGGTATCATTTTCTTGGCTAAGGAATCCACGGGGGGAATCTTCTTTTCTGTTATCATTTTTATTTTCATTATTAGTAGCGGTTTGACTGGGGATTTCTCCACTAACAATGTTAGCGAAAGAAATTCCTTCTTTAATCCATTTACTGGCGAAATTTTTCTTTTTTCATTGGATCAACGAAGGGGCACCTTTCTTTGGTTGTGGGAATTTGGGACATTTTGTATAACATGCCGAATGACCGTAGCCCTCGCAGTTAATACAAAAGGGGTTTTCCTGTATTTCTTTGATTTGGCAGTTTCTCGTAGTGTGCGCTTTACCGCATTTTAAACATTTGGGTTGCATGTGGCAGTATGAAAAAAGTTATTACAGTTGAAACATTGGGTTATTCCTCTTACGAGGTAACCATCAACTTTCACTTGTAAGTAACCTAATTTTGTTAAATCAAATATTTTGCTATTATTGGCGTTTCTCGGGAGAAGTATTAGAAAATATGGAAGGGGTTATTCTGTTCTTTTCGAGATAAGCTGCGTACAGCTTTCAATTACAAAACCTTTGACTAAATCGTTTGAAGACCAGTTCTTTCGGTGCTCTTAAGTTCATTTATTATGATTATTTTTCTTATAAAAGTGGTTTCTCTTCAAAAAGGGCCATTTTGTATTATCAAATATTTTTATATATCAATCATTTTAAAATTCAGAGAATTGAAGATTTTACTTAAATCTTCTTAAAAATTATTTCTCAGAGTATAAAGTGAGTATTTGATTGAGAAGAGCTAATTGAAAACTTTTAGAATTATATCATTTAAATAAGATTTAAATGGTTTTTATAGAGGTATATTTATCTATCATCTTAAAATATTTCAGGATAATTTGGATAGTAAATTAGTAGGAATATTCTTCAATCCAAGAATTAAAAAAACATTCCTAGCAAACTTCTCTAAATTCACAAAATGTAAAAAACGTTCCCTTGAAAAACCATTATGAGAACTTAAGTAAGAAAAAAATTCATAGAATATTTGCCCGTATTCGAATTATTGTCGGACTCGTTCAAAACAATCCGGTGTGCTGTCAATGTCAGCTGAAGCAACCACGATCTGCTATGATATCCTCTACTATAGCCACCGGCGTCTCATACACATGTGATTTCAGGTGGAGCAATTCGTTCGTCCGTCAGTGTCAACTGAGGTATGATCTAAGCCTGGGGTACTCAACCTTTTTCCTGCTGAGCCGCATGCATATGTCAGCTATTTCTCGCGGGCCGCTTACATATGTTAGTTATTTCACGCGGGCCGCAACATGAGGATAAATGGAGGAGGGAGGGGAGAAATGCTTTAAGATCAAAATAACATTGGAAATTTAAAATATGGAAAATTAATTATAATATTATAATTCCTGTTTTGCTTTTTTTAATTATTATTTTTTTATATATTTTTTATTCTTGTTATAATACTAAATTAGAAGCATTTAAGAAACACTTCTTCACAATTTATGCATCAGTAAACGGTTTCATATGATAACTTATAATATAACAAACTTCATAGGATATCTTTGTTAGCACTGACAAAACACTTTGTTGCTGTTGCAAGGATTATTCAAGAAAAAGCCTATTTATCATCTCTTAAAAGAGATCTTCGAGGAAAAGTAACATTGAATGAGATTCCTGTTTATTGGTAATTTTTAAATACAGCACTTACGTGACAAATCAAACAATTATTGATCAATATTTGTTTTTCACTACAAAATAGTCAACTTCCCAATCGTCTTGAAACTATGTATTTTCTTCAAGTATTTTTCGCTTGCAAGATATAAAAGATAGTTAAACATTAATTCCACCCACTGTTCATTCCACTGTTGTCTATTATGACTAACCGTAACTGTTCCAAATATAAAAAGAATATCAATTCATACCCGTACGATACCGACAACAAAAAGAAAAATTGATATATTATATTTCTTGACAAAGAATTTTCCACCAAATTTTTTGTTCAATTTTCTTAAATAAGTGAATTTTTCAGTGCAATGGGCCGTCGCCAGGCCACTTAAAAAGGTTCGGCTGGATCACATGGCGGGCTGCAGGTTGAGTATCACTGATCTACGTGGCCGCAACTTCGAACAAATCCTTGACAATCACTTTTTGTTGTCTTTCTGACTTTGAGTTGTGATGCATTGTTTGTATTGCAAGCATGCTGTACGTGTAATAAAAGTATTTCTCAACTTTTATTGCCCCTTTTAATTCCACTCGACATTACACCATTCATAGTTGTTTTTGCAATTTACTCCGACTAATTATGATTTGCGATCCCATGTTCTAGAAAGATTTGTCGTTCCCCATGCTGCCTACAATCATCCTTCTAAATTGTCGGTCGAATTCGGCAGCAACCTGTATATCACCAATTCAAAGCATTATAAGCAGAGTTTTGCACTGCGTTAAAATACAGGATATCTCTAAGCAGAAATGAAAAGAAAAGTTTTGAAACGTTCACAATAAGCTAACGTAGGATTTATTGCTTGTGTATGTTGTACAACTTTGTGTAATTACAATATTTATAAAACTGGGATTCCTGATAAAATTTATATTAAGGGTGCTTCTGTAGTAATAAAGCGCTTAAAAAGGAATGTTTGAACCACAGTTTAGAGTTTTAAGTGAATGGATTGCACCGGAATATTTTAAGGAATGGGCCTGGGTTCAGGGACCTCGAGGCCATGAGGCCTCGTCTATTTCTCCTCTTGGCCTCAATAAGTTCATGATCCGAATAATTTTAATTGTCGAATGTTATTCCTGGACTTGTTCATATAAAAATTGTGAATTTTGAACTATATATGTGAACTGGCAACAGTAAAGAGACTGCATTACATTACTGTACCATGTCGATCGTCCATGTTTGGGACTAGGCATATCCCCATACGAGGAGGTAGTCGGTCGAATCGGTTTGTACCTAGGTTTGTGAGAATGTGAGTATATCGTATTTTTTTGTTATGGAATACCGTCTCTGAGAGTATTTGACAACATATGTAGTATTCTGCATCGCAGAATCGCAGGTGTGGCTTACTTTTGTATGAAGGCCTAGAGCCTCAATAATTCTTAAAACTCTGTTGTCTCTGAACTCTAAAAAGACTGTGATTATGACTATGTAAAGCAAGACTCAGTCAACAGAGGACTGCAGCAAAAAGAATTGTTTTGCGTAAGATTTTTAAAAGTTAACTTTAAAAATCAGTGTGCAAAAAATTATTGTAAGCAGATAACCACATAGACGCAAGACAAAATATGGAAATTTATTGCGAGGAAGGACTACCTCGTCAGAACATAAAGTGGCTTGAATAAGGAAATGCATGCCTTAACATCAACCCCAGTTGGATGAGTCCAATCAACCTGGTTTTTAATCGAGTGCGTCTAAACCAAAATCGCTACTTACTTGCAAGCCAAAAAGGACCAGAGTTTAATGGTGGAAAAACAGATTGCAATAAGATATTCCCACTATATGCCATCAAAGGCTCCTGAACTCAAACCAACGACCCTACAAAGCTGGCCTCGAATTCGCAACCATCGGTCTCACAGATATCAAGTAACTGAAATCAGTCAACTAAACTCACATGTCTTATGATAATTGCCTTTTCCCATATTTTCCCATTTTTCTTCATATCAGCATTCATTTTTTGTCTCTTTTGTAAATTTAAATAATCTGAATACCTATTGTAACACCCTAACTGCCAGAGGCGTGTATATCATTTTTGCTTAACCAATGCGTTGAGTGTCCTAGACGTATATATACATCTTTCTGAATTACAATTCTTTTCTTTGCGCTACTATCTGAAAAACTATTCTTAAGTCTTTCAAATGCAATAAAAGGACAATGACAGTGTTTGCAAAAGGTTTACTCATTTCAGAGAAAAATTTGCTTATTTGTGCCTTTTCTACCCCTCCTCTTCCCAATACACCGCATACGCAAGCCTCTGTGAAAAACGGTGGAACTGGGGTGCAAATCGTGTAACTTTCAATAGGCAGTTAAGGGGTTTTAATTCGGTACATTCGAACATGTTTGCATGTGATCAAATATTTGCACAAATCAAATTTCTTCCAATTTTTAAATTAAAAAACTTCTTTCAAATTCATTATGTAAATTCATTCTTAAAATTCTAAATGAGGCTTAAGTAATGTAATAAGCTAGGGTTACAACAATAAGGTGATGAAGACAACAAATGAATAATACATTCTCTAAATGCTCACACTTCACATGAACAATATGATCTGATTACGGATTCTGAGAATGACATGTTTGAAGAATTTGAACTAGAATTTGTGTGTGTGGGATCTAATATCGCTCCTTTCATTTTATTGTTTATTAACGTCTCGCTGAGAGCGAATATGGCAGCTTATGGTGACGGAATTAGTAAATTTTCACCTTTCTGAAGAAAATCCACAAATCATTAGAACTTACAAGTTCTCTTCAAAAGGTATCCAACCTTGAATTTCCCCGTGCACAGTAGAGACTCTAAGACGATGCCGCTGTGTGCGATGGGAGATGACAGCTTAATGCCCATGCTTGAATTTTTCCCTTCGCTCTAGAGTACCAGTCGTTTCCTGCAGACAATTACAAATTTTACATTGATTTCATTAGTACAGATGTGGACGCCATAGTAAAAGATGCAGTTCGTATACTTTAGTTAACGAAATTTAAATTACTCACATGTGTACAACGATGTGTTTGAACAGAATGGAATGTCGATCCCCCCACATCAAATTCTATCAACCAATGAGAAAGAACTTTGAACGAGACAGGAACTTTGGTATCTCAAACAGGCAAGTATCCTTAAGTTTTCGTGATAGAAGACACTGTTGATAGTGTGCGTGATTCATTTTGCAGAGTGCTGATCAGTCTATTAGGCAAGCCAGTGTCGACATTCATTCCATCCTGTTTGAACTCGCGCTGCACACGCGTAACTGTTTAAATTCCGTTAACCAAAGTACGGACTGCACCTTTTAATTTCGGGACCATATCTTTACTAATGAAGTCAGTGTGAAAGGTATATAGTCTGCTATTGCCGAATAATGCGCACATGCGCGTCCGATCGGACTAGAGCCAAAAATTCACGGAGAGTTTTCCAATTCACCGATGAACAGTTTATTACTTTCTGATGGGTAGTTCCGTATTTTAAGCCATTACTTTTGGGTACTTTTAGCCCGGACACCCTGTATTACTTGACCTATGCAATACTTTTACCACCGACATAAGAATTGTAATATCTGTCCTGTAAAGAACTATGCTGTCAGAAAATCTTCGCACTTCTTTTAAAGAAAAACATGAATTGTTTTAAATCTGTGTTCTGTCTTAATTTTGAAGAAAAGTGAACACAAGAAGCGGTTTTAGCTCACTTTAAGAGAAATTGATAAAACACAAAAATGTGTTAATTATTTGATCATATCTCTTTAACTCCAAAAATCAGAATTGAGTTTCGTAAAAACAATGAAAGCAGGAAGAAAACGAATTGACGGATGATTGACGGATGATTTTGTGAAGAGGTACCTAGACTGCGTCAGCAGTCGTCAACCCTCTATCTGGTTATTCAATGTTCATGGTGTTGCAGCTTTGGTTGGGAGAGGGCGTGACTTCAGGAAGAAAACGAATTATGAAACCCCTAATCTTATATGGCACATAAAATATCTAGATATTTCTTTCACAAAATAGTGGTAAAGCATTTCGAGATATGAAAACAGTCTGGTAACATTACATGGAAGAAAACAGATAATCCAAACTAAAAACTAGTGTATTTTTTTTTTCATTTTACGAAAAAGGTAATTTTACTTCGGTTTTAAGCAGATCTTTCAGTAAAAACAGATTTTGTGCACAAAATACCACAAAACAAGTTACTTAATTTTTTTTATAAGGAAAAAATTAAAATTTATGAAGCGGTTTTAAAATGTACTTCTCCAACAAAAAGCGATTTACACATATGAAATTTGATTTGCAAGTATATCAAGTTATGTATCACAAAAGTTAGGATGAGTTTTGTGAAACATGATTGATATTTGTATAATATACTTCTTTTTATGTGAATCTTTATTAAAAATTTCTTAAAAAATGTACAAAATCTAAATTTAATTCTTTTTTTAAAAAAATAAGTATTGTTTTGATTTATAGAAATGTATACTGCCTTTTGTTACATATATTATTACCAAAAGTTTTTTAAATTTATTTATAAAAGCATTTTTTTTTTGTCTATAATAAAAAATGCCTTAGCATTTTAAAGGAAGATAAATGAAATGTTTTTTATTTCTTTCTGAGATAAATAAGCTTAAATTTTGATTTGTCATTGAGATGTCAATAAAAACGAACGTAAAAGGTATCATAACTCTGAGTTTTTTTTTAACTTAGAGCTTTCACATTTTGTGAGTTTATTGAAAAGTATATGAAGGATAATTTAGGCTAAGACAATTTGATTTATTTGATTTTTTGACTAATGTTTGTCAATTGAATCGCATTGTGGCCCCTTAAGAAATCTTACTTTAAAATTAATAATTAAATTAAATAATTAATATGTACGAAAAATCATTAATATAAAGACATATATCTTGCAATGTAAATCACTAAAGTTCCTTGTAAGCAGAATCTCTTACAGGGACATTAATTTCCGGTATTTAGTACTGAAGCAAATTATTAAAATAGAATTATTTAAAGCTAATATCCATAGAAGTTATCTAAAAATAAATTATGTACTTAGTTGAAAAAAATGTTTTAAAAATTAAACGGATTTTAAATGTATAAATAAATTATATTCACATCAAACTTTGAAAAATGCTTTTAAAAACAGCATACGATGAAACACAACTCGGAATAAAATATGAATTAAGAAATACACACACAACACATATGTATATATTCATTTGCACTTAATAATTACATTTTGATAAATAGACGGATAGTTAAATAAATACATATAATCTTTAATTATATACTATATTGCTATAAATCTGTCTTAGAACTAAACAATATGTAGAAATATAAAAAGACGATATTAGTCATTTTAAAATGGCAACGGTAATATACAACTAGCAAACTTTTAGACTTAAGACTGTGATTGTAGGTTTAAAATTTATTTGGGTGCCAGCCTTCCCCTAAATTTACCGATATTACTGGAGTGAAGAAGAACAGATAAGACTGTATGAAAAAAATCACACAATTAAAAATAATTTTTTAAAAATATAAAATCAAAATAATTTAATAAATAACAGAAATCTATGGACCCCGAAATAAAGAAGAAAACCATAAACGCTGTTGATTGAAAAAACACTAGTTAAAGCTTATGCAGTGTTTCGTTGTTTCTTATCCCACTTGATCGACAGAAACATCTAGGTCAAGTCCATGAACCCGTGCGTTTTTAAACAATGAAGTACTGTAGCAGGACTTGAGAACAGCTTGTTCTTAGGGCAACCAATACAAATCAAGATGTGGACAGGTTGATTGAATATCAACGTCGCACTGTTCAGCTACACGAGGGCTTTTTGGGGACGGACCACGTAATTTTGAACCATGGTCAAGTGACGTGGACGACACCTGAGCTGATACCCCCCTCTCCTAACTACCACACCACACCAACGGGAGGACGTTTCAGCTCTCGACAGATTTAATGTGCATCGCTGCCCTACACGGCGGGTCTTTAGAGGTACTGGGCTCGAACTCGTGACAAGGCAAGCCACGATCCGATACCTATACCACTCGGCTACCGCGGCCACTAGATGTGGACAGGAGTGGCTTCGGTCATATGTAATTTGGACAACAAGGGTAAACTTTAAGACCCGCTGCATGACATTGAATTCGAGTGTGGCAACTGCGAAGTCTAAAAGAATAGTAATAAGTATTTCGCCTACTCTTTGTCCCAAGCAAAGCTGCACCAAGACGCTTCCCTTCACAGCACTGCATATGCAGTAAAGGTATTATACGAACTCATTAGCCAGAACTCCTCAACAAAGGTAACTACGGGAAACTCAAGTGTAGTAGAAGTTTCTTTTTCCGTTAGAAAACTGCTTTTTCTTGAGTTAATAGCATATTGAGCTCAAGGAAAACACGTTCAAAAAATGAGCAACATTTAATTTTAAAATGCTTGTCACGTGATCCGTTTGAAACTATGGTCATTGTCCATCCTCAAGAATCACTCCCAACAGCATCGCCGCTGATGATTTCCTTCATGGAAGACGCAAGATTAATGTCATTTATTATTGCAGACATTTAGGCAAAGTGAAGCATGATTTTCTACATGACAACGATCGACTCTATACATCTTCTTTAAAATTGGAACACTTAGAACATCCTCCTTACAGTCTTGATTTGCTTCCACGCAATTTTCATCTCTTCGCAACCCTAAAAAGGGCTTTAAGAAAGCAATGAGTTAACGACGAAGCTCAAATAGAGGTGTGGCGGTGATATCTATATAAACCAGTAATAGCTTCCGTGCTATGACGATCATTTTGGCATGGTAGCTAACCTGTTTTCAGATCGAAACCCCAGTTTTTTTCCTTCTTTGGTGACCCGGGCCCGTGCAAGAACCGCGCGCGGCGCCATTATCCCCCCCCAAGGCAACCCCCGTCAGATACGCACCCCCAAAAAACCCGTCATACACGATGACGCAACCCCAAAACCCGTCCAATAAAAATGACGCAACGCCCCCCCCCACGAATATGGTATCGTTCGTTCGTTGCCTATTCGCCGAATCACTGGCAGGAGTAGTTGGTGGTGATATTTTAATAAACCGAAATGCCCCCATGCTATAAAATCGTTTTGGCATGGTGGCAAAAAAAACCTTTTTCGGATCGGAAGGTACCCATTTTTAAAACCCTTTCCTTACAGCATTTACTTCAATGGTTTAAACAACACGCAGTCCCCCCAACTTCGAAGCTTTAATATTCCCAAAAGTACGAAAAATTATTTACAGTCGCCCCCTTTTTTCAGTTTTTAAAGAGGATAAGTTTTTTTTTCGTAGAATATTTTTTTCCGTTTTCTGGGAAAAATTTTTTAATCAATTCAGGAAGTCAAACAACGACAGGAAAGTTCACGATGTGCAAACTTATTATCAGCAAAAAAAAAGTTCAGCCCAGCGTTAATGCTGAAACTTCTCGTGAAGCTCAGAGTAAACTATTTAATGAAAAGAAAACTAACATCAGAAGTAACTTTTGATCAAAATCCATTACCATTGTTTGTTTTTCTTTACTATTTTTCTCCACTTTTATTTAATATCAATATTTTACCAACATTATTGTAAAATATTGATGTACCATATTTTATTAAATTGGTGCTTAAATAAAACTTTAAAAAACTAATTTTTCCTTTTTAAATTTTAATTTTTCAAAACTTTTATAAAATTTTTTTTTTTTTTTTAATTTTTTTTTTATTAAAAAAACAATAAATAAAAAAATTAATAATTCTTTTTTTAAATTTTTTTTATTAAATTTAAAAAGTAATAAAATTAATAATTTTTTTAATATATAAAAGGGGAATTAATTGGGAATTGAATGATATATTTTTATTTAAAATTAATTTTTAAAAAATTTTTTTGAAAATTTTTTTTGTTTTAAAATTATATTATTCAAAATGAAAAAAAAAATCTAAGTTGGCGTCAAAAACCAAAATTTAAAATTTAATTAATAATTAATATTTAAAAAAACTGTATTAACATCAAGTGTCATCCACTAAAATTTAAAAAATTTATTTAAACGTTGGATGAATGAAATTATTTTTAAAGGGTTTAAAAATTTGAACAAGATAAATATATAAATAAATATATAGAGAGAGTAAGCTAATAGTAGGAATTAAATGAAAAAATTTGCAGGAATTCAGACTGTATTGTTTTCCACGTATACCATCTAAGGGTGAATGGCTACTTTCGGAACCGTGATTTTTAAAAAGCATACAAATGAATATTTTTTGTTTATATGTAATGTCAATTGTAATGGAATATACGTATAAAACTGTTAATTGTCTTAAGACTAATATTACAAGAAAAAATTATTTTAATGCAATAATTTTTTTGACAAAAAAAGTATGAAAAAATGACATAGTTTCAAAGCCTTCTCCTTTAATGAAAAATGTCGATAATATAAATATTTTGCCTTTATATAGCTAGGACTTCTCCAAGAACACAGAAATGTTTTGAAAAATTCACATTATTTTCAGAATTAAGATCAATTGAAATAATAACCTGTGTTTTCTGTCAACGTTATTCTTATTTGCTATATTAAAATAAGAATTAATCCCCTACTTATATATTTCGAAACTCCTCTAGCCTAGGCTCTGTAAGGAAGTTTTAGATATATATACAGGTAAAATATTTTTATTCTTATAGAAACATTTTTCATAAAAGGAGAATGTTTTGATAATTTGTTGCTTTTTATATATTTTTTGCCAAAGAAATCACATTTAAACAATTTTTAATCATAATAATTTTCTTGAACCAATTTTAAATGTATATTCTAACTCAGCTGACGCTAAATATAAAACAAAAATTCATTTATACACCTTTTTGCAAAATCACGATCCCGAACGTAGTCCGTCTCACCATGTCACACACACAACTTTAATGTTAATATTTTAACTATTGTTGTGTCAACTGAAAGTTTTTGACAATAATGTTACTTTGTGTTCTTTAGACAAACAATTTCATTACAATTCTCTACCTATAACTGATGTATTACTTGGCTAACGTTATTCTTAAGCCCTGTTTGTAAGTTATTCTTTGCTTTTATTATTGTTTTTCAAGTACCAATGTTCCTTTTTTATTTTTGTTTCACAGCTACCCTTTTGTGTGTTGTTTTTCACTAATACTTTTTCTTTAAATGCACTTTGTTGTGGAAATTTAACAGATCTCTACTACAGATTTATGATGCTTTTAAGATGTTCCCAAAATAATAATATACTCCTTGTATTCTATTTTAGCCTCAACTATTACTTAAATCACAATATTGGTGAGTTAAATTTACTTTTCCACAGATACAGCCATTACGATTGAGCTTGAGAGTGAAATACAGAAAAGAATGCTGTTCTTAATATTTTTGCTTCCCTTCCCTCTTTACTCTAATTCTTACGGCGCTAATATATGGCAGAAGTAAGCAGCAAGAAATTATTTTTTGAATGAAATTTTTCTTTGCTTGTTTTTTCTCCTCATTCCCATTCATTTAAAACCAAAGTTGAAGGAAATATTTCTTTTTAAGAGGTGCTACAGGATTAGTAAAAACTGAAAAGTAAAAGGTTATTGCCCAAATAACTATCTTCTTTTAATAAAATCCTAGAACAATCCCTTGATTTTTTTTACGTTAAAAGTTTTCGCCAAATGATGCTGTTTGCGCAAGCGCAACAGCGCTGCCTGAACTGCGCATGCCCAGCAATTCCGATGTGAATGTAAAAAGAAGTTACGAGAAATAAACTAGACCAGTCCACTAGAAACTGTGTTGTGAGTGAGTTATGAGTTGAGCTTTCGACGGAGTAGAGTAAAACATTGGTCCGGTAAAAGCCGGAGAACTGAGTGTGGTGATAGTGAGAAAATTGTGTCTGTATAGCAAAAAGTGAAATTGTGTTTCTTCGGAGAAAATTATTTCAAAGAAGATATTTCTGATTCCTGAGAGTCCAGCGCTATTCATCAGTCGAAGTAAGAGCGATTTCCTTGCTTCTTATTTTGATATCAAATTAATGTTATGTGTTAAAATGTCGACAGTTAAAAGTCTTAAAAAGGACGAGCTTTTGCTGATCGCGGAGGAGCTGGGATTAGATATACCCCAAAATCCAAAAATTATAGAATTAAAAAAATTAATTGAGAGTAGTGAAATCTTTGAAACTGATAAGGAGTTTCTGCAAAGTGTAATTGATGGTGTTTTGGCGGAAAAGAACGCTAAAATTGAACAAGAAAAATTAAAATTAGAATCTGAAAAGGCTAAGATTGAATTCGAAAAAATTAAAACGAACAGTTAAAAATAGAGCTTGAGTTAACTAATGCAAGGTGTAAATTGTCCCCTGCGCAAGCTAAAAGTGTAACTAGTGTTTTTTTGTCCGGTGTCAATGAAACAAAATGTTCATATTGCTGTGAAAATCATGCTATTTCTTTTTGTGCAAAATTCAAACAACTTTCCGTAAATGATCGAATTGAGTTTGTTAAAAACAGCGACTATGTTTTCTGTGTTTAAGAGTAGGTTGTACGGCGTCGAAGTGTAAAGCCAAACCTTGTAAGTTATGCGCTAAGAGGCACCATGTCTCGTTACATTTCCCAAAACAAAATACGAATTTTCTAACAAACCAAAACAAGTCGAATGCTTTCCATCCGTCAACACAGTCACAAGTTAAATGCGAACGCGCGAGTGTTCAACTTCTACCGCTTAACCCCTGAAGAGATTTCGAGAAAGATAGTAACGCCGTGTTTGCCATTAATCAACATAGAAGGAAGCACTCCAGCGTGTTTTGAGTTCCGTGAAAAGTGCTTTGTAGAAGATTCATATGGTGAGAAAAGGAAAATAAGCAGGTCTGCTTGATGTCGGTTCTATGACGAATCTTATTACTAAGAAATTCGTAGAAAATTAGATTAAAAAAGAAAAAAGTAAATATTCTGGTCACGTGTTTAAATGACTCCTCTATATGTGCTAAGGTTGTGTGTAACTACGGAAATCTCGAATTCGATGGTAGTTATAAAAGAATAAAAATGTTAGTTGTAGATACAAATTACTGATTTAACCCGAAGTTAAAAATCTAAATGTGAAAGGATTAATTCCTGAAAATAGAAAATTTAGCAGATGATTCATTTATGTGTCAGGTCCCATTGATTGTTTATTGGGTGCAGAGATTTTTTTATGAATTGATACGGAGTGGGCAAATTCGTTCTGTAAATTTCCAATCTTATTTTCCAAAATACTGTGTTTGGTTTATCGTCAGGAGCAATAGTTTTGCGGTGATACTGAAGCACGGGTTCATTGTGGATTAATTAAAGGAGTATTTAAATCAAACTTTAAAAATGTTTTTGAGAGTTGGAAAACGTTGAGGTAGAGAGAACTAAAAACGAAGAAACAATTTTTTGTGAGAATCACTTTCTAAAAACGCATTTTAGAGATGATGAAGGTTTATGTGTTGTGCCCTAAAAAACGAACCAAATTGTTTAGGTGAGCCTTGAGGGACATAACTCTTAAAACGATTGAATGCGCTGTGGACTCGATTAATCAGAGGTCCTCACACTGTAAAGCTGTATAGAGACTTTATACAGAATAGAGCAGCTTTATTACATGAAAGAAGCTGTCGTAGTGAATGACGACTCGGAGATTGCCTATTATGCCAATACACCATGGCATTCTCCCATCCAGAAAAGAGCACAACGGTGCCGAGGGTAGTTTTAATGCTACCAATCCTACAAGTAATGGGTTATCGTTGAATTCCATACAATATAATGGAGGACTGGTTCAAAATGACCTGTTTACAATTATGATTAAATTTAGAGAGCATCCTGCCTCTTTAACGGCAGATGTGAAGATGATGTACCGAATGATACCATCCATGAGAGCCAACAGCCGTTAAGCTTTGAATTTGTGGCAGTCCAGAGTAGATCCGGTAGAAAACCTTTGAGATGAAAAACAGTTCTCATATGGTACGGTGAGTGCACCCCTTTTAGCAACGAGAACGTTACTGCAGTTGTCGAGAGACGAAGCGACAATCTTTCCTTTGGCTGCACCTGCTGTTCTCAGAGAGAACTTTACATGGACGACGTGTTCTTGCGGCGCTGCGTCTTTAATGGAAGCCAAGGTCTTGAAGAATCAACGTTCCGGCATTTTGAAAAAGAGGAAACGAATGTATAAGTGGGGTAGTAGCCATCCGAACTGGCTTCAAACATCATCGGAGATTATGAGTTCTATGTAATCCAAATTAAAACCAAGATGTTAGAGTGTCCTGAAGTCACAAGAGTGATTGTTTCTTTACTTTTCAAAACCGAAGGCGGAGTTAAAAGATTCCTACACCAAGAGATGTATCATTTCGACAAATAGCTAGACTGTTTGATCCATTAGGACCATATTAGGTCCAGTAGTCGCAAAGAGCCAAGATCTTCATGCAGAGTCTCGGAAGCCCTAAAAACACTGATCGACGAATTGCCTTCGAGAGAGCCAAAAGAATGGCATCGTTTTCTTTGAGGACTTCAACAACAGTGTAAGAAGTATCTGCATTGGTAGATGTATTGTGCATCCTCAAGCTTACAAGGGTGGAACTTCACGGTTTTGCTGATGCTTCAGAGAAATGTGTTACGGAGCAGTGATATATTGCTGTTCTCAATCGCCAGATGACGCAACAAAAAGTGAAGCTTTGTAACAGTGTAAAAGCAGAGTAGCGCCTGTAAAGAGTATCACAATGCCGCTAATACTCAAACTGTGTGCCGCCGTTCTTCTTGCAAAGCTGATGAAAAGAGTTGAGACTGCCTTTACAAATGAAAAAATACCCCTTACGTGTACCTGTGGAGTGACCTCGACTATTGTCTTGGCATGGATCCAAAAGCGCTATCTAACTTTGCTTAAAACCTCGTGGCAAAATCGAGCTGCCACAACTAACACTTGACTAATGCAGAGCAGTGGCATCATGTTTCTTCGAACAGAACCCAGCTGACCTCGTACAGAGTAAGGTCTGGACCCGTCGAGTCTCACAACAACTCTTTGTGGTGGAATGACTACGTTTTAGCGACGAAAGATTTTCCGGAAAGGAATATCCTTCATCAGTGACCGATAGTAATGAATTTAACTGTGAATTTGGGTGCAACGCAAAGCACTGTTAATTTAAATCTGGACAAAGTCAACATTTATAATTGATCTGTTAAATATAAGTACAAGTACACTAAAATAATCTGAA
The DNA here is from genome assembly GCA_019973955.1 of Trichonephila inaurata madagascariensis. Lineage (NCBI taxonomy): Eukaryota > Metazoa > Arthropoda > Arachnida > Araneae > Nephilidae > Trichonephila > Trichonephila inaurata. The sequence continues at coordinate 105,549 of BMAV01012048.1, forward strand.
TGTTGTTTTATTTTAGGTTCATAGGAAATTGCAGGAGGAGAAAAAGGAGAGGAGAGACCTTTTTAGTCCAGAGATCAACCGAGCGGAGATCACCTTAATCAGGATTGTGCAATACAGGAGCTTAAAAAGGATATAAAGGTTTGAAGGAAACCACAGTGTCTGCAGAAAAGTGTACAAAGTTTAAATCCTTTTCTTAGATCAAGATGGTGTTTTGAGAGTTGTTGGTAGACTTTGTAATAGTGATTTGAACTTTGAATGCAAATTTCCAATAATATTACCTTTATAAATAACAATACCAACGAATTTACTTGTAGAATATTTTCACTTAAAATAATTTCATCTAGGTCCACAGGCCTTACTATATCAAGTGGTATGTAGATTTTGGCCTCTTAGGAGGACGTAATGTATGTAGGAAAATAGTACATGATTGTATTGTATGTTTTAAAGTGAAACCGGCGAACTTGTGAATGTAAATAATGAGCAATTTGCCTAAAGAAAGAGTTAGGTAAATTTTCCTTTGATTGCAGTGGCGTGGATTTTATTAAATCAAGTTTTGGATCAAGAGCAAGAAACAGCGTAAAAGGTAGTTTTGTATAAAACATGTTTCATTCTTTTGAGTGTTTCGTCACTAAAGCTGTACATTTTGAATTAGTGTCGATTTAACATCTCAAGCATTTATTGCCTCATTAAAGAGATTTATTGCTAGAAGAGGAAGACCCTCTATATATAATATTTTCTGACAATGGTAAAAACATTTATAGGAGCTTAATGCCGAACTCAAGAGATTGTACATTATGGTGATAAAATCCTGATCCTGAATTGTCTGGTTTCTTAGTAGATGAAAATATAAATTCGTACTCTCCTCCAGAGCACCAAATTTTGGCGGCTAATGGGAAGGGCGTAAAGTCGTTCAAATTCCACTTTAAACGTGAGGCAGGCAATTTAGGTTTACTTCATAGAAAGGGTTTCAACCTTATGACTCAAATTGAGGGAATTTTGAATTCCCGTCCTCACCCCCTTTGTCAACGGATATAAATGATTTGTCGCCTTTTGACCCCGACACACCCTTTTTGATTGAAGACCAATTACCTCCATTAGTAAACCAAACATAATACATATAGAAACCAATAGGATTAAACATATATCAGAACAAAAATTGTGTACAGTCTGTATGGAAAAGGTGGAGCAATAATTACCTTGCACTTTCAACAGAGATCTAAGTGAAATTTGAAAAAAGATAACGCCATAGTGGGTGATTTAGTCCTTATTAAAGAGGATAACTTAGCAGTCAATAAATGGCTAATGGGCAGATTTGGATCGAGGTATTTCCTGAAAGGATAATAGAATTAGGGTTGTGCAACGATCAAGACTCAAAATGGTGTAGTCAAAAGACCTATTTCTAAAATTTGTATTTTGCCCATGAGAGAATGAATTTCTTTCTTTTGTATTACAAGATTTTACTTATTTTAAGTTATTGTAATTAACCTTAGTATTGCTATTTGAATTATAATTATTTTAATAGTGTTAAATTTTAATATAACAATATTGTAAAGCCATGAAACTTATTGAATGTTGTAACATTGCACGTTGGCGGAATGCTTGCGCAAGCGCAACAGCACTGCCTGAACTGCGCATGCCCAGCAATTCCGATGCGGGAAATGTAAAAAGCAGCTACAGAAAACAAAACTTGCACTCAGTCCACTAGAAACTGTGTTATGATTGAGTCCTGAGTTGAGCTTTCGACGGAGTGAGTAAAACAGATGCCAAAGCAGAAATAGCGTCTTACAAAATGGCATCAAGGTATGAAAAACGTCGGAAAAACGGGGTTTCTAAAATGCAACAAAGAGAAAAATATAGGAAATGTATGGTTCTAGGGTGCTTTGATTAGGTTGGGTTTAATCAAAGCATACCTCCTTTTCACTCAAACAAACAAATATTATTTCCACACATTTCGGATATTCATACCGCAATACTATCACTCCTTCATTCATACACCAGTACACGCTTCTTACTCCCCTTTTTCTTTCAAAACTAGTAAAACTCCACTTGTCGTTTCACTTTCAACCATTCTAGAAAAATCACCAAGTGATAAATCTTTCGCTGACTCTTGAATCAAACCGACCGTTATAACGGTCAGTTTGGGATAAAGTAATCTCACCCAAAAAATTATTTTAAAAGTAGCTGATGCAGGTAGGCTCACTAACTTACCGACAAAATCCTATAAAATTGATGCCAAATTTTTGTCAACAAATTAGGGGTTGTATTAGGAATCAACCTTATTTTTCCCTTTTTTAAAAATTATCTTACATTTTTTTAGCTTGACAGAGAACGGTAAATTTTACAGTAGTGTGAATAATGTGTATGGATACTTATTGACGAGTATTCTTACAAAGTATCTGCTTCTTTTAATTGAGTAAAATTTAAACCTGAAGCGTCTTGATTTACCATTCTGAAATCATGGCCTCAAAGTAGAATGATATTCCTGCTTTAAAAGCGGTTCGGGTTTCTTTTCACTTTCAAATATACCCCGTTTTATTTCTTGAACATAACTATAAAAAATTACTGTAAAGTAAAAAAAGTAGTAGTGAGTTGTGCAAGATTTTTTGTGGTTGCTCTCTCCACCCCGTCTAGAATTCCTAAAAATAATAATAATCCAAGACCATAAAATATTGAAAAACTTTTGACTCTTTAGTACCAATAAAAATATCTTTATTGGTGCCGAAAAATAAATCACTAACATAAAAACATTCAGTGAAAATAAAATTCAACCTAGAGGGGCAAAAAATGAAGTTATCATCGATTTATTTTTTCCTTCTAATTTATTAGAAATATGTGGAGTACTTTAGTTTGGAATTTTCACAAACGTTTGAAAATACTTTCTTTATAGAAGAGATACTATATAGGAAAATCTCTCTCTTTTTGTTTTAAACTAACAAAATGATATTCTGTACTATTTTTTATTCTTTTTGCAAAAGAATAAAGAATAGTCTAGACTTGTCTAGAGTAGAGCGGATTTAAATCGTCGAGATTTGAAACTGATTTGCTGTTAGTTTGCCTGATCTGGATGTGTACAAGCCTGTCTGGAGTTGAGAATCTTTTATTACTATTTTAACTAAACTGTTAAACTAGTTTTACTATATGTTTAGCAAAAAACATGTAATCTAGCCATTCTACTTTTTAATACATATTGCATGTAATATATTACTAACTTTATTTAACTAGAAAAATGGCATCATTTATGTACATTTTAAAGAACGAATAAACAAGAGCTTTGAACGATGACAACAAAAGTAATTTTTCAGCATTTTTCTGTTAGCTAGACGCAGGCAATAATTTGCTGAATGATAACGCCATTTGCAACATTTTCCTACACATTTCTATGTGGCTATTAGTATTATTTCAGTAAATTAGTAAGAAAACAATAAGTAGATTTTATTTGTCAATATTTTATATGTCTTCACCAAAAGTGTACCTTTAGCAAAATTTGCTGTAGGATAACATAGGTATCACAAGAACAAAAAAAAGTGCTGCTGCATAGAATTCATTTGCTGATCTATACCTAATAGTGCCATAAGTTCTGATACCATTAAAAGAATTAAAATAAAGCACATTGTAATCAAACGTAAAGCTAAATCTTTTTAAAATTTTACTTTTTACCTTTAAATTTAACATATTGCAAATTTTCTTCAAAATGATCTCCTTCTGACTTCACACAGGCTTTAAATCTCTTTGACCAATCACCTATCATAGAACTCTTTATTTCTATGGTAATTTCTGTCGCTACTTTTTTTTAAAGAACATTAAATTCTGTTGAAATTGAGACGCCTTTTTTGACACACTTTTTTCTGCCATACTGTCCACGATTTTTAATCTGGCGGCTTTAAATCCAGACTTCTGAATGGCCAATCTTTGGACTGTATGAAGTCCGGTACATTCTGTTTTAGCCACCACTAGAACGTCTTCGAAATATGAGCAGCAGCAGAGTCTTATTGAAAAGTCCAATTGTTTTTATTTAACAGGTTTAAATTCAGATGGGTTCGTTATTTGGTTATATGATGGTGTCTTAAACCTTTCGTTGTGTGGTTTCCAGTTCTTTCTTATAAAATGATTCTCTGAGATACCTTTATAGCTGAAACCACACCAAAACATTCAAGAAGCTGGATGACGAGGTCTTTGCATGCAAAGTATGACACAAAAAAACGAGACTAAGTATGTAGCTTTAAAAAAAGAGTAGAGCTCACAACTATTTTGGGGGGTCATTCCACACATCTACTCTATCCATGTGGCCAGTTTTGTTTTAATCGATCACGCCAACTGGGAGTATTGCGTCATTGAGTGAACACGGGCAACTGCATTCTTCCGGGATAATGCCGAATCAACATCAAATTTCTTGTGAAACATGAGAAATCATCCCCGAAAACATTTCAAATATTAAACGAGGGTTATGGAGTTAAACTTTGTCTAGTTCACATGTGTTTGAATGGTATAAGAGGTTTTCAGGGGAAAGGGTCACACAGTGTGGAAGATGAACCTGCTGGGCGCCCAAGGTCAGCGATTACAGACCAAAACATAACCAAAATCCATGATATGAGTGGGTTCCTACTCACGTCAATGCTGAGGCTGTTAATCAACACTACTACATTGAAGCACTAAAAAGATTTCGTGAAAAAATTAGGGAAAAAAGGCCAGAATGGGGGAGTGATGGAGGGCTGTTGCACCAAAACAATGCATCCGCTCACATGGCCCGATCTGTCAAGCAGTTTCTGACCAGCAACAACATTACTGTGATGGGGCATCCATCTTACTCACCTGATTTAACTCCATGAGACTTTTTTATTTCCTAAAGTAAAATCCTTGTTTAAAAGGTACCCATTTCAACTCAGTTGAAGAGGTTCAGGCTAAGACGGAAAATCTCAAGAGATTTCCAAAAACCTCGTTCCAGAACTGTTACCTGCAATGGCAAAACCAAATGCAGAAGTGTGTGAATGCTGAATGGAAATACTTTGAAGGTGATACTTTCACAGAGAATTGATTCTGTAAGTACAAGGATTTATTCGAGCAATCTCGGTATTTTTTAATGTTGTTGTTCTTTGTTTGTTTTTTTGTCACATCTCGTATATTTTTTCTTCTCATTAGCATCTTGGATATGCCTTGAGTATTAGGGTAATTCTTGTGGTTGAAAGATTCTTCAATGTCAAAAATTTTCTCATCGGTAAAGAGACTTCGATTGAGGCTGTTATGAGCGTTCCGCCTCAAGAATGTTTGTGCTTAAAGATAGCTTTGGCACTTTTAATTTCTTCGTAAGAAAATAGCCATTTTTTCTTCGATAACCATTACTTTACTATGCTACACAAACACATATATATTGCAGTGAATTTTGCGTAAAGAATATTTAAAATAGTGTAAGTATGTTAAATATGGATGTGTAATACATTTATGTTACTTTACTCTTGTATTTATTTCATTTTAAAATCGTAATATTCGGGGGAATTCGTAATTTTTGGTTTTTGGCAATAGCCCTCTCGTTGCTTTAGATTGTAATCCTTAATAAACACTCAACTGCGGATTTTCCACAAACTGTTGAACCAATTCATTCTCGTCACTTGACAGCAGATAAAGGTTACGAGCTCTGATACCAATTAAATACTTTGGACTTTTATTATAGAGCCTAAATTACACAAACTTATAACTTTTGTATCAATATTTTTTTTTACTATTTGTTCCTGTTTCTGATATCGTTTTCGAAGATTTTATTATTTATATATTTGTGTTCTGTATATTTTATAAATGATTGAGTTGAGTTTTTGCAATAAATAACTGCAGGTAGCGTATATATCCGTTTAGCTCGACCAATGCGGTTGAGTGCCCCCGACGTATTTTTGCGTTACGGCAAAATACGAATCTTAACCTTGCGCTGCTATTAGTAAAACTATTCTGAAGTCTTTGGACTGCAATAAAATGACCTTGACACTGTTTGCATAAGATTTATCTTATTTCAGAGAAAGATTAGCTTATTTCTGCCTTTTCTCCCTCCTTCCATACACCGCATACGCACACTTATGTGAAAAACGGTGGTACTGGGAAGAAAATCGGTGTTAAGGATTTAACGACGAAATTCATAACCGTAAACAACGATTTGATAACCAATATTAAAAGATGCACTTTATAACTTATTTACTATCTGTGTCTAAATTTAACCAATAAATTCTTTAGATCAGTGACAAATGTGGAATCGCGAAAATACTTTAAGAAGAAAAATGCATAGTAGTATATCAGTTCCGACAGGAAAATTAAAAGGAATAGTCTTTTCAAAGAGAAACAGGAATAACATGAATTCTACAGATATTTCATTTGATTACGCTCTTTCACGATTTAAAGCAATCCGAAACTTTCAAACGTCATAAATAATCTGACACAAAATTAATTAAGCTGGATATCCTAGAAACTAGTATTAATTTCAGGCAACGGAAATTTCGAAATCTAATTTATTAGATTCCTCTGCGTCGCAGCCACAAAACACTCTCTTGCAGTCTAAAGAATTTATTAAATTCGGATTGGAATGTCAGAAATATGGATTGCTCGGGTTGTAAAACATGTCATACTTTATTTCATTGCTCGAGGATTTTATTCTCGCGTATTGGAAAATAACGCGAAAGACGAATCAGACGGTTTGGAGTCGAAATAATTTTTTCTTCGGTACACTTCAGTTCACTTCGTCAATATATGGTAAGAAATGAAGCGAGAAAATATCTTTTTCTTACGCATAAAATGTCTTTAGGTTTGCCATGTTGTTGGAGGAAAACGTTATAAGATTTTGCGTAGAATATGAGTAAAAAAAGAATTTTTTTCTTGCAAAAGAATAGAAGTTACGTATTGACGCAAAAATTTTTTGAGAATTTTGTCTTATTTGATAATTTGTTTACAATGAGTGTCCTCTGTTTAAGATAGATTTCTAGCTTTTAACGTTTATTTTAGGGTTTTTTTACTAAACAAAATTGAAAAATTTAGGTAGTTTGATAGTTTTAACTTTTTTTTTTATTATTATTTTAAATCATTATGATTTTAAAAATAAATTCTAAGACTTTAAAATTAGTTTATTCAGTTTATGTTAAATTTCTTTTTAATAAAAGGAAATCAGGGATTTTATTCATCAAATAATTTTTTGCGGACTTAGTGATAATTCAAAACCATAAAGAAAGTTCTTTTTTGGTGTAATGATATATGTGATATATAATTTAGAAAGAATATATAAAAACGTATTTATATAAGCCTGAGTCTAGATGCCACCTCTTTTATAAATTTATATAAATAAAATGTCTAAAAAATTAAAGTGAATTGGTTAAAAATCTTCAAATTTGAGAATTGAATCTAAGTCGATTTAAGTTTCTAGTTTTAGAATTTTGTTTGAACGAATTTTCAATTATAATATATATATATATATATATATATATTAAAATATATATATACTGTTTGAATTAATTGGGACAAAGGAAAACTTGAATTTTCAAAACCTTTTTTCTTTTATCATTACATTATGTAATCCAACCTAAATCTTCCAAAAGGTGGGGTGCTTCCCATAGCGGGTTTTTTTTTGGCGTGGGGTCTAGGGTTTTTTAGAGGTATTAGTTAATTTTTAAATAAACTAAAAAATATAGTTTAAGAAAGAAACTGGTTGAAAACTAAATAATTTATTATGAATTATAGGGGAGTATTTACATGGGGAATATTTTAAAAGAATAGGAAAGTTGGTTAAGCATATTTCGGAAGAAGAGAAAGTTAGATCACATTACTTTAAGGGTTGCAATTGAGATTATTAAGACTTACTGCCTGGCGCGGAAGAAAGGCGCTGACGCGCGAAATACGACGTTTCTCTGACGAGTGTTAGTGGGCCTCTGCCGAAAAAGATTATTGTCGGCGTTTTAAAAGGGACGCTAGATGGCGTTGATGTGGAATACTATTTTGATTAGAATTGCCGACCTCTGTAAAGGGATATGATCTAACCTTTTACAAATGGGATATCTTACATACATTAAATAGACTGAAAAATATTTATATTAATACGAAGTAGGTTTTCTTTAGCAGAAATGACCTTTTCAACCCATCTTGGCATTTACACTACAGAGTAGCACACATGTTCTTGATTTATTCATCTTGGACACACAGTAGTATAGCCATTTTTATCATTTGCTCTGTTGTCATGCGATTCATCTTAGCGAAACGATTCTTGAGAATATGCCATCAGTATTGAATATAGATTGAAGTCTGGAAAGTTTTCAAACCAATAGAGCACTTTTAGTTTATTTTTCGTATGGATCAATTTCGAATTGTGACAAGGAACTAAGTCATGTTGAAATGTTCCATCAAATGTTTCCATGAATGGAACAATCCTACTACATAATATTTCAATATATTTGACAGAATTCCTCATATATTTAAAAAGAACTAAGCTTCCTGGTTCATTTCTTGGGGGAAAAAAACCAAATATCTGTTAAGAAGGGTGTTTTACAATCTGTTGGATATGATCTGGTAACAAAGTTTCCAACTTCACTCCCC